>ML681996.1:30287249-30321449 GCA_007922195.1 Podocnemis expansa
CCCCTGAACCAGGTACCGAAATAGCAAGTTCACAGTGTGAACCTGCTATTTCGATTCCCGTTTTTTCCTTATTTCGAATTAACATTTTGTTAATTCGAAATAAGTTGTTTCAAAATGAGAGTTATTTTGATATACGGTTGTTTCGAAACAACCGTATCAAAATAACCCGCTGTGTGAGAACACAGCCTAGGAGAGGGAGTGAGTTTAGTCGCTAGGCCTGAACCATAGAGGACTTTAAAGAGAAACACCAGCAGACTAAAAGGCTGTGTCTACACTGGCCAATTAGTCCAGACTAATTTGGACAAGGTGTACATTCATTTTTTTTTTAAACACAAATTTTTTAGTTCGAACTAGGCAAAACTTAGTTCAAACTAGTTAGATGAAACAGTAAGTTTGAACTAGCTGCTTAGTTTGAATTTTAATTTGAACTAGCGTAATGTAGTCGTGGTTGTTTGAACTTAAAAAGCTCAAACTAAGCCGCTAGACTGAACTAGCCACTTTTGGTAGTTCGAACTAACTTTTTAGTTTGAACTAGCCGCATTTCTTAGTTTTGTTTTGAACTAGTCCTGGTTTAGTTTTAGTTTTGTTTTCATTTTAGTTTTGAACTAGCTGCCCTCTTTAGTTTGAACTAACTTTTTTCCAAGGCTAGTTTGGACTAAACTCAGACTTATTTAGTTCAGACGTGCAAGTCCGAACTATATAAACAGACACTGATATAGCCAACTTGCCTAGATGTGGATAGGAAGGTACAGCAGTCTTTGGAGCAGTGGTGTAATATTATGAGTACTGTTATGACATCACACTTATACCACTGATGTCATTTTTGCAATGGCCACTGACATATTTGCATAATCAAACACGATCAAGTCTCTTCAAAAATATTCTGATTTGGAGGAAAACAGCCTCATTTTATGCAAGAGACTCCAACTCAAACCCAAAACAAATAATTACCTATAATTGTCCTCACAGGACACACTCAAGTTTCGGTGTTCTAAGACGCTTTTTAATCTTGCTATGGAGTGACCCGTGCAGGACTCGCTGGAAAGAAAAACCTCAAGTTGTTACTTGTGCTCTTCATATGGGTGAAGTTCATAGTTAGCAGACACAGGTGGATTTTACACTCTGCTGCCATCTGCTGTCTGACTGCACATACTATTAAATGTACCTACAGGGCAAAGTCAATTTGAGACCTCCCATTTGGGCTAATCTATGCAGGGGAAATCTATAAAGTTCAGTGGAGGTGGGGTGGTGTTGAGGTCTTCCCACATGAATCAGGGCATTACTCAGTAGAATCCTAGGGTGACCATAATTTTCTCACGCAAAAAGTCTATAGATGAGAAGCTAACTGAGTTGTGAGAAATAATTTACTCCCCTGCACATTGGAAGGGCATGGGCAGAACCAGGGGCGTCGCTGGTACCAGGCTTACAGGGTTCAAACCCCAATGTTGGCACCAGAGCCCCAGGTCTGTTGCGGCTGCAGCTGCAGCGTGCTTAAAACACACAAGCCCTGAATGTCCGCACCTGAGCCCCAGATCTTTTTCCAGGACAGGGGCGCTCCTGGGCAGACCTTCCCCATCCACAGCTGCTGTTCCAGACCCTGTACCCTAATGCCTTTATGGGCTGATCAAAGTGCACTGAAGTCAGTGGAAAGCAATTTGATCAGGTCCTAAGTGTGTACAAGGTGGAAGGGAGACTGTCCACATAATTATGAATGTAGGTCCCTATTCCAGATCCAGATCCCATTTCTACATTGCACCTGCAGCTCCTTCTGTGTGACCCTCCCAAAGACTAAGTTGAGTGGAGGGCCTTGTGCCGCTCCTCTCCCCAGCAGAGCTGGTGTTAATTTCCAGTGTGATATAGACAGGGCACACTGATGCATCCCACAGAAGGACAAACTGAAACCGAAATGAACAGATGTCTGAATTGGTCCACAAAATACACAAGTGCTGCTATAAGTGAACATTTTTTCTTCCCACAGACCAAGTAATCAGACATCCAACTGCTCATCTACACACATCAAGATATGTTTGGCAGGCACTTTCCACATATGTATGTATCTTTTGCAGGCATGACAGCTGTCTGTTTCATGAAATCTGATACATAATGAATTCAGAATTCATAGATTTTAAGGCCAGTCAGGGCTGCTATGATTATCTAGCCTGGCCTCTTGCATACCACAGGCCAGAGAAGGTCATTCTGAAGTACCTGTATCAAGTCCATGACCTCAAGATGATTTTCGTGTTTGTTAAAATTGGGAAAAATAGAGAAACCTAGTTTTCTTATGTGAGTTCTGTGACTCAGTTAGGAGTTGTCTAGACCAAAATATTGGCAACTAATATGGCTGCTTATTACAGCAAAGCACAGAGAATGCAGGGACTAGGAAGGAAAACGGGAGAAGCAAAGGCAGATGTCGCTACTGGGGCCTCGTACATTCCCTATCTGCCACAGCACTAGCAGCCCTTCTGCTCAAGTGATGTGGGAAGAAAGATAGTGGCAGGTGAGAGATAGAAACACAGACAAGACAGTGCCACTTATTGGGAGAAGATCCCAACTATAACAAAAACACAAAAAACCCTGTTCTTGTGGTCCAGTATGTGAGACAGATCAGTGTGGTAGCAGGTCATGGGGGGCAAATGCAGGACAGCTGATAATCTGGATAAATTCCTCCTCTGATAATTCCTCCAGCTGATAAACAGGATAAATTTCTCCAAGCACAAGTTAGGGCTGCTCTATCTCTGCTGAGAAGGGAAATGAGGGCTGTGCTGCTGCTGGGATGTCTCTGGAGAAGGAAGCAAGAGCAATGGTGCTGTCAAATAAGCATGGATCGTGACCAGCAGAACATGGGGGGCATTCAGGGTGACTGTGTCACCTGGCAGACTGGAACTATTATGGGATGGAGCCATGCTCCACCCCCTCCTTCACTTCCTGTGTAGTCAGTGAGTGATGTGATGCTGTTGAGGAAAAGCAGCAAGTTTCCAGCCTGCAGGCCCGTGAGTGGACTTGTTTTTATTGCACAGAGTGGTACATTTGGAAAGCATGATGGAGGGGAACGGGCAGTAACAGCACTGGGAGCGCAAATGGTGTGTGTAGGTGTACCTCATGGGCTTAAATGAGGAGTGTCTCTAATAGATCTGTTGGGGGTCTGGGTTTCTTTTGCTGGGTCAGTGCTGCTGGACAGATTTAGCTACGTAGGACCAGAAGTTTCTAGCATGTATGCAGCATTGAGCATGCTCCACAAGGTTCCCTGCTGGTGTGGTGGTCACACACCTGAGCGCAAGCAACCAGCCCAGGGGAGTTGCACTGAGGAGAGCCATGTGTAGGGTTACCAGATGTCAGGCAAAAGGAAGACATGTCCTCCTTTTTACCGTCACTTCCCCCATCCAGCAGGCATTTTTAAAAGACATGATTGTGTCTGGCTTTTTACTTACAGGAGTTAAAGTATGCTGGAACACCCCAACATACCCATTTTTTAGGGGGAAGAATTTCAGGGCCCCCAAAAACAGACGAATTTTATATTAATGCTACATTTTCTCCACATGTCCTCCAATGTCCTTTTTGTACTTCCCTGTCCTCCTTTCCATGCTCTGGTATCCAGTAGCCATGTGCTCTGTGCAAGGAGAGAAGCTGAGCCAGGGGCAGACAGGCTGTCTTCCCCAACTCTGAGGCATTCTGCTTCAGGGGTTTGTGTGTGCGTGCATGTGTGCGTCTATGTACTGAGTGTTGAATAAGTAAGCTGACTGGACAGCAGTGCTCTCAGCAGAGAAAGGAGAGTCTCCAAGGGTTCATAATGAGGATTTCTGCTGCCTAAGAGGAAAGAGCTTCCTTTTCCAATGTAAGCCTTTGGACTTGGTGATTAGAGACCATAACAGACTTGTGGATTTATTAAATAGCCACATCATATTATAGATCTGTATAGTAATTATTTTGTTTATAAAGTTAATGTTTAATACAATTCATTGCTTTTGTTTTCACAAACTCTGAACAGTCTTCGCTGTGAGTCCCTTTAGGACTGAATCTTGGTCTGCAGGTGCCTCACTGTAGAAGTTGGGGTTTATGTCTGTTGGGCACTAGGGAAAGCCACTAGAAGTAAATTCTAGCACACCCAAAGATTACATAGGGTAGTGTTTCCCAACCAGTGTGCCATGGTACACAGGTGTACCATCAAGTGTGCCACAAAATTTTTTGAAAAATTACTCAAAGAGCTCTGAATCGGCTCATTGGTCTATGAATATTCATGAGTCATTTGAAAACTATACAATGGTGTGCCTCACATTAATAAAAGGTAGCAAGGTGTGCCACGGCAGAGAAAATGTTGGGGACCACTGATATAAAGAATGATCAGTCCAGGCACAGACAGATGCTGTTGTGCTTTAGCAGTGGTTAATTTGTAAGAAAAGAGGTGATAAGGCTCAAGAATTAGGTGCCAGAGTTCAAGCCATTTTATTACACATTCATATCTAATGCAGGAAGCCCAGAGGTGCTGGGCCTCAGCCCTGGCACAAATTAAGCACAGGGTTTATGGGATCACAAGAGCCCCTTTAGAGAACTTGCTGTCTGTTCTGTGTGTTATTTGCCCTCCTCAAGTGTCTGGTTGCTACTGGTGGGAGGAGGCACCCAATTATCATCCCACACCAGCCTTGGGCATAGTTTGGGAGGACAGTGCTCCCCAACTCCCAATTTCTGTGAGCGCAGAGCAGGGCTTGCTCTGTGCAGCTGGTGGGAGTGAGGGTGGGGGCTCTGTCCTTTGCCCACTGCACTGGCTAGCTCAGCCCCTCTCCCTGGCGGAGGCTGGCAGTGCTGGGACACTGCCTTCTGGGTCCCAGTGCCCATCATCATCCTCTTCTATGTGTGCTGGCCCCTCTTTCTGTACAGACATGAGTGAGTGCCTGTGGCGGGGCAGGGCAAAGGGCAGGGGAAAATGCGGCGGGGAAGGAAGGGAGGATAGTGTAGGGCAGGGGGAAGAAAAGAGGATGGGGCAGGGGACAGTGGCTAAAGGAAATGGGACAGGGTGGGGAGAGAGAGACTATATGAGGATGAAGCAGAGAAGTGAATAGGGAGAGTTGCCACCTGTCCAAGTTTAACTTGGACAACCTGTTTTTTTTTGGCTTCTGTGTCCAGATACTATTTAGGGTTGCCAGGTGTCCAGTTTTCAAGACTTAGCAATCCTCAATAGCACCCAAATCAGAAGTTACCATGGGGTGGGAGGAGGCACTAAGTCATTAACCCATGCCAGTCCCTGCTTGGGGGGCAGCCCTTCTTCCTGCAGGCAGGCTCCTTGAGGTGATCCAGTGAGGGGGGAGCAAGCAAAGGGGAGGAGCCTTGGGGAAAAGAGGCAAAGCAGGCGTGGAGCCTTGAAGTATGCGTCTTGGCAGAGGGGGGCCTTGGGGGGTCCAACTATCAACTTTTAGAAAGGTGGCAACCCTGCCTCATGGTTTTGATTGTAGAAATCTGGATGTTTTGGGCTCTCTTAAAATAATGTTTATCTTGCTTTGGGGCTCATTTGTCAGAACATTTCCTGCTTATCCCCTTATCAAGGGAGAATTCCCAGTGACATCTGCCAGTTGAAGGCTGGACACTCAGATGTCCTCAGTTGGTGGAAGGGCTTCCAAGGCTAAATTCGAATCTCAGTAGTAGTGGTGCAAACCAGAAGTAATTAAGTGAAGTAAATGGAGTTACTCTGTATTTACACTAATGAAGTTTAGCTCAGAGAGTCAGGTTCAGTCACGCTGCAGGCCTGTTGTGCCAGTACAAGATGTGCATCCAAGGATCCAGAATATAGAAGATCCCTCTTGCCTAGAGAGGACCCTTGCAGACCACTCTTGTTTGACTGCCTTCTCTAACATAAACCTACAGTATGTGTCTAATATAATATTAAAATTCCAAAACAAAGTACATATTTTCCTCTGAGGAAATGATGAGAAAGCATGTGTGTGACAGATATTAGTCATGTAATACTTAAAACCTGTATAGAATAGAAATTCTCTGGTGGCATCACTCTCTGGTAAGAACAGTTAAACATTTAAATAGTGTACTTGCTCAGTTTCCATGTAAAAAGATGGTTTCCAATTGCACAGCTTTGCAAACTCAGCAAAACTGTGTTCTCTATGTCTGAGCACTACACAGATCTGTAGGACCTCAGCAGGATTGCACAGATATAAAGGACAAAAGAATTTGAAGACAATAAGATTCAGTGCTAGCGCTGCAAGGAAAGGAAACAATTTAGCTCTTCCTGAGCTGTATGAGCTCAGCAGACTTGGCAGTAATAATAATTAATTTAAAAAAAAAACTGGTAAAAATCCACTGAAGTAAGCAGTTGATTGCATTCAAAGAGCAGACTTGATAGTAGGACACTGAAACTTTTAGTCATGTTTCAGAACTGAACTGCACTTTAAAATATATAAACAAAGCATCACACATAATTTTGTACTAGCACACTTTACCTTTGAGGTCCACTGAGGTTCTGCATAAGCCAAATTCGCACTGTAGAAACTTTCTTTGGGTCTAAGTGAAAGATCTCAACGCTTCCAAAAATGCTGTAGGAACGGGAGAACGAAAGAGCAACACACATCTTAGCACTGGAACAAGATGAACAAAGTATGTTTTCTGGCCACAACTATATACTCATGATTATTCCACAGTGTCCCCTCCTGCTTCAGGTGTGCATGGGGCAGGGTGTGTTGGAGATAGGGGAACCAACGATGCCTTTAAGATGCACTGCTGTGGGCCAGGCAGATTGCAGCAAAAATTGGAGGTGATGGAGGTACCTCAGTGAATTCAAATGACTATACTCATATGCATTATCATTATTCCCATGGCAAGAATGTGTAATTTTCCCATGGGATTTTCATGGGCTATTTTAATATATGGTAAAGGGATTCCCTGCCCCTCCCCCCAATTTTCATTCAACTCTCTTAAGAAGACTTTGGAGCTGTTTGCAGATTGAAACAATTTGAGGTTCTTTGACTCCTGATGATTTCTCTCTTATTTGGATTACATCAGTGCCTGCCAATGCTGAAGATTAAAACAAACAAACAAACAACCCACCCACCCACCCCCCAACTTTCTGCTTGTCCTAACCACCAGTTTCTTCATCCTTCAGAGGCAGCACCTCCTGTCACTCACTGAAAGTATGTACAGCCTCTGGGAGGACATAACTCAAATCCACTCTAACAGTAATTATATATGTTGACGATTTGAGTACAATATAGTGGAGGAGTCCATTTTAGGCCAACTGCACAAAGTCCTTTGAATTGTGGCCATTTTCTGAAAAAATCCAAATCAAATGCATCAGAAACTGCTTTTCAGATATATTATTATACAAAGACTCAGACCCTCGGCAAGTGTAAATTGGCATAGCTCCTTAACTGTCAATGGAGCAATGCTGATTAAGCAAAGCTGAAGAAAATGAGGCCCGAGGGAGGGATTTTTTAACAAATAAGGCCCCAACCTTGCACTGGGATTTACCACTCCAGACACTTCCACTAGTACACAGTCACTAAGTAAACAAGAAACAGATCCACAGGCAGTGACAGTCTAACCTGTTACTTCTGAATGCTCCAGCATCCACTGATCCATTGAGCATCACATGAACCACACCACATGCTCTGCCTGCAAACTAAACGAAGCAAAGGTATATTGTACTTTAGCATTACATGAATCAGAGGGCCAGATTCTTAGCTAGTGTAAATCAGCCTGACTTTTTTGACTTCAGTAGGGCTGCACTAATTGTTACCAGCTCAGGGGCTGGGTCCACTATTTTGCCAAAAAATAAAGGGCCATGATCTTCTCGCACTGGTGCAATGGTACCCCTGAAGCTATGTTAACCTGCCACAAATGAAAAAACCTATGTGGGGAGATCCTGTGGCCATGCAAAACTGGCATTGCAGCTCCTGAGCCATGCTTCTGTTTGGTGATGTGGAAGACTTTCCTGAGTCCCGCTAGGCCCTGGCTGCTGTCAGCCTATGGGTTTACTAGCAACCAATATAAGTTAGGGCAGTCTTCAGGCTGCTTTACTTATGCGGGGGAGCTAACCATGACCCCCAAGAGCATCTGAATGCCAGTTGGCAAAGGGTTCACTGTTCTATAACAGCAGCTCCTATCAGGCCTGACAAACTGACTACACCTTCATGGTATTTATCCGAAAAGGGTCAGGTAAAGAGTCTAATAAAAGCTTATGCCATATTCATCCTTATAACTCTTGAGAGATGTATATAGAAGTGTTTAACCAATTGTGTATATGTACTGAAAATAGAGTCTGTGTCCCAGGTAAGATTGACAAATACGTTTTGCTAGACACCTCTCTGCTTACATCCCTATGGATATTAAGTACTGTAAGCCAACACAAAAGAAGCCTATTTTGCATATGATATTAACACAAGTTTGAAAGCAAGTTAAGAGCCAGCACACCAAGAAAGGAGCCGAGGAGGTCATTCTGACTGGTGAGACAGAAGGAGTTTTGGGAAATATCAGGAGAAGCAGAAGGAGACATTGGTATCCATCACTGAGGGAGCAAGAAGGACAGCTCCCTTTGCATTTGGGTAAGTTGATCCCAGTCATGTCTGTTGGTGCTGGGAGATTGCCCTGAGCGAGAAACTTCTCCAGAGATGGGTTATCCTTATGCAGTATCTCTTAATTCTTTACATATGATTATCAATTTATGATTGTTTTCCATTTTACTATATATCAGTGGTGTGATGTTATAAAGGACTTGATCCTGAGTTGTACCAGTCAAGTTGTGTGTATACCATTCCCTTGGGTAGAGCAAACCTGGTAATTTCTGTGTCCAGTCACAGGGCCTGAACACTACAGATAGACTCAGACTCAGAATCCAGGGTATTCCTACTGTTACCAAAATGGCAAAGTATGAGCTGACAGAGCACTGAGGAGATAGTGTGGGTGTGAACAGACTCATCCTGTCAAGGAGATATCCAGCACAAGCAAATTCTCTGAGCGAAGCACAGGGTGACAAGGTGATTCACAGTCCTGGGAACCACAAGAAAGTGTCTCACTGATCCAGCACAGAGCAGCTACAGTTTTGGTGATGGTTAAAACAATTTTTCATATGTCCCTTCTCAGCCATGCTGTGTGCATCTCTGCAGCAGCTTACTAGTTTGTGTCTTCAAATTCTGGCAGTTCTGATAAAACTTCACCAAGTGATGTTTGACAATTTGTCTGACTCTTAAATGACCCTAATTATTCTTCAGTTTGAGACTTAGCCCTAAAATATTTTAAGACTGCTTCATGCATGTGTGTACAAACAGACAAATGTTTCACCTTATGCATGACTGAGAGGACCAGGAGGCTTTTAAATAGCACATATAATGATGGTGGTTGTTGATAGATCTAAGTGCAGTTATGTGACACGCTATGGGCCAAACTCTCCTCTTAAAGGATATGAAATTACAGGAAAAATAAAGTAAACACAACTCTTTTCCTTACCCATGAGTGGTTTTAGTGACTCTTCTAAATTGTTTGAACTACAAAGCCAGTGTTTGAACTAGCGTGTGACGCTAAATGATGATGTCTCCCACCCAAAGAGTGCTGGGAGAGCAGGTGGGCTTAAAGAAAACCCAGGAACAGTTCATGTTCAGAAAACTTTGTGTCGAATGAACTGGAGTGCAGCCTTTTACTCAAGTGGGGGAAAAAATCGCAGAAAAGTAAACTACTCTAGGTGTAAATGAGATCCAACAAGATCCATGACTGCTTGCTGCCATTTGAGCAAACAAGGAGTCCTGTGCCATGTTTAAAGACTAACAAAGTTATTTATTGCATGAGCTTTCATAAGAGAAAATCCCACTGTGTCATTTGGGGAATCACCAGTTTGCAGCTGCATTGGGGGTTGCCAATAAGTCAAACATCTGTAATTGACTGACGTGGGAGAGCAGTTACCAAGGGGTGTCCTGTTAGCTCTGGGCCTACACCTGCTCCTCCTTTTGAAAGTATTTATACCGAACGTAATGAGGCAAATCCACCCCTGTGATTGGTGGGGAGCAGCCTTGGACCTGGCTTAGACAGCCATTGGATGATGTGAAAATGGATCTTTGGAGGCATCAAGCTCCTATTGCAAGTCATGTCATCCCTCCCCTTTCCAGCTGGTGCAATAGTCGCTGTCTGGTATCTTTGCACCTTAGTGATCCCCAGCTACCAGAGTGGATCTTATAAGCTGAGATCAGCTAGTGCAAATTAGGGCAGTCATCAGACAATGCTAACTGGGAACTGTGGTGGATCCCCCACAGAGTAGCCCCAAGTGCTGAACGCTGCACAGATGTCTTTAAGCCAGTTTCATGCCAGCCCATTGCTATGCTGAATGTTCCTAAGTCACAGCTTGTCTCCATGGTTAAAGCAGAGAGTTACCATCAGTCAGGTTCACTGGCTAATATGAAAACAGGTTATAACGTACATGCCCAGTTTAAAAAATATGCATGATTTACTCAAATTACCACTTTTGTTGTGCTGTTACCACTGCAATCATTTTCACAGGGTACTTCTCAGCATGGGGAAGGGTGACAGACTCTGACACTTGCATCCTGTCTATTTAGGCAATTAATTCAACTAGAAACATCCACTACATGTGTCAGAGAGATAAGGTGGGTGAGATCATATCTCTCATTGAACCAGCTTCTGTTGATGAAAGAAAGAAGCTTTTGACCTTCCACAGAGCTCTTCTTCAAATACAAGTGCTTTTTAAACATGTACATGGTCTCTGCACCTTCCTGGAGCAGTTTGCTTAATTCTAAAGAAGAAACTGATCTTTATGTTACTTTTAAGATCTAAGTGTCTGTAGCTGAATTTCATCAAATCTACCTTCCTGTATTACCTCCTCCTGTCCTGTCAAAGGGTATGTGTATACTGATGGTGGCAAATTCACCACTGTCAGTTCATCCTTCCAGGAGTGGATCGTGGTGAGTGTGAACTCACTGTGATGCTCCTGGAAGCCGACCCCAGAAGTCCTGGGGGCCAGGGGCATAGCGGAAAGCCAACTGCAAGCAATTTGTGGTCGACTTTGCCCTAATGTGTAATGGTGGCTTGGAAAATCGCTGCCAGTTACACAAGGAATTTTATGTTCCTTGCGTAATTGGCAGTCGACTGTCACTGAATTTCCCCAAGATGTAGACTAGGGCAAAGACTGCAGGGAATACATCAAGAGAAGTTTTTTCTCAACATGAATTTTGTCCAGGAGTGCTGACCAGCTCAAGGGACAATGGTTAAAGCTGTTCGAACTGAACTGAGAGCTTCAAAAGGTGGGAGAAGATATCTAACTTCATAGAAAGCCTTCAGTAAAGATTGCTCTATGAAGGGTCCTTTCCTGGATCCATCAATGGGAGTTCTGCTGTGGACTGGAGTGTCCTTGGTATGAAATCAGTCAGTGGAGTGTTTGTTAAAGGAGGGTTGTCGTTAGCAGATAGGTGATGACAGTGGCCATATATTACCTTTGATTTAGCCAAGAGAACCCTGACAGAACAGAGTTAAATAAGCATTCTGTAAGACCCTGGCTCAGCAGGGTACTGAAGCGCATGCATAACTTTTAAGTGTGTGATGCTTCCTGAGAGAGTGGGGCTATGGATATGCTTCAAGTTAGGCACCTACTGTACCTAAGTATCTCCTTGAATAAATGCCTCACGGAGGAGATCTTCTCATTACGTTAAAAAGGTACAGGGGGATTCATTCTCAGCCGTGTTCTGCAGAGGTCTCCAGAAGGCTTTTAGCATTCCCAGGTTAAAAAGTCATGGGTTTTAGCAATTGCAATCTTGTGCATTGAATAAGGGAGTGGTTCTTCTGACTATATTATGGTTAGCGAATGTTTGTTAAGCACTAACTCTGTGCTTGGTGCTGTTCTGTGTGAATATCAAGATAACTACCGATGGTGGGACCCATTCCAGGAAGAATAAAAATGTCCAAATTACTGTGACATTGAATGTTGTGTGAAACATGAGACGTTAATGAACGTCTTGGAAAACGTCTTTCCAAAAACACACTTTCAATTCTTAATTGGCATAACTTTCAATTCTTAATAGCCTAAAAAGGTTTGAATCTGACCCATTCAACATAGTTGGTCAAACCTGAGAGGAGAATGGCAGTTCAGGCAATTGGTGGCATAACTCCTAATAACTTGGGAGGAATTCACATTAGATCAATGAGACATTCAAAATGCATTCCAAGATTTGACTGCTAACCACTTTTTCCTTTGCTATATTTCGTTCATTGTTGTAACCATGAATATTTTGATGAAAATTAGTGTTTCAGGATGTAATTGGACATGATAAAAATATAGAGAAAAAAGTGTATTAAAGTAGGGAGTCACAGTTAAGAGTTAAGGCCCTAATCATCAAATTTGATCTGTGAGGCAAACTTCTGTGCCTGGACATTGTCTCTTTGAAGTCAATACACTTTGCAGGGACTCTGCGATTCACATGCATAGATTTGTTGTGGGATCAAAACCTTTGTTTTTTACCCAACAGAACAGACAGATCAGACTAATTTGCATGCTCAATATTTTACTCCCAGATCTTCACATTCTCGGGGAAAACCTAGCCCCACAAGCCTATGGGAGTTTTACCACTAACTTGCATGGGGCCAAGATTTTATCCTCTCTTCAACATCCCTCAAGCCCCAAAGGGTGAATTAATTCTAACTGTAACCATGGCCAGTTGCTATTTAAGCCTTACCATTTTGGATGCCATTTTCCAGTACACAGAGTTTGTGTTGTTCTCACATTCATTCCATTTTGGGCAAAATTCATAGTTAATTCCTAAAATAAATACATGATGCAGAATATCTAAGATTAGAGAAGAAATTGTCAGACACATTAATACTACCTGCAGTGCTGAACAAGAATGGCAAAAAGAAACACTGCACCCCATCACAGCAACAGGCTGAGATGATCTGGTGATGCAGTCCTAATGATGCAGTAATGAGGAGATTCATTTGAAGGTGTTAGGAAGACTGTGTTTCAGTGAGGCATTTACAAGTCCCCTTATGCAAATAACTGTGGCAGTGTTGATGCTGGTCAGCCTGAGCAGGGGGACTGTGAACTTTTTGATGCAACGGGGGCGTGGGGGTGTCTTTAATGATGCTTACCGAGCATGCTCAGAAGTGATTTTTCCCACATGGCTTTTAAAATTTTATGTTGTTTTCTATTATTTTCTCTCAAAATTGGGGATAGATGCTGACATCCCTACTCATCTACGTGGGATTCCAGTGTCGTCAGGAGGACTATGTGCAAGTGCAGGAATCTGCCTGAATGGAGCTTATTGCAGCATGGGGGCTTTATTCTGCAAATGGCCCCACTGGAATCACAGAAAGCTGCTAATTAATAAGGGTGGCAGTACATGGCACTTAACTAGATGAGTGCTACTCACCTGCCAAGTTTAAAGTACCTGGGCTGAGCTGTTTCTGTGCTACTGGGAACTAAGAAGTATTGACAAAATTATGCTGAACATGGGTATGTTATTCCACTTTCCTGTAACTTAGGCAAGGCAGAAAAGATCAACCGTTGGTTTGGGCTGAAACCAAAAATGGAAAGTATCCCCAAAAGAGCTTTTATTTGTTTATAAGTGAAAGAAAGCCTGGAGTTACAATGTTCATATTCTTATTCCTTATCCGAAAAAGGGGGGTGGGGCAACAAAACCTTACCTGGACTGGAAGGGTTTCCACACCATGAGACCCCATCAGCCATATAGCCCAGCAGGGTATCCTCTAAAGTGAGGAAATTGCGATTGGTTTTTGTATAACGATGAACAAGGTCATTTGTCTTGCTCCAAAATAGTGACTTTGAGGGAAAGGACAATGTGTAAGAAATAGCATTGAAATGAGTGTGGGTAATGATAATGATAATGAATTAATTTTCATTCATATTTCTTAAGTTTCTTAAGTTTTTGTCAAAAGACCAAAACCCAAATTTATATTTTAGGAAAAGAGATCTTCAGCCAAAACAAAACAAAACAAAAAATCAATTCTCCATTCATGGAATATTTTAATCGGCTCTAATAACTGTAACTCTTCCATTTCTGCATACATTTCAGCCACACATGGGATAATACTATAGCTTTTTAACCCCATATGTCTCTAACTGCATGATTGCTCTTAGAGTGTCTCTTCTAAGGAGCAATGAAGGCCTCAATGATTTTCCCATCATGGCCCAAAATACTGCCCTTGAAAGCAATACTTGTGCAGTGATCTTCACAACTGACATGTAATGGCCAGCGTTCCCAGGATTCCTTGTTCTAACAGAAGTATCTCTGAGGCTGTGTTCACACACAGGCACTATTTCAATACAAGTTGTGTCAAAACAACTTGTATTGAAATAATGCCTTATTTCAAAATAACTTAATTCGAATTAACAGTTTGTTAATTCGAATTAAGGAAAAAAGCTCAAAGCGACATAGCAGTTTCAGGCAACAGTTATTTCAAAACAAGTCACTGTTGTTTCGAAACAACATGTTCGGACGGCATTGTTTCGTCCCCACATGGGGTTTAAGTTGTTTTGAAACAATGCCGTTGTTTCGAAACAACCGTGCATTGTGTGAACAGGGTATTTCTTATTTTGAAACAACCTCTGTTGTTTTGAAATAAGAGTGCTGTGTGAGCACAGCCTGAGAGTAATATCATCACAAGCATATAGTACTTGGGGGTCACTCGTGATTGCCATACTTATTTGTGTTACCTTAGTGCCTAGAAGCTCTAGTTTAGGACCAGAACCTAGTTGTACTAGGCACTTTGCAACACAGAACAGAAACAAAGAGGCCCCTCTGCACTAGGCGTGTACAGACAAGAAGCCCCTACCCCAACAGCACATCACACACATTGTTACCTTGTTGCAGGGGACAGGATAACTCGCCAAATCCATTAATGGCTGATAATCTTCTTCTGTAATATTACATGGGTTCTTGTAGATAAATGCATTTTGCATTGTTTCCCATATTTTTTGGCAATCCATGTCTCTGTCAAAAGATTAAAATCTAGTTAATGAGAGATCAGCCACTTTAGAAACAGGTAATCATCCAAAAGCATAGTTCTATTTCTATTAGATGCTGCTGTGTTACTACAAGGAGAAAAAGTAATGGTGGGGAGGAGCTTACACAAGGATTCCCCACTCCTACTAAGTTTAGCACTGTGGGCCAGACTTTCCAATGTGCTTAGTTCTCCTTTAGACCCCCAAAAAAGTACCCAGATCTTCAACAACAGCAAAACACCCATGTCTGTTGGATGCTGAGTAATTCTGAAAATCTGATCCCTCTCTCACTCTCTCTTTGTAGTCACTGAGCACCTTCTATATTTCAATGCCTAAAAGGGAGCTAAGCTCTTTTGAAAATCTAGCCTCAGTTGTAGGTGCTGAGCACTTGAACATCTGGTCCTGAATTCTTACGAATATCTGATTCCATGCAAATAAAGGGCCCCAATTCTACCATCCTCATTCAGGCAGAGTAGTGTTGCGTGTTGTCCCACTACAGTCAGTTAGACCAGACATACAGTCAGTCACCACTCTTCATAAGCAGCAAGGTATCAGAAACTAGTCCCGTCATTTACCACTTTGTGGTAGAAAGGAAAGTGAATGATTTGCTTGTTCAGTAAATCTGCCGATAATCTGAAAATATGCCAGTGTACCTTCCTGAGAGGATCCCTACTTAGGCAGCATCTGTAACTTTATCCAAAACAAAAGGAAGAAACTTTATAAATAGTTAGGTCCTCATTCTGATCTCCCTTGCACCAGCTTTACACTGATTTTATATCCATTGACTTCAATGGCATTACATGAGTTCCTTAATCACAACCTTTTTAGCCTCCTCCCATCTGCACTACTGACTGTGGACTTCTTCTTTGCACTGAAGTCAGGAGCAAGGCTCATCAATGCAGCAGCTACGGCTGCAGTCCCATGCCCGAGCCTGAAGGGAGGCCTCAGACTGCAGCCCCTAAAGCCCCTGCTGATCCGGCCCTGCTAGCACAGCGCCGGCTGGTAGAGCTGGGGTCCTGCCACTGGGAGGGCAGGCTCCGGGGCCAGCGGTTGCAGCAGTCTGCTGTGCTCCCACCCAGACTTTCCCCAGGGGAAGCGTAGGTCAGGACGTGGCTGCTGCACTTTAGGGGTGGTGCTGCTCTGTGCACTGGGTGACCCTGCCCCTGACTCTGAAGTGAAGCAGCCATGCGCTGGCCAACACCACCTTCAGGGCAGACCAGCAAGTCTGGGGACAGGAGCCCTATGGCCTCTGGCTCCAGGACCGCAGCTCGGTCTGCCTCCTGCCTCCGTGGTGGGAGACTGGGACCCCAGGTGGGGTGGGGGAGAACAATGGGAGAGTGGGGTTGGGGACGCAGGCTGGGGGCCCCACAAAAGTGGGCACCCCAGGGCCCCAGACCCGTTTAATCCAGCCCTGATCAGGAGTAACTCCGCTGGAGTAGAATTACACTGATGTAAAAATGATACGTGTTGAAGGGAACACAACCAAGTCATCTGTATCAGAGTGTGTTGCTTAAGACATTGGCCCATCAGCAAAGTCATCGGTCTGGGAAAGACAAGAAGTGAGTTCAGACAGGTACAGAGGGGGCTCCTCTGGTATTGCTCCAGGTCATTGGTCAACATGTAGTTTTGGAATGAAATAGCTGAGACTTTTGGCCAGCACTGGTGGAAATGATTTTTTGTCTCCTTTCTATGTCTTTACCATGTGAGTCTTAATCAGCACGATCTGTTATATTGTGTTTGAGGTAACAAAATAAGGTACTACTTGTGTACAAATTAAGCTAGTATTTGCATACAAACATCACCTCACAGTTGTTGTCCACCTAGTATATTTTTTCCATGTTGTCTGCTGTAGATGGAAGGCCCTACCTTCTCTGTTTTGTGAAGTTGCTAGCCCCTTCCCATTTAAATTCCTTCCTGAAAACTTGAGTCTTTTGTTTTGTTCAACATGTTAATCAGTAATAGTCACTAAACTATAGCTTTATGTTCTTTCTTCTTATACAAATTAAAAAACAGAGCCTCATCTGGTATAGGCTGATGAAGGGTTTAGAAGATCTGGCTCTCAGTAAAGTTGCAGCTGCATTTGGTATCACTTGGGGAGTGGGGTGGAGGAATTAATGTTTAATGCTTTGTGTGCTTGGTCCTTTGTGCATGCCGGTAACCAACTCGTTATTCTCAACCATTGCCATTGGTCCCAAAAATTAGAGGTGTGATTGAGCATCTGTTACCTGGAATTCTCTTTTAAAGAGTCATCATTAGGCTCCAGAGTTAAGCATGGCTTAGATTAATGAAAGTATTTCACATTTCTCCTAGAACTTTTGTTGACTGTCAAATATGCCTGTACAGTCAGAAGAGCTGAAACCATAATTTTTAAAGGAGTTTATATCCTAGAACAGGGGTGGCCAAACTTATGGAACTCAAGAGCCACACAAGTTGATTATTAAACCTTCAAGAGCTGCACTGAAGCACATAGCCATATACTTTTACATACTAAATTGATTTGTTGACATTCTTCCATGAGCCACACCTTTTCATTCAAAAGCCACATGCGGGCTGCCGAGCCGCAGTTTGGCCATGCCTGTCCTAGAAGGTCTTAATCCACCCTGAGCTAGATTTCTATGTCAAATAGGTCCCAGATGGCCCATGGCCTCTGTCTGTCAACTTTTTATTATTATTAATGTTAATTCTAGCAGTGCCTAAGGGCTAACAAAATGGGCCCTGTTGTTCTAGGTACTATATAAACAACTGTCCCTTCCATGAAAGATTTACAATCTAAATAGACAAGACAGACACTGGCTTGGAAAAAGCAGGTAGTACACAAGCAGAGTGAACAATGTGATGCCCTGATTTCTGCTTCTACCACCTGGAGTTTCTGGCTGGCTCCTTTCTGCAACTTTCCCTCAAGGCCACAAGGTTAAGGGAGAGGTGACACCACCCGTATCCCAGTGCCCCAGAATGTTTCAGGGGTTTTGCTGGACAGTTCTGGGTCCAAGAGGATGCTGGGGGTAGAGGTGGCTCCAGCTGGACCACAGTTTACCTCTGCCCCCCAGTGCAGCAGTCCTAGGTTTGCCTGTTTCTAGTTGTACCAGCTGGAATCCCACCTTGTTTTAGGTGCTTGTATTGCTGCGGTTGTGGGTTAATAGTAATCTGTGTTTTACAGTAGGTCTGTGTTTATTTTAAAATTTGATTTGATGAGTTGGTGTGTCTGAGTGTGAGATGAGTTGTGAAGTACCATTAGTCTTGCTTTGCAGCACTACCTAGTTTACACAGTTGCTGCTGCTTTTTTTTTCCGTTCATTTTTACACTTCTAATTTTCTTTCACTGTTCCTTCCCACATTCAGGACCTGTTCTGTCTCAGCATTATTCTGGAGCGGTGACTCTCAATCCTTTGCAGGTTGCGACATACTTGGTGGCATATCATGACCCTAGAGGACACACCAGCCCCCCCTTGCCCCCCAGAACAAATACAGCCATCTCCCCGGCTCTCCATGACACACCTACCACTGTGTGGTGACACAGTAATGTGTTCTGACATAATGGTTGAGAAACACCGCTCTGGAGCAGTCTGAAAATCCAACCAGGTTTAGATGTTACAGCTGAATTTAATGTGGACACAGCCACCTTGTGGGAGAAGTGAGGCATCACCAGGAGGTCAAATATAGAAGGTACAACTCAGCTTTATACTTTATGTTGTGGAATGTTTTATGGAAGTCAAAAGAAAATCCATTAGAGAGCTTTTGTTACATCTTATCTCCAGTGACACTATATCAGAAAAATGGGTACATGCTCACAACTGTTAGTTTATTATCATCAATTTGTTAGTCATTCTATACGTGTATGATGGTAGCACCTAAAAGCCTCAGTCAGAGTAGGATGTTGTGCTGTGCACTGTACAAGTACATATTAAGAGTTTCCAGCCAATACATTTCACCACTGAAAATACAAAAATACTGATATTGCTTCGGGCTGGTTTTCCTTGCAGAGGTTTGTCAGCAAAAGTCAGCTTTTATCAACAAAACAATGGTGGAGCCAGAGCGCCCCTGCCCTGGGAAAAGACCTGGGGCCTGGGCCCCGGCCCCTTGGCCCAGGCCCCACCCCTGGGTCCAGTTCAGCACCCTGACCCCTATCTGGTCTCGGGGCCTTGCCACCAGCCCAGCCCCAGATCCAGAGCCGAGGACGGGGCAAGGAAAGGCAGGGGCCTCCACAAATGGGCCAGCCTAGATCCCTGGCTGGGAGAGGCAGGCACTGCCGTGGGTGTCCTGCCCCGGATCTCCAGCCAGGAGAGGCAGGGGCCTCGCTGGGTGCTGGCACCAGGACTTGGGGCATGTGCCCCGTGTGCCAGGTGCCAGTGACTCCCATGTGGAGGAATGAACACTGAAATTCTGTCACTGATGTAACTCCTCTGCTATGCTGATGTCATAAAACTGCCTCAGCAAGAGGTGTAGCACTTACGTCAGCGCAGATAGGATGATGCTGTGTCAGTGCAGATGCTGCTCTCCTTACCTTGATTTTTGGCTGCCATTCTAGTCAATATCATGGCTCCAGCAGAAAACCAGAAGACCTGAGTGGCTGTATCCCAGTCCTGGCAGGAGCAGGGTGAGAAGCCACTGACAGCTGAACCCTGGTTCCCAGGGGAGAGTGGGGCAAGAAGCCCTGGGGGGCTGAACTCCAGCTCCTGGCAGGGAACAGAGGTGAGAAGCCCGAGGTGGCTAGACCCGAGCTACAGGCAGGAAACATTTATGAGTGAGGGGGCAGCCTGCTGCAAGGTCAGGAACCTGTGAGGGTAGCCTGGCTCCTGGCAGGGATTTGCTAATGAAACTGAGAGACTGGGCTCTCAGCTCCCCACACTGCCTTCTTTAGGTCAATGTAAGTGCTCCTTGTGACAATGAACACCACCAAACCAAGAAGGGTAGTGAGGACATGAGCCATCACAGTAATCAATGTGGTGGCTGGCTATAAGCTGACCTAACATAAGTTGACTTATCTATGTAATATATGCAAGACCTTAGCCTTAGTGTGTGAGTAGTAGAAAGATTAGAGTACTGAGGGGGAAAAAGGGGAACAACTCTATTTAAGCTAGGTGGTAGCTCTGAAAGTCCTTGACAAACATTAGCATCTATCTACCCATTTAGCTGAGATATGTAGAACTTTATTAACACAGTGGTGTCTAAGGTAATATGCATAACTTGTGCAAAACTAGAGTGACGTGTTTGATTTTATGGGCTCCTGTATTTTATGACTGTTGCTCTCTGTTAATTAAATGGTTTGAATTCCAGGAAGGAAGCAGTACAGTAACAGAAGACTAATGCGAACGGTCAAATCCTAATAGAATTCCTAGATATTTACCCAATCCATCAGCAAAGACAGCTGAACAATAAAATAAGCAGGGAGTCTTGTGGCACTTCAAGACTAACAAATTTATTTATCGCATGAGCTTTCATGGGAGAGAATCCCACTTCATGGATTTTCTCCTATGAAAGCTCATGCAATAGATAAATTTGTTGGTCTTTAAGTGCCGTAGGACTCCTTGCTTATTTTGCTAAGCTAGACTGACATAGATACCCTTTTGGAGCTGAACAATAGTTACACTTCACCACTCAATAGCTGTCAGCTTTCAGTGAGATGCTTGCATATAATTTGAGGCACTGAGACCACTAATAACTCAGTGACACTGAACTCTTGCTGATATTTAGTCATTAGTCAGTCTATAGTCATGAATCTCCAGGGCAGAAGAAAACCAGACAAACTAAAACTAGTAAGGGAGAGAAGTGAAAAACAAAACAAATGCACTGCTATCAACATGACGTGCAGCAGAATGACTGGGAGAAGAACAATAGTGGTAAACAAAACACCTGTGTGAGGCTGAAGTAAAAAGTTATGTTGGGTTGCATTTGTTCAAACAAATGGCAGCTGAGACATCCAATACACTTGTAACAGATTTCCACATGCTGAGTGCTCATCTTTCTGGTACTTGGGTTGATTTGGGGCTGAAAGTCTGAAAGGAATTTTAAATGATTACACAAAGAGATTAATATGTGAAGGTGGGTTAATCCTTGAGCTGTGAAATATAGGTAGGACAACTGAAGCACTGTGGCAGGATGGAGCAGACCCTGATGCCCTCTGCTGGAGTCCTTGCAGCCCTGACACACCCCACCTCAGAGAAGGACAATGGGAGGGTCCTCCATGCTGCCTAGAAGAGCTATGTTGGACACAGCCAATCCAAAAGGGGGTCCAAAGAGCAGCCAATAAGGGCCCAGCAGGTTAGTATAAGAAGAATTGTAGGGTCAGCAAAAGAGGAGTTCTTTGCTGGAGCTAAAGGAGTGTGGATGGTGTGCCTGGCTGGCCGAGGGAGTTACAGGACCTTGGACAGAGCAGTGCTCTCAGAGACTGGCAGGAGTGAGAAGGCACTCTGGGTTACTGGCTGGGACTCAATCAAGCCAAGGCCCTCAAACAGGGGAAGGCAACCCTTGACATGTGTGCCAACAGTGGCGCATGAGTTCATTTGGAGTGGCATGTGGTGCCTCCTGCAATGCCCCTGAAATTGCTGCTCCTGCCAACAATAGCCTCCCCAGGCAGCTTCTTGCTGGGGCACTAGGGGGTCTCCAAGCATGCTGTGTAAAGAAGCTCCTAGAGCAGGTCTTCTCCATGGCATGCCACCACTAAATGGAGACACTCCATGTGACTTCTTTCTGTGGCATGCCTTGGGACCCCTTCCCCAGCCACCACCAAAAGGAGACTTTCTGGGCAGCTTCTTTCTGTGGCATCCCTAGGGACCCATACCCAGACATGCTGCTGGAAGAAGCCATGCAGAGCAGTTTCTTTCCATGAGTGACACCTTTTAATGGCATGCCTAGTAAGCCACCATTTTCCCCCTCTCCCAACTCCAGAGGTGGCTTCCACTTTTTTGGTGGAGGGGGCCACCGGCACCAGCTGAGGGTTAGGAAGGAGGGGCTGGCATGAGGGTTGGCAAAGATTGCCGACCTCTGCCCTGAAATAATGGTGAAGAATGTGCTGGGGCTGTGTGGATGTGACCCAGGGAATCATAGAAGCAGTGCTATGTTGCAGATATGATGTACAGATGCTATCTTTAGGATGTGGAGCAGAGGTTGGGCTAGGGTCCCACCAACCAGCCACTTGGAAAGTGACCTCAACTTTAATTCACCCAAAAGGGGAACAGAACTCTTTCAGTGGACCAGCAGGAGACCTAGAGACTGAAAGGGAAAGGACGGTGCCACCAGGGAGGAAGCCCTGGACTTGGAGTATAGCTCAATACCATGGCCAAAGCCATTTTAAAAACTGTGGGACTAATTAAGGACTTGAGCCTGGGGGAAAGCTATAGGGAAAGACAGACCAACCAAGGAGTACTGAGGTATTCCCCTACCCCCCACCAACCTGATTGTTTCCTTAGTAAGGGATTTTATTTTATATAGAGATTATGTATGATTTGGCCAAAGGCCGCAGACAGAATACAGGCACAGGGGGTGCTCTTGAGAGGTAAATGGAACCCCATTACGAGTACTAGAATACTTTGAATTTCTATAACATGTCATTAGAGCATCTCAAGGCACTTTACTGATTATTGCTAATCCACAAGCTTGACACAATTAGATTGGGTCTGAATAGGGACTTGGAATGGTTAGCACTTCACAAAAAATGATTGTCCCTGTTCAAACATTTTCTCCCTTTGATCAACTGGTGTGAATGTGCCCCATCTGTTCTCTGTACTGACTTTAAGAGTTGCCCTCCTCCACCCTGCCATGTGTATATATACCTCTCAGCTGTAGTTTCTACTTCATGCATCTCATGAAGTGTGTTGGAGCCCATGAAAGCTTATGTCCAAAGAAATCTGTTAGTCTATAACAGGGGTCTCAAACTCAACTCACCATGAGGGCCACATGAGGACTAGCAGAGGGCCGCATGAGGTTTAGTATGGTAGCCTGAGGGCTGCACCACTGAAACTTTTCCATACAATGATATTGCAAATATTGGTAATGACTGTATCATTGCGAGCCGCAGGAAATAGCCCACAGGCTGCCTGTTTGAGACCCCTGGTCTATAAGGTGCCACAGGACTCTTGTTGTTTTTGCTGTACACAGACTAACATGGCTACCCCTCTGGAAATTTCTGCTGATTACTAATTAACCTTCACCATACCACCTTGAGGTGAGTAGATCTTATTATACCCATTAGACAGCTGAGGAATCAAATGGGCCCTGAAAAGTGATGACTAGACTCAGATCTCAATTGCAGTGCTATAAATCCATAGTGATTCTATTTAAACCAATGGGTTTATGGAAGAGTAACCTAGCATAATCTTGCCTGGAAAATTTAGTCATTAACTAGAATATGAAAAAGTAGGGCCTAAAATTTATTGTATTAGTACTATTTTGTATAAAACAAGAAATTAGAATTAATTTTCACCTGTGAATAAAAGTATGCATTCTTTAGTCACTTGGCCCAGGGTAAAATGGTTTCTCTGACACTCAGACCCCCCTCAAGCCCAGTACCCAATAATATAATGGTCTTGTGTGCACAGAAATGAATGAAATGTTCTGTAATGCCTAGACTTGCATACAAGTTTGTACTGTTGAAGCAGGGGAAGGAGATATAGCACTGATTAAGTCCTAAAGATCATGTTTAAGTTAATTCCTAACTGTCACATAAACTTGTTCATGCTAAAAGGGGAGAAGATATTTGTATAAAAAGTGTTCACCATTCTCCAGAAGGAGAGGGCAGATAAGATGGATCAATGGAGTGAGAGATGGATTCTCCTGGTCATTCTCACATTGGGTGAATAAACATGTGGCTACAAAGAAACAAGTCAGAATATAAATACTGTGCTAGTGTACTAGAAAGTTAAGTGTCTATCATGGCACTGATGTACCTGGGGAGAAGTGTTTGAAAGTGAATGTGGATAATGGAGAAAGGGAAAAAGCCAATTACTTCCTCTGTAACATGGGGCACAGGTCACTTGCTGGTGGATTTTCTGTACCTTAAAAGTCTTTACACCATGATCTGAGACTTTAATAACTCAGCCACAAACACAGCTTTCCTTAGGTTAACTTAAGGAAGGTTAAGTCAACCTAAGGCTCTAGTGTAGACATACCCTTAGTGTCCAGTCAGTACATCTGACTGGACATTGCCAAGTCCCCTTTTGTACTGGACTTTCTGATAAAAAAAACAGACACCCAGCAATCCTGCATGCCAGATGAGGTTGATTGTGGTGATGTAGACCTATGTAATGCAGCTGTGTCAAGTTAATACTAATAGTATACAAATGGCCATATTGGATTCCAAATGATCTTTGCTATACTTGATAACCAAATCAAAATATATTTAATGTGAGCAGTAGACTTGACATAGCAAGGAGGTTTGCACGTCCAGCAAAAATCTCATTTCCCCCAAAGAAGTGTAAATAAACAATGAAAGAATATAAGTGAATCTAACTGAAAGTGTGTCATGTAATCTGTACAAAATGTAAAGAAACACAGAAGCAAAATGAATTAATTAGCATACAGTTAGATAACAAAACTTGGCTGATGCAGAAATAGAAATTTTTGTGCTGGGTATTTTAATACACTGACAAAGCAAGGTTCTGCAACAGGTTTTGCCACTAGGTAGGATAGGAATTTTGACACAGACTTTTATGTGATCAGTGTTTGGACTTGCAGCTTTTTTATTTAAAGGGCCAGGGACCTAATGTAATAGAAGAAGTCCATTTTTGGAATTCCATTACAATGGTGTGTTTTATATATAGGTAATATTGTATGAATGACTGCTAATTAGACTTGAATTACTACAGTGTGCATTTTCAAAGCTTTACTGTACTGTTTAGTGAGGTGCAACATGTTTGCATTGCTAGAGATATGTAGTGTGGTTTTTACTACGAAAGGCCAATATTTGTGTCTCAGTAACATCCTATTAAATCTGACCACTATCCCAGTAAGGTTCCCTCCTGCCCCTACTATTTGCTCTGCAAATGCATGCTGTGATTTGACAGTCAAGCTGGGTTCTCTCCATCTCACACATCTAACTCTGCAATAAAGATTGTGTGGGACAAAGTATGCCTTTAGTTACGCCTGTGCAACATCATTGCCTTCAGTGGAGTTCCAGAAATGTAGCCGATGGGATTTTAGTAAACAATTCTGTTGTTATGCAAGAAGGAATAGAAGCCAGTTTGCTTTATGGTTCTGCACGGGTAACAGCTGTGAAGTGCTGTGCAGACTTAATTTTATGACTTGTCACTACTGTTGGGGAAATAAAACTTAATACACAGAAGGAACAAATCTGAATAAGATATTAGTTTTAAATAGTTGACAAGTTCCAAAGGTGAGCATAATCACTCTTCAGACTAGAACTGCCTTCAAATAATCAAAATTTAGCTATCCAGATTAGGCCTGGAAAAAGCATATATAGATTCCCTCCCCAGCCCAGTTACTCCCTACTAAAACACAGGTCTGAGGGGATTTGAACTCAATGTTCTAAATTTTAAAAATGTATAGTCCGCTACCCTAGAGATTAATCTGGTTCATTACCTGTTTTGAGGGACATGCATTAGTTTTAATTAATCAGTTATGGGAACAGGCAAGTGATCAGTCAACCAGAAGAGGGAGTCCATATTCTGAGAATGCACAAGCCAAATCTTAGGGCTTATCCAGGCAAAACTCCTATCACTGATAATAGCAGGGGCATTGTTGCTGCCAAAAAAACATTTGGGGCCTGAGTCCAGGCCCACTCTACCCCCTGCCGTGCTGGCTCTCCTGGCCTAGATCCAGCCCCTGGGCCTGATCTGATCCACTGGTCCTAGGTCCCCTGGCTGGGGGCTGGATGCAGCCCCTGCTGCCAACAGCCCTAGGACTTCAGCTGGGGCTGGGACTGGGGCTGGAGCCACATCCAGCTACCATTGTTGGCAGCCTTGACTCCTGCTACTGCCTCCAGTAGCCCCAGGTCCCTGACTGGGACTGGATCCGGTGGCACCAGCTCCCTGGATGGGGTCAGGGCAAACCAGCCTCAAGTCCCCGACGGGTGTCAGGGCTGGAAGGATCCTGGTGCTACCGGTGGCCCAGCTCTGGGGCTGCCCTGAGTTCCTGCCATTCAGGCACTCAAGGCAGTAGCCAACTGGACTCAGGGCACTGGCGCTGGGACTCAGGGCTTGCGCCTTCTCTGCCCAGTTCCAGCAATGACCATGGTTAATAGGATGTCTGCTGGAGATCTTCAAGAGTAAGAAAGGCAGAACTTGGGTCCATGAATGTAAGATTGCTGACTGTATCAGAAACCTTTACTGTAAGCCTGACGTTGGCTTCTAGCAAGGGCAGATATCTTCACAGGATGTTAACCAAAAAAGGTCTAAAAAAACAACTAGCCAATTATTGTGAAGAAAATAGCAAGTTGAACAAAATGGAGTCAGTCTAATAAAATGTTAGGGAGTATAAGAGAGAAACTGAGAACGTGACTATTATCAGAGTCTGAAAGCATGACTTACTGATAATAACCTACAAAAAATGTGAATTGGAATGTATTTGCTAGTCCCATGAGAAAGTGGACTAAGGCATAATTAGGGTGGGATGGGGGAGCTTTAAAATGTACATTAAGTGGTATGGAAACTGTGATGAAGAAACAATGTGACTGATAAACCAATCACCCTAGGAATTTTGAAGTGTTTTAAGTTATTTGTATCTACCTATAAGAAACAGAAGAAAAGCCTTGTACAGGGTCCTTCTCTTCTGTCACGTTTTCAGACAGCAGCACCTTCTTGATCAAGACTAAAAGATCATTGCTTTGCTACCTTTGCCTGGTTAATTGGATCTCCGCTAGGTAATGAACCTTTTAGGGGGCCAGTTTCCCCCAAGACATTATGCAGCTGTACATAGGGAAGAAAAATCCCTTCTTGAACCTGTTGCCGTACACACAGAAATTATTTTTAAAAATGCCATTAAAACTGCAAATCAAGTATTTGAGGAGATTGTAATCTGTAATACTGGTTTATGTAGATATTTGCAGCCCTTGGTTCCCCAGATAGCTATATGGAGGAATGTCTTTTCAGAAAGAGGAAATGTTGAATGCTAGGGTGGCAAATGTTCATAGCAGAAGTTTTCCCACAGTCAACTTGAAAGTTCTTTATGAGTCATCCAAAGAGATATCAGAAACAATACTATGAGATAGGTTCACAAAGAAATTTAAGCACAAGGACATGTAGGGTATGTCTAGACTGACAGTGGCAAATTTGCCATCATCAGCTCGGCATTCTGGGAATGGTTTGCAGTAAGTCTCAACTCACTGCGCCGCTCCTGGAAGTTCGCCCTGGAAGTCCCGGGGGGCCAGGGAGCATAGGGGAAAGCCAACTGCATGGGATTTGCAGTTGGCTTTTCCTAGATGTGTACCAGCAGTTTACAAAGCTACTGCCAGTTATGCAAGGAATTTTATGTTCCTTGCATAACTGGCGGTTGACTGCCACCAAAAAGCCCCCAATTATAGACTAGGGCTAAGTGAAACCTAACTTTTAGGCCACTAGAAAATCAGATTTTCAAAATCTATGCAGTGGGAGAGAGGCTCCATAGCTCTTGTCTACACTAGAAAATTATTCTGATATAACTTCACTGTTCAGGGGTGTGGATTATTCATACCCCAGGTGACAATTACACTGATCTAAGCACCGGTGTAATAGCATTGTTTTGGCAGGAGAGCTTCTCCCCTGACATACAACTACTTCTTGTGGAGGCAGAGTTACTAAACAGAAGGAAGAGCTCTCTCCCAGTGACTTACAGCTTCTTCACCAGTGCAGCTGTGCTGTAATAAACTTGTAGCGGAGACCTGCCTTTAGCACGCTTGGCGGCTTCTCAGTCAAGTGGGCCAATGGGAGATGATAAGCCTAGGGGCGTGTGCTAAGCCCTGCTTCCTCACTTGCTCTTTGGCTCAATGACTCTTTATCCACAGTGGAAGAACTTGATTATTGTGGTTGTGAAAGAGTGCCCAAGCATAAGAGTGGTTGTGTAGCCTGGTGATTACAGCAGTCACCTGGGAGATGGGAGACCCATCAGCATCCAGGCCTCCTCCTCCAATGATTTTTTAAAATTCTACATCTGGTGCAGAACAGCTTCAACAGTTGACAGAGAGATCTTCTCATCAGAATATCTCATAGCTCAGGGGTTAGGGCATTCACCCATACCACACAGCACTCTCAATGGCTAAAGCAGGATGCATAATGACAGGCTGGTGAGCAGGGGGAGTTGTTGCGCCAGAGGGGTGGGGAACAGTGGAATTGCAGAACATACCCACCCTACATTCACCCCATAGCAGCCCTCCTGTCCTGTGGGGCTAGTTGTGCTCAGCTCCATAGCTCAGAGCACACACTGCACTCAGGGAGGGGTGGGAAGATCTGGTGCAAGATGTGAATGGGATAAGGACAATGCTGAGAGATGGGAGAGCTGAGAGTGAGAAACAAATCAGAAAGGAAGGAGGCTGAGGAGCTGGTCACAGTGTCTGGAGCAGGGAGCTGAGTCCTGTAGGACAGGAGCTACTGGACAAGGTGTTTTGTATGTCAAAAAAGAGATTTCAGTGAAACCTGGGACCTTTTTCCCCCCCTTTTTGGTGGGGGTGAGCAGGAGGAAGGGCTGCTTACCAGAAAGGTGGAAGCAGATGTCAATTCAAATCCTGTCTCCTAAGCTGGAGGGGGGACTTGACCCATGAGGGTCTTCTCCATCCCAGGAGGATATCCTAATCCTTCAGCTAAAAGTTATAAAGGAAGGAGCTCCTTCCTTCCAAACACTGCCTCTTCATCTGAGCTTTCTATTGTGGCTGACTGGGTAGGTGAGCGGTGATAATGCCTAACAGATCAAGCTGCACAGGCAAGTTAGGTAGAGGAGTGTCTTCCTCTCCATGGCTTTTGCATCACTTTGGGGCTAGGTGTCCAGAGGCATGCAGTAAGGCTGCAGTGCACACGATCAGCGGCAGAGAAGCAAAGACTTCTAGGGAACTTGTACTGAAATGTAGGTGGAAAGTGAGTTTAAGATCCTCAAGATTTGGTGACAGCTGAGCTGGGCCTTTGTGAATACCAGTGGGGGCTGATTCTGGGAGTGAGGCACCTGAATTGATGCATAGACACCTAAATCCTTTTGTGAGACTATTGCCTTCTTAGAGAATAGCTCATTAGACCAACTTCTGTTAGTAAGAGACACAAACTTCTTCAGGAAGAAGAACTCTGTGTGAGTCGAAAGCTTGTTTCTCTTAATCAACAGAAGCTGGTCCAAATGAAAATTAATACCACCTAGCTTGTGTTTCTAATATCAACACAGTAGGCATTCCTTGAGAGAAGCAGATTCAAGGCCATAGGACATCCACACACTCAAGTAAGGTCAGTAGATTCTCTGTTATTTTCCTCCCATTTGTAAGTTCCCCCATCTTCAGAGTGTCTGACGAAGTGGGATTTTCTCCCACAAAAGCTCATGCGATAAATAAATTTGTTAGTCTTTAAGTGCCACAGGACTCCTTGCTTCTTTTGCTGTAATTAAAGAGGTGAATCCTTCGCTTGTGTGAAGTGGAGTTGCTACATTGCCCTGTAATTTCAACATGCAACTATTTTTTCTTTACACTTATTTTCTGCTGAAAATGTTGCTATGGTTGCCTATAGTTACTGTTCTATTAAGGGTTGCCAAGTGTTGTGGGTTACAGCCTCTGTTTTTCAATTGCTCGTTGTTCAGCACTTTCTTGAAATGTTCTTCCTTAGGGCTGAGGTTTTCTAGGCAGGTTGTAGTAAACTCAAAGGTAGTTATTGTTGGGAAGGGAGAGTGGCATAGATAAATGCATAGATGAAGTCAGGAAAAGGTCATGAAATACAGAAACTTACAGTTGTAACAACAATGATAACTCAGTTGTATTGTGCGGATGTGGTGTTTGCTAATCTTGTTTTTCATTTTTTACATTTAGCTTAATATGTTACTACATGTCTGATCAATCCTGCTTCTTTTGTATTCTCCTTCTGCTGAAAACTCCCCCTGATTTGAGTAGGGTAGCCTCACTTAATATGGGAGGCAACACTGCTTAGTAGATACGGGCCAAACTGGAACTTAAAAAACCTGGATTCAATTCCTGGCTCTGCCACTGCTTGTTTGGGTGTGTGGGCAAGTCACACACCCCCTTCTGCCTCAGTTTCTCCATCAGTAAAACTAGGATAATGATACTGACCCCCTTTTTTAAAGCATCTTGAAATCTGTGGATGAAAAGCACTAGATAAAAGCTGTCTGCTCTTAAATAGGAAGGAGAGAGTGCCAGTCCAATTTAATGTATAGTGTACAAAGTGGTGAAGTTAACATTAATGGATATGTAACATTACATATTATTGTTTGTATATCAGGTTTATTTCAGGAGTAAGTGATGGTGGCATTGTAGCATTTTGGGAATTTTGCTTTGCTGAAGGATATAAGACAGATACACAATACTCAAGGAAATGACTTAAGAAGTGGCTAAACACAGTGAGTCAGCATAAAATCTGGCAGTACTCCAGATCTAGTGGCTGTCCCACAGACAAAGCAGACGTAGGAGGACAAAGGTATGTTGGTCAAGAAATTTTGTCTCCAAAATGTCTGACATTTTGTAGCAAATTTAGAGTTGAGAACAAAAGTCCTTTCATACTGAAGAATAACTTCAATGTTGGAAGCATTCAGAAGCAGGAAGCTGTGGCTTAGCCAGAATACGGAATGGTGGGTTACCTATGTAACCGTCCTTCTTCGAGATGGGCTGCTTGCACACCTTCAGTTCTAGGTGTCTACATGCCACAGCACATGATTGGCCAGAAACTTTTTGCCCTAGCCTGTCAGAGCAGGGTTGGCGGCCAACACGCCCTCTGGCCACTCCCGCAGCTATTTATATAGCCCTGACCCTGGCCCTCCTCATGCCCTTCTTATCGCAAACTCCAAGTTTCAGGGAGGGACCTGAATGTATGAGAGCAGCCCATCTCAAAGGAGGATGATTATACAGGTAACCCACTGATCTTCTTTGAGCACTGCTTGCATCATTCAGCTCAGGGTGACTACTAGCTGTACATTGGATAGTGGGCAGAGTTTAATTTTCCCCACCATCAGCACAGCTATGCTTAGAACGACATCCCCAAAACGTGGTTGGATGACAGAGCGGTGGGTCATCAAATCTACACTGATGAGCACACTACCAACATGCAGATTCTTCTGGGAGAAGACCCACACAAGGAGTGCCAAGGAGGTAATCTGCCACTCTATCAGAGAGACTTGAGGCTCTAGCAGAAGGGTGATCTTGATCCGTTATGGATGCCCCCTATTATAGAACATCAGGTGATTCAGGAAAGGAAATCATTGTCACTAGCAACATTCCGCTATCCCATAATGTAGCAAATGGTTTCTATATCCTGAACAAAAGGTGAGGGGAATGTGGCCTCTCCAACATCAATAGGATGGGTTTTGTCACCTCTACGTATGATACATTGGTCCAAATCGCTATGACTGGGCCTGGTAGGATACACGAGGGGAATGGGTGTCCTACTTCAGTGAGGAAGGACGTGTGGGGAAACAATCATGAAAAAGGGGGAATTGGCTCCGAACGGAGGTGCCTATTCTCCTGACCTATTTGTATTCCAAGGGGAAAGAAATCCCTGAGTCGAGACCCATCTATTTAGGAGAGGTCTGACCAGAAGGGCCTTCGGAGCTCCAAAGGGGCTCCACTGATCCTGGGTTACCCAGAGAAAAAGAGGGTAGTGGAGGTAGTGGCCTCCAGGAGGGCCCTGCCCAATGGAAGTAACCTTTCTTACAAGACATTGCGACAGGGGTGAGGGTCCCCCTGAAGGAACTCCCATTCCGAGTTTTGGGAGAAACTCCTCAGATCCCTTATGTGAGGAAAGGGAGTTGAAATAGTAAAATGAGGTGAGAGAGAGAACAGGAGGGAATGTGGTGAGGGAGTTGATAAGACCCAGGGTTCATTTGTTCCTAGGGTCGTAAGTGAGGATGGGTGCATTGAAAGTGGGGAGATAGCAGAATCCCTATCTTAGGTCCTATCAGTTGTTCGCACAAATTTGGAAGCTGAAATGCATGTTCCCTCACTCTTTTTCTTCTCCATTCTTTGGAAACAGAACAAGGGAGAAGAGAACAAAAGAGGCTACCTTGCAGACACTTCCAGGGCAGGCAGCCTTGATATCAGTACATGCCCACTTTTCTCAGCAGCGGGGTGCTTGGAAGGCATGTGGCTCCCAAGGACCAGTTATTGTCCCCTGCCCCTACCTGAAAAAAGTAAGATGGCAAGCCTCTTGTGAGTCAGGTGAGTTGTCTCATGTCAGGGGTGGCGGGTTATAGCTGTTTATTGCTTGGGCTGTCCGGGATTAGCGCTTTGACACTCATATTTGCCCCTTCAAGTATCAAGGAGTTACTTGGAACGTTTGGGGAAAAGTGCGCATTCTTTCTTCCTCAAGAGGAAGATGGTCTCCCTTGATAAATCCCACCATGTATTCCGATAGTGGGTTGGAAGTAAGGGGTAGTCCCGGATACGAAAGAAATACAAGGGGGAAACCAGAGACATAATAATTCTCTTGAAGGGGTGCAAGAGACCATTTCTCTGCCTCTCTTGGGGGAACAGAGCAAGGAGAGTTGGGGGAACCCATCACAGGCTGTGCTACCAAGAGTAAACTAGGCCTGTCTAGGTTGCTAGGGGCCTCGGACCACTTCCCAAAGGCTGAAGGATTTCCCAGGAAAGGAAAGTGTTCATGGGGTGACTCTGTAAAGCTGTTGAGCACCACATTTAAGTCCCATTGGGTGGTAAATCTCTGGGTTGTGGGTATATCCTCCCAATACACTTCAGGGACCTGGCCGAGGTGGGATGAGAGAGCATTGAGACCCCCTCCACCATATGAAGGAGGGCTGAGATCGCTGTTAAGTGAACCTTGAGAAAGGGGTCGATAGGGCCGTGTCCTTAAAGTCTGGAGGTAATAGAGTGTGGAGCGAATGGGAGCTGACTCCTGCATTATTTCTCTTCCCCTGGACCAGACGGAGAAAAACATCTCCACTTAGCAGTGCACGTACCCCTAGTGGAAGGCCTCCTACTGTCTATCAATACCTCTTTAACTCTCTCTGAATAGTGTCTCTCAGCCTCATTTAACCATGCAGTAATGGCCCTGAGCAGGAGCTTATAAAGAAGGGTTAGGGAAGCAGCTAGCTGGCTGTCAGAAAGATGAGGGAAAAACCCCTCTGCCCAGTTGTCAGAGCAGCAGGGATCAACACGTCTCATGGGTCAGGGGCTGCTATCAACCCCTGCCCCAAGGAGCAGGGGGCCATTAATTAACTGTACTGCTCATGGGGAAGAACGGTCTTCCCTGGAGGGAAGAAAGGGGAAGAAGAGGAGTCACTGCCTTCTGTGGGCCTCAGTGGGGGCTCTGCTAAACCTTCAGGGGTTTGTAGGGGGCCATAGGGACGAGGTGAGCAAGGGCACCTGCACCCTCATGGGGACAGTGAGGATGGCACTGTCCTGTGGTTCTCCCCACCAAGGCTGGGGTTGGAGGAAAGCAGGAATCCTTCTCTCAATACCTTTGTAGGTGAGGGTGTTTTCTTTCCTGTCCCAGTATGCGGGGGGTGGGGGTGGGGTCATCTGATCAGCACACGCTCGCTAAGGATCAAAATACAGCAAGCGGTCTCAAACACACAGCCTGCAGGCCGCATGTGGCCCCTAAAGCTATTTGCTGCAGCCCGCAGTGGCGCTATTGTTACCGATATTTGCAGTATCACTGTATGAAAAGGTTTCAGTGGTGTGGCCCTCAGGCTAATGTCTTAGTCCTCATGCAGCCCTTATGGTGATTTGAGTTTGAGACCCCTGAAGTATAGGATAGTATGTCCTGCCAAATCTCAGATTCTGAGGTAGTTTGGAGCTGCAAGAGAGGGGATGTCCTGTTTCTCTTCCCTTGTGCATCCCAGTTGGACTGTTGTCTGAGAGGCATCCTCAAACACACAATTTGAGGGTCAAGAAGGGGTACCAGTGGACCTCCTCCTCCATCCCATCGGCTGTGTTCACACGCACAGGGTTATTTCGAAACAAGTTGTGTCGAAACAACTTGTTTCGAAACAACAGCTTATTTCGAAATATCTTATTTCGAATTAACAAAATGTTAATTCGAAATAATAAAAAAAGCCGGAAACGAAATAGCAAGTTCACTGTGTGAACATGCTATTTCGTTACCCCTGGGGGTGAGCCACTGCTGGCTCACCCTGCAGCCCCAGAAAGGGGGCTGCAGGCACCAGCGGGGGGTG
>ML681996.1:30321849-30334023 GCA_007922195.1 Podocnemis expansa
TCGAAACAACTGTGCGTCGTGTGAACATGGTTTTTTTTGTTTCGAAACAACGAGGTTGTTTCGAAACAAAAGTGCCGTGTGAACACAGCCATCCTGTCTGTGTTCTCTGCTAATATCCTAAAGGCCCATACATATATAGGTCTATGTGCACGTGAGAATAACGCGTTGTTCTCTCACCCCTATCGGCCCTGTGACGATAGTCCCCTTGGGGTCATCTGGGAAGGGTTAGTGGACTGGCATTGCCATTGGAAAAGAGAGGGATCCCAAGACTGACTGTGAGGGGGCGGTTTGAATGAAACCAATCTTTGGGTACTGGTTCTGGGAGCCCAAGGGCTGTTGCAATGGGGCCCATGGGGCAAGAAGAAGGACGAATCTTAGAGGTGCGGATATAGGGAGGCGGCATCCAATTGAAGGACCATTCACTCAGGATTCAAGGAGCGCTTGTTCAGGAGGCAGGGGGATGCTCTGCACCCTGGCATGGGGCCCCAGAAGGTGGAGGTGAACTAGAACCCTGTGTGGACCACTCTCTCACCACCATGCAGGGAGGGTCCCTGATGGAGCCACTGCCCCAGATGCTCAAGGTGCTGAGGGCTGGGTAGTCATCTGGGCACCTGCAGTGTGTGCATGCCCAGAGATCTGAGGGCAGATCTAGGGTCCTTCATGCCATGCAGCAGGGAGTCAAGGGGGAGGTCCTGCATGGCCTCCTGCAAGTCCTGGAGCAGGCCCGAGTCTTAGAGCCACGCTGCATGGAGCATGACTACGGCTGAGGCAATACCACAGCTAGCCGAATCCAAGGTGTCCCAGGCCGCCATGAGGTCATTACAGGAGGCCAGCTGCTTTCCTCTATGACTTAGTCATAGTCTTCCAGGCATTCCTGGGGAAGGACATCCCAGAAGCACCTCATAGATTCCCAAACATCAAGGGTATATCAGCCAACCAGTGCTTGGTAGTTGGCGATACAGAGGTGGAAGGTGGAAGCTGAGTAACCCTTCCTTCCCAGGAGGTCAAGCTTACTAGCCTCTCTAGATCTTGGTGAGGGGTCTGGACAGTCCTGCCCCTCCCATCTGTGGGTGGCCTCTGCCACCTGGGAGCTTGGTACTGGGTGGTTCACCAGGAAGGGGAAGCTCTCTGAGGGAACCTGGTGTTTGTGACTGGCCACCTCGGAGACTGGTGGGGTGGAGGCGGGAGTCTGCCAGTGTGCCCTGGCAAGGTCGTGCACGCTATTGTACAGAGGCACTGAAATCGCAACTGATGAAGCTGCAAACTCCAGATCAAGAAGGGGGTCCAGGTCCCCCCTGAGGGGCTCGACCTCCAAGCCCAAGTGTGCCATCATCCAGCAGAGGAGATCATAGTGGGTGCTGGGGTACTCTCTATATGACCAGGGCTGAGGGTTCATGGCTTTGGTTCGGGACAAGGACAAGTGTGACCTCAGGGTGCTACCCCTCAGCTCAGCGGCACCATGAGAGGGCTCCTCCTTGGATGCTCTGGGTGAAGGGGACCAACTGTGAGGGTGGTACTGTGGACGGCCTGGTGCCGGAGGCCCTTCACATGTAGGTTGGACCCGCCTATGGCTGGGATGGGCAGGTGAGCAAGTACCAGTTCCTGGGGACTTGGGGAGCCAGTTCCTCGGTGCCAGGGAGGCAAGATCAGCACCATGAATTATGATACTGCTGGTGCCGGGGTGGACGGCACCGGTGAGGCGCTAAGGCACTGAGGTGGAGGAAGGGGAGCACCTATGAGGGGCCTATGACCTGGCTTGGTGCCAGGGAAGGCAGAGGTCTTTGGGGAAGGGGAGGATCCCAGGACCTCTTTAGGCTCTGGTGCTGTGTCATGCAGGGAAGCTTGCGGCGCCAGGAAAGGTGATGACTAGATCCGCTCCAGAGCAACCCACTTGCCTGAGAGGAAGGCTGGTTTTCCTCTTGGGTTTGGCTGCCTAGGCAGTGTGGGAGTGGGCAGAAGTAAGGGAGTCTTCATGGCTTTGAAGGCCTCCAGAGTGGATGGCACTGGGATGGGCTCCAGGCCGTGCCCCTGAGAGGGGGCTAGCTGGGGAGAGCTGGAGCGGAGCTGGCGCTTCGGTGCCAAAATCAACACCAAGCACAGTTTCCTGTGCTCCTCTGGGGAGCAGCGCCGAAAGGGCCCCGGTGCCAGTTTGGGTCATGGTGCTGGTGGCTCTACAGAAGACCCAGATGTACCAGGGTGTAGGCTGCAGTGCTTGCTCTGTGCCAGAGCCATAACGTGGCATTTTGCCACCCAGGGTGCATTCTTATAGGAACGCACCCCTTCCCATTAGCAGCGCTCAGAATCGGCACCACAAAGCCACCCCTTTAATAGCGCAGCTCTGTTGAGCCACTTTGGGCTGCCTGGAGCTGTGCCCTGTCAGCCCTGCCCTAGTTTCGCCTCTGCTCTTTATGTTTCAAGGCTCTTGGTTTGAAGGACCGACAGACTGAGCATTGACTTGCCTGCTGAGATTCACCGAGGCATTTAAGGCACTTCTCGTGGGGTTCATCCCTCGGGAAGGCCTTGCCGCAAGTTGCGCAGGGCTTGAACCCAGCATGGCGGGCAGTGGTTCAGAGCAGTGTTCTGGCTCCAGCTGCAAGGACCCGGTAGGAGCACTGGGTCATGGTGGGATGATGTCCATGAACAGATCTTCAGATGCAAATGGGTGGCTCATAAACAAAGTGGAATAGACAGGCACTTGCACTAGTGCTAGGAGCAGGCTGTTCTGTAACCATCGCTGAGGGTGGAAAAAGGAACTGAGAAGGGTCAGGGTTGGGGCCATATAGACAGCCACGGGAGCGGCCAGAGGGGGTATCAACTGCCAATCTGACAGGCTAGGGCAAAAAGTTTCTGGCCAATTGTGTGCTGTGGCATGTAGACATCTAGAACTCAATGATGCGAGCAGTGCTCAAAGAAAAAGTGAAGATAAGCAGAATGATGTATATTTAGGAGAAAATATGTACACCTGGATGTTGTTTACAGATAAGTTACATTAATAATTGAAAGAGTTAATGAGATAGCTGGAGAAGGTTCTCAAAGTCATTGGGATGCTCCATAATAGAGAACGATGTCTGTGACGTCTGCATTAGACATGAAAGAACAATTTGCCATGCTGTGATTCTACAGTGAGTCCATGAGACACTGACTTTGTGATCAGGGTGCTCAGAAAGAATAGAGATCACACGTGCATTTGTATAACAAACTACTCTGTAGTCAGGTAGGAGCAGGAAAGAGGAGTCCAAGTCCAGAGCTGAGAACGAATATTCTTACTGTAGCTATCCTGTACATGAACATTAAGTATGTAGGCAAGTTAATATGTTCCTACCCCCATGCCCCCCCAATAACATCAATATTTTTGTTTTAAAATGTTAATCACTGAAGTTTTTTTTCTTGTTTAGTTGAAAATGCAGTCACTTTTCTTTAAGCACAAGTAAGTTTGTCCTCCTTAAAGAGACAGTGTCAGATCCAAATTCACACCATGCTTCAGATTTCGTTTAATTAAAAAAGCTTTTTGAAAACTTGAAGCCATGCCTGCATGACTTTTTTAAAAATGCCAGTGAAAATAAGTTCCAAAGGGCTAGCCGTGTTAGTCTAGTTCAGGAAAACAAACAAGGAGTCCTGTGACACTTTTAACCACTAACGAATTTATTTATCACATGAGCTTTCATGGGAGAAAATCCCACTTTCTCAGATGCTTTGAAAACATGTTACTTAAACAATTTCTGCCCAAGTATTGTTGCCCTGGTCTAGTGCAGTGGTGCCCACACTTTTCCTGTTGTGCTCCACTTTTATCAGTGAGGGAATCTGTCCACGACTAAGACAGCTGACTCTGCAGAGGTGCTTGAGCTGAAGGCAGAACTAAGGATGTGGGGGGAGCTACGACTAGAGGCAGAGCTGGCCTGCGTGGCTGGAGGCAGGGCCAGACCAGAGCCGTAGGCAGCTGGGTTTGGTGCTATTCCCTCTCTACTCCCCATAGGGGCTGGCCACTGCCCTGCTGCTGTCCTCCCTCCCCTCAAACATTTCCTTTCAGTTTGGGAGCCACTAGTCTAGTGCGTAAGAAACTGTAAGTCAATTTGAATTTGACTGGAAGCTTACTATAAACAAAAGTGAAACTCACTGTACATTTTCAGTGCACTTATGAAAAAGTAAGTAAATAACATACCTATTGAAAAGCATGTTAGGTTTTTAAAGTTTTCAGTTTAATAATTAAATGTATTTTTGATAACATTTACAAGGACATTTTTTAATTTTTCTTTTTTAGTATTGTATCTTGATTCTGCAGGCACTTATGCTGGCTCAATTTTACACACATAAATCACCCTGTTAACTTCAATGATACAACTTAAATTTTCACAGAATCAGGACCAAGGTTTTTTAACATGTTTGTTTCACTTCAGATACTGCAGAGGTAGATTGTTTATACAGTAGTCTCGACACTTAACAGCAGAAGGCAAGATCTGTTGATTGTTGAAATCTAGCAGAAAACCAGTTGTTTGGTTTTTGCTACATTTATCATATGTCCAGCAGTGCCATTATGGGGCAGGCAAGTAAGTTAAATCTGACAGCACTGCAGCAGGAAAACCGTGGTTATATGGGTGTACAGCTGTCCTACCTCAGCCCCGTTTCCACCCTCTCACAAAACTGTTTCCCATTCCTGTTGAATTCCAAGGGAGAAGGAGATTTTGCAGGCCTAGGAAGAGAGAGGATGATGTTTCCCTTGTCAGCCTCCATCCCTGACAAGAGATCACTGGGTTTTCCAAGCAAAACATGAGGAAGAGAAGAGGAATCTTCTTCAAGACTCCGCACAGCTCTGTCATGGCCTACAGTTTCTGCTCTCATGTCCTCCTCTTCCCCTTTGTGCTGCAAGAACTCTTCCCTGCAGCCTCCCTAAAAGCCCCTTCTAGATCTTCTCCTGCTTTTCTCTGCCCCTTCAATGCAGGCCCTTTACACTCAGATGCTTTGTATCTCCAGAGAGGTAGCCATGTTAGTATATTTCAGCAAAGTGAAAAAGAAATCCTATGGCACTTTTAAAGACCAACAAATGTACTTATCACACAGTATATGTGATAAATAAATGTTTTTTTAAAGAGCCACAGGACTCCTTTTTTCCTTTATTCTCTCTGACATGCCATAAGTAAGCTTTTCCTTCATTTGAATCTTTAGCTCCTCAGTGTACAAATTATTTCCCCCCCGTGTTGTACAGCACCAAGCACACTGATGGATTTCAGTAAATACATTTGTAGGGACGATTTTGCGGTGCATCTCCGACACTGACCAGTTACAATCAGTCTTTTTATACTAGCCTGAAAGCCCCATATGCTCACAGTGAACTTAGGCAAGTTGCCTGAGCCCCCCCCCCCCCCAGCATCAGTTTTGGGTATTTCAAAAGAATTAAACAAAATTCTTCTTTCTCAGGAAAAAAGCAACTGAATAATAGAAATATCTATCTTAGAAACCACTTCCCCCCAGCCTCCTCCTGTCTTTTGCATACACTCACATATTTGGTTATGTGGGTTAAATGTTATGTGCTACATAGTTCTTTGCAGATTGCAGTTAAACTTCAGTGTTGTCACATCCACATATTAAAACTCACCAGACTCTGGCCCAGAGTTTAGATGTTTGGTTCTAAGAGATTTCTGAAGGAGTTGCACATAATATCTGTGGGCAGAATCTGGCCCATAATTACTGTTTTTACACACTCATTTGCTATGCTGTTTTGCATACCCCAGTTCCTACAAAATGATCAACCAGGCATAGGCAATTTTCAGTATGACTTTCTAGGTCTTGCCCCAAAACATCTGTAATAAGTTCCGTTTCTCAGTTTCCCTTGTTCAGCTGATAACACAGAATAATACCTCTGCTGTGAAGTTTGTTCAAGACTGTCTGCCTTTGCTATGACACCATATGAATTATCACTCACCTCAACTCAGGGTTCACTGTTGTGATATAGTTATAACACCTCCCAAGGATGACCTGTTCCAGATTTCTTGTAGTCCCTCTGCCTTTCCATTCTAGCAGCTTCACGCTTGTCTCTTTCCTTCCATGTGCCAACACAGCAGCCAGCACAGCAGCCAGCACAACAGCACTTGTCAGGAATAGGGCCATGATGCCCACTAAAAGGACTTTCTGACGCCGTGTTCTGGAGGACCTGTTTTGGAACAGCATTGTAAGTGAAGTTTGTCACCAGGAGCAAAACTGCTCTCCTGGTCCTGACAGAAAAGTAGCTTTCTAATGTGTTAAGCTGCACCGCCCCCTTCCTCTCCTCCCGCCTCCCTCATGTGGAAGCTAACAGTAAACTGCTGCTTGCTGGACTGAAAGGACAAATAAAACAAGCCATATTGATTCAAACTGGAGCACAAAATTCCCACAAATGAGTGGGAAGGCTTATGCACATTTTAAAACCAATTAGCAGCATCTGTGAAATCAAAACAGTGATAGCTTCGTGTGACTGGAATTTCCTTGACTAAATAGATTAATGGTCAGTTCAGTGTAGAAAGACAGATTCTGATAGCAACCTATACCTGATGTTTCAGAAGGACATCTTCCATCTCCTCTCTACAACCTCCCTGCTTCACACCATACATGCAATACACTAGGCAGATAAGGCAAAAGAAGCAGTGGGAATTATTTTGTGCCTCGAAGCAGGATTTGCTAGTGTTGTAACTTTTATCCTAGCTACCACGTGATAACTACTTTTGTTGCTCTTCTGTGTCTAATCTTTTTTGAATCTTGTAAAGCAATCTTGCCTCACTAATATCCTGTGGCAATGAATTCCACAAGTTAATCATAGAGTGCCCAACTATGAATTCTTTAGTTCAGTAAAGCTCCCACTGCAGGGAATATCAAGTTTGACTAGATAAACAGCAAGCAAAAATTGTGTAAATAATGGTCCACACTATCTGTATTTAATATTAGAAAATCATTTCCTCAGTTTTAATTTTACTGTATTCCCTTACTCTTGCTAATGTAAGCAAGGCACTTGATTCGCCTTTACTTTGCCACTGGTTATTTTACATGTTGTAGACATGCTAACAAACATTAACATCAGCAATGCCTTTTAGACAACTTTAATCAGCAAAAAATTTTCCATAGTGAGAAAAATATAACTGAAAAGTACACTGTTTCTCTCTCCCCTTCATTGCATATAACCTTGGATTCAATAAACCATTTCTAAGCACAGCTGTATTAATTGTGAAGTGCTGTGCTAGAAAACCTGAGAGAGAAGAGCTGGCACCCTTTGTGCTTGAAATTGGTTTCTTATTTAAAAGTCTAACTTTTTTTTTAATTCATCAATGCAAGATATACTTTTTAAATAAATTATACTAAAATGTGATCGAATATTATTGATAATTATATTAGCAATTAATTATTGATTAACTAGTAATTACTGTACTTTGTATGCAATGTAATTGTGGTCATGTCAGTCCCAGGATATTAGAAACAAAGCAGGTGAGATAGTATCTTTTATTAGATTGACTTGTGAGAGAGACAAGCTTTCCAGCTACAAGGACAGAACTCTTCTTCACATTTGGGAAAGGAAAGCCCAGAGTCATAGCAAAATACAAGGTGGAACAGACTGGTTACTGTACATAGTTAGCAAACATTGTAAGGGGGCATTTCCCACTAATACCTTTGCAGTCAGAGGACAAAGGAGGGGAGGTTAGTGAATAAACTGACACAAGATAATAAGACACAAACACGCTATCATCTGTTGGTGAACACATTTCACAAAGCAATCACTCTATTTGATCTTTCAGTCTTCATCCTAGAAGGAAATCTGCACAACACTTTTAATAGACGAGCCTGGGAACTTAAATTCATTACTCTGCTAGAACTCCAAAATTGTGGACTGATCAGAGACACTGGATTTATAGCTTATTACAGCAATCTGTTAACACACAAACTCATTCCTCATTCCTTTTTGTCCTCTGCCTGCAGATTAGTGAGTGAACCACTGTACCTGGAATAGTCCCTTATAATATGAACTAATTAAGTATGCTAAACAATCCATTGCACCTGCATTTTGCTGTAACTCTGGGTGTTCATTTCCCAAGTGTCAGAAGGAGCTCTGTGTAGCTGGAAAGCTTGTCTCTCTCACCACAAGTTGATCCAACAAAACATATTACCTCACTCACCCTGTCTCTCTAATAACAACTTATGCAAATAAAGAAATGCGCTTGACTGTCTGTACTTCACAAATACTTCTTGAGCCATCCCAAGTGACACATTCCTGTGACATGCCACACCAAGAACTCATCCTTTATTCTGCACAGTATGCTGACGTGTCTTCCTAATTTGTCACAGAAATTATGTGGACTGTTAAAGTATTACAGCTGGATTTGCAACAAATTTGTTGAATATTGTTTTATTTCTATGTATACATTGTATGTTTGGTAACAATGAAAATGTAAAATAGAAATGGCTGTATTTGGCATAGTTTTGCCCAGAAATGACACTTTAGCTGTGGTAAGTATAGAAGCAGGGGTGTCGCTGGTGCCTGGCACACGGGGCCCGTGCCCCGAATCCCGGCGCCAGTGCCCTGGCTCCTGGTGGGGCCCCTGCCTCTCCTGGTCTCTGGCCAGATCTGGCCAGAGATCTGGGGCTCGGCCACCCGCAGTGGTGGCAGTGGCCGCGGCCGCTTTCGGCCTCTTCCTAGGCCGGGCGGCCCTGCGGCCGCGGCTGCTGCTCCCTGCCCTGTCCCCAGCCGGGCACGTGGCCTGCAGCCAGGGGTGAGGGCCTGGGCTGGTGCCCTGGGTCCTTCCCCGGGACAGCGACACTCCTGTATAGAAGAATATTGTGACACAAAGCCAGTCAAAAACCTAGTTCCTTATTTGAGTAATTATTTATACATTTAGTAAATTGTGCATATAAGTGGTTAGAGAATGCAGCTACACTTATTTTGGTGAAATTTCTAAATTTAATCTTATATTAAATTTTAGAAAAGTTTTGACTATTGAATCAGGGACAGCACTGGGCATGGGCCCATGGGTCCTGTGCCCCAAGTGTCTGATGGAGTGTCCCAAGCCAAGCTGAGTCGCTGGCTGCGGCACTTAGCCCTGGTGTGCAGGCACAGTCTGCCGCACCTGGGAGCTCAGCTGAGGCTGCCTAGGTGGGGCCTTTTTAAATCTCCCGCCTTGCAGCATGGCCAGACACATGGCCCAGAGCAGGAGAAAAGGGCTGGAAGTTTAAAACCAGCATGGCCTTAGCCCAGGCAGTAAGTATGTTTCTACCCCACTGAGGCTGGTCAGGGCTGATGGGGGAATCTGTGGGTGGGCCTAGGCTGGGGCTTGGTGGGGTCCAGGGGTGGGCTGGGGTTTGGCAGGGAAGCCCTGGGCACGTGTGGGGAACCCCACAAAAGCTGCTCCCCCAGTAGTGCTGGCTGGGTATAGGGCACTGGGTAAGCACAGATGCGGCTTGGGCCACCAAGCAGCCTGTGTCCTGAATCTGTTGTGTTGCATCACCCCTGCTTTGAATATGGAACAAGAAACCATAAATATGGAACCACCAACGCTAATCCTGCCTTTTAGCAACAAGCTTTATAACCTTTTAACTGATACCTAGAAAATGAAACAAGGTTCTCTGTATTATTATAGGAATGCAGGAGTTACCGTTGTGGGTAAGGCTGATCATAGAGTTGTAGGAATGGAAGTTGAGATGTCATCTAGTCCAGATGCCTGCACTCATGGGAGGACTAAGTATTAGCATCCCTGACAGGTCCATGTCTATCCTGCTCTTAAAAATTTCCAGTGATGGAGATTCTACAAACTCTCTGGGGAAATTTTGTTCCAGTGCTTAACCACCATGACTGTTACAAATTTCATTCTAATGTCCAACTTGATGGCTCATTTTATCTGGTCTCTTATCTCCCAGCTGTGACCATCGTTTGATGCTTTAAAGGAAGTTGCCAGAAACTGCATGCAGGATAATTAAGTGAGAACTTGCTGAGTTTTTCCTACTCCTTCTGTTAACAACTGTCTTATTTCCTGAAGAATGAGTATAAATGTCCCTTATTTTTATTTTATCTAATCTAATGAATGTTCCTATTCATCCACAATCATGTACAATCTCTTTACATTTTTTATTCAATTCATGGCCATAATTATATCTTGTTGAGTGAACTTTACTGTTTCCTGATAACTTGTATAGGATTTTGTTTGTTTTTGTTTTTTTAAGTATCTTCCTTGTTCTATCAGCTTTAAACTTGTTACCTTTCAGTTTCAGTAAGTAAAAGACCACAACAAGGAAACAATCACACTGGGGTCATTTCCAGCATCTTTGATAGTTTGCAAATTGTAACAGGCTGCCTATCATGCAGTTAGCAAAATGCCAAACTTTGCCTGTTCTGGACATTGACAATATCTGTCTTAAGTGTGTGTACATTGCCCTAACTCTTAGAGAGAAAATCTCCAAGGAGATCAAGACTAAAAAAGTATTCAGATATTCTTAAAGACTCAGAGCTTGATGCTGAAAAGAGTTTTCGGTTCTGCACAGGATACCATCATTACTCCATTTAAAAAATACAGAAGTGCAGAATCAATTTGCTCTGAATAAACATAGAATGTATGAACGGCAAGACTGGATCAGTTTTGGTTTATCTAGCCCAGTATCTTGTCCTGTGACAATGGACAGTGTCAAATGCTTCAGAGGGAATGAATAGAACAGGGCAATTTTGAGTGATTCATCCCCTGTTGTCCAGTTCAGCTTCTGGTAGTTGGAGGTTTAGGGACACCCAATGCATGGGATTTAGTTGCTCACCAATAGCCATTGATGGATCTATTTCCCATGATCCTCTCTAAATGTTTTTCTGAAACCAGTTATACTTTGGGCCGTCATAATATCCTTTGTAAACAAGTTTCACAGGTTGCCTGTGTGTTGTGTGGAAAAAATATTTCCTTTTTTTTTTTTTTTACTTAAATCTGCTGTCTATTAATTTCATTGCATGATCTGTGAGTCTTGTGTCATGTGAAAGAGTAAATAGCATTTCTCCGTTCCTTTCTCTATACCATTCATGATTTTATACACTTCTATCATATCCTCCCATAAATCATCTCTTTTCTAAAACGGTCTTTTTAAATTCTGCATGTCACCAAACATTTTTGTTGCCCTTGTCTGCATTTTTTTCAAATTCCAAAATAAATTATTTTTTAAATGGGACAACCAAAATGGTGCATGATATTCAAGGCGTGGGTGTGTTATGGATTTATATAATGCTATATGCTAGTTTCTTTTTTTAGTGTTTATTCTTTTCATAATGGTTCCAACACGTTCTAGCTTTTTTAACTGCCTCTGCATATTGAGTGGATGTCTGATGAGAATTATCCATGCTGAATTTAAGATCATTTATCAACATTGAGTTTCATCTGACATTTTGCTTTCTGAGAGTCCATGTACACTGTGTTGACTGGCTCATTTTTGTCCACATGCTTGTTGACCCCTCAAACAATTCTAATAGACTGATGAGCATGATTTCCCTTTACAAAACTCTCTCCCAACATATCATGTTTATCTGTCTGATTCTCTTTTTCACTATAGTTTTGATCAATTTGCCTGGTAGGTTAGACTTAGCAGCCTATAATTGCCAGGATCGCTTCTGAAGTTTTTTATTTGTTTGTTTAAACAGCATTGTTAGCTACCCTCTAATCATGTGGTACAGAGGCTAATATAGGCAATAGGTTACATACCACACTTAAGAGTTCTGCAATGTCATGTATGTGTTCTTTCAGACCTCTTGAGTGAGTACCACCTGGACCTGGTGATTTATTGCTCTTTAATTTAGCAATTTGTTCCAAAATCACCTCTACTGGAATCTGGAGCTGGGGCAGTTTCTCAACTTTGTCACCTAAAAATAATGACTCATATGAAGACTGATGCAAAGAATTCATTTAGCTTCTCCACAATGACCTTGTCTTTACTGAGTGCTCTTTTAGCACCCCAATTGTCCAGTGCCTCCAGGGGTTAAAGTATGATTTGGGGGCCCCCAAATCCCTCCTAAATTTCTGGGCTCTGCTCAGCAGATTTGGGGACCCCCCTCACATGGGTCCGGGCCCCCCTCATGTACCCCAGCTATTGCTCCCAATATCCATTCCCCTGTCCCCAATATTTCCCAATTCCCAGTACCCACCCCCAAATACCATTCCCCTGTCCAATATTCCCCAGCTCCCAATACCCACCCCCAAA
>ML681996.1:30334033-30475215 GCA_007922195.1 Podocnemis expansa
TCCATTCCCCTGTCCAATATTCCCCAGCTCCCAATACCCACCCCCAATACCTAGCACCAGCCCCTGATATCCATTCCCCTGTCCAATATTCTGGAGCTCTCAATACCCACCCCTAAAATCTGCCCCAGCCCCCAATACCCACCCCCCCCACAAGCCAGGACACGCTGCATTCCAGTGTGTGCTATTTTTAAATGCTGGGCCCGGCACACAGCATTCCGGCTTCATTTTCTATTTTTAGGGGGCCCAGAATGCTGAGCCCCTAAAAATAGTGGGCCCCAGAACGGCATTCCTTCACATTCTGATGTACTTTAACCCCTGAGTGGCTCCACTGATTGTTGACAAGCTTCCTGCTTCTGATATTTCTGCTGTTTAGTTTTTGTCTTTTGCTAAATGCTCTTCAAATTCTTTCTTGACCTGCCTATATACTTTTACATTTGATTTGGCAGAATTCATGTTTCTATTTTTCTCACTAGGATTTGACTTCCACTTTTTAATGGATGCCTCTTTGTCTGTAACATGCATCTCTTCCTTCCCTATTTAACCATGGCAGCATTTTTTGGTTTATTTTATTTTATTTTATTTGTGGTATGTGACTCTGGCAACCAAGGTCCCTGTGCCTCTTCTTAAATATTGATAAACGCATAACTAGAATCACACAGAAATAGAATAACTATATTCCATATTTTAAAGTAGTGCTTCTCTACTTTTATTCATTTGTGGACCCCTAAAAATTTTGAATGGAAGTGTGGGGCCCTTTGGAAAACTGTGTGGCTGAATTCTGTTCAGGAGTGCCCCTGGCCTGGGAAAAGACCCAGGACTCAGGGGCAGGGGCTCAGGGCTCGAGCCCCATAAGCCCGTTGCCCAGGGACGCCCCTGATTCTGTTCAGTCAGTTTTCAGTCTAAGTCTTTTGGAGATCTCTTAGTCATAATCCATGGACCCCAAGGGACTGGGAGACAGAGACTGAAAACCACTGATGTCAGATAATATTTCAGAGTTTGTGTTATAAAGATATGGTCACTATACTAAAGAGTTTATAGCACCACAGCTGGAGTCTGTGTAGGCAACCTAATCCAACAGAAGAGAGCTTTCCTAGTTGCTCAGTTACTCCAGCTCCTGCAAGTAGTGTTAGCTGTATCAGCAAAAGCTCTCCTGTCAACATAGGACTATCCACACTGGGCTTAAGTTATAGAAACTTATAAAAGAAGCTTCGGTTCTTTTTTGAAAATTAAGTTAATTTGTGTGTATTAACCTTGTCTGTAACTCTCATGTTTTGTTCTCCTCAGACAGTTTATTATAGGATTGGCTAAAAGGGTTCTCTCTGATGTGCGATATAAAGTGCAACTGATCTAGGGTAAGTGACTGGTCCTTTGGGACTAGGAGTAACCCGAGTATTGCTGTGACTTTTGTGATAGATGGTTCCTTCCCCCACAGGTAAGCTTACCTGTGTGGCAAGACAGACCAGAGTACTAAAGAGACTGTCTATGACACCATGCTATAGATGTTGTAGTGCCTGAGGAGTTTATATATAATAATTGGCTAATGAAAGAATCTAAGTACAGTGCTCACAGCCAATCGGGATTTTATGGTCTATTATTTCTTGAGTCACTAGGACAGCGTGGCAGAGTACATAGTTTGAGCCTCCATTACGGGTTTTTTAAATAATCTCCATGCAGCTTGTCATGTACCTCTGGCTCCCTTAGCTGCTCCAGTTGAGCTACCCTGGCCTCAAGAGCCTGTATTGTGCCTAAGAGCCATGGGCTACTTACACCCTATGCCCACATACTCCACCTGCCCACAAATCATACCTGCTGCATTCAGTGGATAAACTGGGTAGCCCTACTCACTGCTGGACTCCTGCCTGCATTATTTTTACTCTTACAATAGGTTTTGGTGGTGGTTGTTTTGGGGTATTCTTGTGAGGGAGTGAGGCTGGATTTTTTTCTCTCTCTGTCTCTCTTTCCCCTCCTTTGTTTCTTTTTTAGGAACTTTTCTGCTACCCTTTTAGTAGTTCAGTTACAGTGCCTCAGCTGCCTCCTCCCCTGGCCACTGAACTCAGTGTAAGCAAACTCTTATTTACCTAGGTAGCTGTCTCAGCCATATGCTCTTTCATTAGATCACGGTGCTCCCTGTGCTCAGAGCTGAACAAGGAAGGAATGTCTCTCATCACACTCCCTCTTTAAACTCCCCTGTTTGCTGCTGCTGGTTGCAGTGCCTGGATTTTTAAAACCCTGTTTTCTCAGAGTTAGCCCTGCCCCCTTGCCAGGGGACTCTATCTTTTGATCTGTAACTCCCTTAGAGCAGAGCCCTGCGTGGGGCTTTTATTCATCCTGTTTCCACCCATTTCTGCTATCTTGCCTTGTGGACCCATGCAATGTTCCCTCTAAGGCCTGAAGCCACCCCACACTGTCCCCCTGGTGGCCCAGTCCTGCCAACCTGCTTTCAGTCACCCCCTCGTGAGTCCGATCCTGCCCCCTCATGCCCTCCCCAGCTGGCCCAACCCTGTCTTCCCTCCAACTCTCCCCCCCTTTCATGGCCAGCTGCCCCTGCCCTGTCCCCAGTCGGCCCCCCGCACCCTTACCTGGCTGCTGGAGCAGTGTGTCCTGTCCCCTGGCCACTCCTCTGGCCAGAGGAGCTCTCATTGAGCATGCAGCATATGCTCAGTGAGAGCTTACTCTGAGCCGGTTTTAAAAACTCCCAACTTGGAGCAGCTCTCAGCCAGCCAGAAGACTCTGTCTTCCAGCTGGAGAGGGATTGCAGCTGCCAGCCATGCATGGCTAGCAGCATTCCTTGCATGGGACAGCAGCGAGCGCCTCACAGATTAGAGGGAACATTGCATAGGATCCCAGTCCCACGGGCTGTGTTTCCTCTAAGCTGTGAATGTGCACACAACAAAATAAAGCATGCACAACAAATTCAACAGTGCTAATATTTTTTAATTTCTACTCACAAATGAGAGATGGATTACAATCTGATTTGCAAAAAAGAAATTTTTTTGTGCACGCAACCTATGAAAAATTAGAGGGAACATTTCGCCACTGGAGGGTTTTACATAAGTCCCACATAGCACACTAGGATAGAGAATGGCTAGCAAACTGTGAGCCAGGAGCCTAGCATGTCACTTGGCTCAGCAAGCAGCCCCCAAGTCAGACCACACTAATCTTCAATCAAGCAGGCAGCTGGCAAACAAGGCAGCACACAGCAAACAAAGACAACCAGGGCCCCACAGAAGACTTAGAAGGCCTGGGGCAGATTTGATGTGAGGGGCCCCCCTCACTGTTCCATACATATAACTTATATACTTATGTACTGTAGCAGATCGCAGGCGAGCTCGGATGGCAGCTGGCCCAGCTGCACCTGCCACCACGACATTTATATTTTGTTCCCTGCAAGTCCTCTGTTACTAGGCCACGGCCATTTAGAGTGGGCATCAACAACAATTAAAAATATGCATCCTGCCAGGGCAGGGGGGCCCCTCCTTGGTGGGGGCCTGCTCCCCACACCTCAAGCCCTGAGGACAGCAGGGAGTCAAGGTCAAATAGACAAACCACTACACAATATAATACTGTCTAGTTCGAAAGCTTCTCTTTCACGGAAAGAAGTTGGTTCAGTAAAAGATATTAACTCACCCACCTCTTCTCTCTAGTATCCTGAAATGCATACAGCTACACCAACACTGCAAACAAAGCCTCACCCAAAAGACCATGTGATTTTTTCCTTCTTCATCTGGGCAAATTCTGCACAACAAAACTCCTGTTTGTTGCTCTTCTTCACTAGTGACTGTTGCTTAATTCTGTAGCGTCTAGGACTGTGCTAGGAGCTTTTCAAAACAATTGATAAGACTCCTGCTCCCAAGAATTTACAGTCTAATCTTAGAGCAGATACAATGAATAAAGATAACAAAAGGAGTTTGCCCAGTGAGGGTGATGAAGGGATCATTCAGATCAAAGGGACTCTCTGTTTAAGAATGTGATTCTGTTCTTGATTTAATTCACACACTCACCATTTCTTGTAAAGTGCTCTGATAAAAGAGAACTGAAAAAGGGAAGGCTAGTGGTTTGGCAAGCAGTGAGATGGGAATGTAATTCATGTACAGGGAAAGCATAGAAGGAAGCATGGAGATGGAAGTGGGAGGGAAAAAATGAAAGGGGTTAATTGTGATTTTTCTTATAAGGCTCTGTAAGGGAAATTATATGTAATCTCTTCTGTAGGACGGTGAAAAAGGTGCTGAAGTGTAGGCCTCGTTGGAGCCGTGGGTTGCTATGGTAGTGGGGTCATTTCTCTGGCAAGTCATGTATTTAAGTTTCTTTAACAAGCGGCCTAGAGTTGATAGTTAAAGTGTGTTATCTCCCCTTTCTCATGCTTTTTCTCCTGACCATCTGGACAAGGAATGTAAGCTAGACTGTCCGTCTTTGTTCTAACTGAAAAGGGAGTATTACCTCCTATCTCCTGCTCACCCTTCTTGGCACCATAGCCTCACAAGAATGTAAGGTCAGCATCTCTAGGCAGAAATTAATGAGTTTGCAGGTACTGCGGCTGCCCAGGATAATGCAAATGATGTCAACAGTAAACAGAGGCGGGAATAATTATATGCATTCTTTAATCATTAATATGTATTTAATAATGTTAATGTAACCATATAAGAGTCTCTAAAACATTGTCAATCATGTAAGTATTATCATAGCATTATCATACTGTACTGGATAAAAGTGTTGTGATGCTGCCCCTTGGGGCTCTCTTTTGCACTCGAGTTGTTGGGGGGGCCTGCTCAGAGGGGCTAGCACTTCTTTGCTGCCCTCTGATGCACTTCCTTTTGTTATTCAGCTGAATAATAAATCCTGAACCACACCTCGTTCTCTGCTAATTTGAGTCTCAGCTGGGAACGGGCCTTCATCACTGGGGAGGATCGGTGGTCTCTCTTTCCAGGTTGAGAGCCCTGATTAATTTGTCCCCCACAGCTCCTAGATAATAGAATTATGTTGCAGATACAGAGATAACTGAGCAGTATCCTGCCCCCTTTTTTAAACATAAAAGAGAATTATTGGACAAGGTCAAACAAGAGAGTGGAGTAGTGCACTGTCAGATTAATTATTTCCTGATAACAGAATTGACAGGAGGGGCCACATAGAAATTTTGCTAGTAGGAACAAGGAACAAGCCTGCAGCAGCCACCATGTGGAAGCAGTGAGCTGAGACCCAGCCAGAGTTACCTCTCCCCTCCAGCATCCCAAACCAAGAACCATTGGGAGAAGTGAGAGACCCCATCCAGTGTTCCCTCTAAGCTGATGGTGCAGCTGAGCAAGTTGTGGTATTCACTGAGCAACAATTTATGAGGCCTGGGCAACAGTTTTTTGCTGATGAAACTATCAGCATGCCTAACTATTTTAGTTCAAAAGTAATTCGTACATGTCTTTTCATTCAAACTTCAATAAAAATGTTAAATTGATGTCCTGTGGTTTTTATTAATTTACTAAACAAATGTGAGACAACGAAACTTGCTGCCTGTCTAGCCTCTACCATCATCTACACTACTCAGTTTTTCTTGCCTGTCTTTGTCAGATTTCCAGAATACATATATAGACAAAGTGGGATTTTTCTCCCACAAAAGCTCATGCAAAAAATAAATCGCTTAGTCTTTAAGTGCCACAAGACTCCTTGCTTTTTTTGCTTTACTAGACTAACACGGCTGCCCCTTCGGAATTTAAGTCCCGGTTATGCTGCCCAACTGGGGTAAAAGGGATTCAAACTGGATCAGGCCCGAAATGTCCAAAACGGAGATTGAAATTAAGTAGGTAGCTTCAGATTTGATCATGAGACTGACATGTTATGGGGCTTGTATTTAATATCTAGCTATCAACCTTGAAAATACACCTATTCTGCCCTCAGTAAACATATTAAATTACCATGCATTGCAAATCACAATCACAAGGTAGCAACCGCTTCCCAGATTCCCTCGGGGCAACACCTTGAGTAAAATTATCTGAGAAATTCAAAACTTTTAAAGGTGGCAAGGGCAGAAACCATGTTTCAAGACAGTTTCTCACAGCATCACATCTCTGTAACCAGGGCCATCTTTTGTGCCTAAAGAATTTGCATCAAATAGAGCTAGGTTAGAGTCTGTTACATTATCATGCCCAATCATACCTCTCAAAAGCTAAATATGGGACAACAATCCCCTAAGTGAATGGCAAAAACCTGATTAGGCATACAGGAAACTTTAAAACACTGTGAGTATCTTCCTTTAATATAAAGTGTCTCTAACATCTCAGTTTTGGAGTTTATGGGGTTTTTTTTATCCAAATCATTTTCAACAATAAAAGGGAGGCTATAATTAGTATGCCTGGGGTGTAAATACTCTCAGAACTAAAATAAGCAAAATGAGGTACAATTGAGATTTGTGTATCTGGTAGTGGAATATAATAAAGGTTGTTTAATAATTTTTAATTTTTGACAGTTAAAGCAAACCTTATCAAAGCTGCAAGAAACAAGAGCATAAATGGATTTGTGAAAGAAAATGATTATTTTTCTAACACATTTTTGGGGAAATAGAAATACAAAGTCTCTTTTTGAAAAATTATTGCACCACTGGCAATATTTTTTTCCTTCAGCCTTAAATGACTTTTTATCCTTTCAGTTTTTCATTTCATTTTCCTAATCATTAGGATTTGTTTCCTTCCATCACAGGAGTCTATACAAAGTTACATTATAAAGCCCCACCTTGACAAACTGATTGCATTAGAATCTCTCACAGAAAAGAAAATAAATCTAATTAACCCAACTTGTTTTTGCTTATTTTAAAGGAACGCTTTTCTTTCAGGAGCCTTTTAGCAAGTGAAAAGCAAAGCATTCCCCCTTGATAGAGATGCTAAATGGCTCAATACAATTTTGCTTGGGTCCTTCAAGTCCCAAGTCCTCCTACAGCTCCTTTGCCTGCAGCCCAGCTCCCATCCTCTGCCCCCACAGAGAGCCATGCGTCCCTGTGGCCACTACATGGCTGCCTCTGGGAGCCCCATGATTTAGCCCTGCCATCTCTCAGGGTCCCCCCTCTTGCCCAGGCTCAGGGCTGCTCACCTGCTGGGACCCACACAGGCCCCAAAGATGCCACCATCCCTGCACAAGCAGCCTGGTGCAGAGGAGAGGGAGAGATTTAAATTTCCCTCCCCCTCTGCTCCTTCCCTGGCTATGTGCAGCAGGAGGGAGGGACCGTCAGCTCTCACTGCTCCCCAGGCAGCACAGGCTGGCTGCCGGAGCTGAGACAGGAGACACACGGGGCTCCTCCGGGCTGGGGAAAGGCAGGGCTGCCTGCGCTGTCCCACATGCTCACTGCGCTGGTGAGGGGGGGGCACTGCGCCCCTGCCCACTAGCGCAGCTTAGAGGGAACATTGACCCCATCTAGGGTTGGCTGCCTTCCACCACCTGAACTCAGAAAAGAGAAATGGCTGGGAAGCCTCTCCAAAAACTCAGGGCAGGTCTACACTGCTCACCATTTTTGGCACTCAAAGTGATATACGCAAGTTATTTTACATAACTTGTCTATCTTCTTTTGACTTCCCTACACCCTGAGTTCAACTCAGCGCTACTCCAGTTGCCATCTTCAGGGATTGACTTCCAGTGCTCTTCACAGACCTGATCAATTGATTAGGAAAGCAGACCTGATGGCTGTTAGAGAAAACAGGCTCTCAAGTCAGCAGGAGCAGCTGTTAGAACAGTGACCGGATGTGACACATCCATGCTCAACTGCTTTTTTCCCCCTGTTCCTTTTAACTAGCTGCTGCTCCTTCCTTCATAGTCAGGGCCGTCCTTAAGGGGGGGCAGGAGGGGCAACCGCTGTGGGCCCCGCGCTTTTGGGGGATCCCACGCAGCCGGCTGGAGTAAGGAAGCAGGGAGCTTTTTCAAGCTGTGGGACTAGGGAGCAGCTCCAGCTGGTCAGGGAAGGGGGAAGGGAATTGGGACAGGCAGCGTCTGGTCACAGTAACTCTTAAGTAGCCACCTTCCCACAACTGCTCCCTGAGGGGAAGAGAAAGGGCAAGTGTTGAGGTAAAACTTATGGAGCCAGCCTCAGGCAAGCAAACAGGGACAAAGTCAGGAGAATGTCACATCCCCAACCTTTACAAAACAGGACCTTCTCTTTGAATTTACATCAGCATCTCCAGAAAGCGTTTGAGATATTAAGGAACTTTTTTCCTTCTACACTTAACAAAAGTTTTCAGTCTGCAGGATGTCTTTTTGAGCAAACTTCTCTGTACAGATAATGATCTATTATACCTGAGAGAGAAGACCCCAGGCTAGCACTTATATGGAAATACTGGGTGTTTAGGGTTAATGGCCATCAATCAACACTTTAAAGAAGTTTTTGTCCTTCCTTCTGCACTGTAAATAAGCCCCATTGTCATTGATTGCAGTCAGACCACCAGTCCCAAAGCATGGCAAAGAAAGCAGCTGTGGCCGTGTGGGTCTAGTTTAGCGAAACGAGGAATCCTGTGGCACTTTTAAAGACTAACAAATTTATTTATTTGTTAGCTTTTAAAAGTGCCACAAGACTCCTTGTTTGTTTTACATCAGGATATCTGAGAGGAGCCCAAAGGTCCCTTGTTTCTTCCTCTCATCCTCAAACAGTACCTGAGTTTCATTACTTAGATCACCTGCAAAGCAATGAGGAATGTATGAATACATATATTAAAATAAGATGGAAAAGGAGAGAGTCAGGCAGCATAAAGGAAATAACATACATTACACAATTGGAATCCAGTGCTTTAAGGTGAGAGAGGACCTGAATTTATTTCTTGATATCATCCAAAAATAGCATCTCTCGCTCTGAATTTTCAATTTAACAAAAACTTGATCTAAGAAATTATTCAACTTGTAAAATTGTGTGCCCATGTTGAACAGAAAACCAGAACCACAAAGAAGAGTACCTCCAGATGCTCCTGTCCACTTGGCTGTGAGGTTGATGAAACGTCACCATGACACGTTCAGTATTGCCTACCCTAAACAAAAATAGTCACAAGTCTGGCTTAAATATACCATTACAACTCACTTAAAAATAAAGAGATGTTTAAAGAAATAATAAATGGGGGGGAGCTATATTCTCTGACTTCTGGGTTTTGAGCCTTTAAGATAAAGTCAGGTCATGTTTTTCTAATTCTCTCTGCAACTTTTTAGCCTGAGGGCTAGAAATTTATGATTTTATTAAAGAAAAATTGACACTGCCCAGTGTTCCTTCTAAGCTGATGATGCAGCTGAACAAGTTATGGGTGCACAAGTTATTGGGGAGCCAGCAGGCAGCAGGGAAGATGCCTGTTGGGGCCTGGAGAACCAGCAGGGAAATTGCTCAGCTGCATCATCAGCTTAGAGCAGTGGTTCCCAACCTTTTTCAAGCTGGGGATCCCTTTGTAACAAAAAAAAAAAAAATCTTTGTGGACCTCCCTTGCTGATTATATAATCTTATATAATCCCCTGCAAGGGCAGACGCTGGCCAGCACCAGTGGGACAGCTGGTGAGCAGCGCTGCCACCACCATTGCCTGCGCCACCAGGGAGCTGAGCCACAGCAGCTGTGGTCCCCTGCCCTTGCCCCTCCTGTGGAGCTGCTGTGGCTCCATCCCCCTGCCAGGATGGGGAGAGGCAGCCCTGGCAGGGAGCATCAGGGCTGTGGCTGGATTCCAGCCCCGGGTAGGGAGAGGCTCCACGGACCCCCTGCAAAGTGTCTGTGGACCTCTGGGGGTCCCCAGACCACAGGCTGGGAACCACTGGCTTAGAGGGAACATTGCGCTGCAAAGTTTAAAATGGGGGGGGCCCCCGCACAAACTGATTCGCCCTGGGGCCCGCTCCCCCCTAGGGATGGCCCTGTTTATAGTCTTTCCATGTCAGTCTCACTTCACCTACCTTTCAGTCACCATTTTCTTTCCTTTTCCTTTTGTCTCCACTTTCTGTTTGACTAGTCCCTCCCAATAAAACCCCACCCCAAACCAGAAAAGTGATTGCTATATGTTTTCCTCCACTTAAGTTTGTAGAGCAGATATGGCTTATGTGGACACAAATTACATTGCAATGCAGCTGCCGCAGTTAAAAAAGCTTTTGTACACATGTATATTTGGATCCTTGTTTTCAGCAGTGCATGCACTCACTAGAAGTTGTAACCATTCAGACTGCAGTGTACCCTGGTTAGGTAGCCGACTGTGCAATTTGCTCCCATCCAGTGTAGGTCCAGTGGCCAAATGAGTTGTGCGGTGTGACTGGGAGTGTCAGCTTCCAGCTTGCACCTCTCTCGTCCCATTGTGTGATCTCTATCCCATAATTCTGTACCTTTTCTTCAGAGTCCCACAAACCTGTCAAAATCCTCCCTGTCCCCCATCTGACAGAAGCGTGGAGCTTGCACAGTTCAGCACTACTGTCAGGAACATCACAAGTACAGGGCACACAACCCTGGAGTATTTGCAGAGTAACAATGAAAAAATGAATGAGAGGAGAATACAATGATTCCTTGGAGAAGAGATTGCTGTGGGACATAATGAGAAATGAATCAAGGTTGGTGGCAGCGTTCACCAGCTGCTACAGACAGGAGCATTGCTTTTGGGCCCAAGAAACAAGCACTGATTGGTGGGATCCGATTGTATTGCAGGCTTTTGGATGTGCAAGGCCACATTCCTGGATGGGTGTGCTAAGCTTACCTCAGCTTACCCCCAGTGCAGGGACATTAAAATGAGAGCTGTAAAGAAGTGAATGGCTATCATACTGTGGAAACTTGCAGCACTACATTGATTCCTGACTGACTTGTAGCAATTTCAAGTCAGGAAAATCCACATTTGCCATTGTCATGCAAGTGTATGGGGCCATTAGCTGCCTCCTGATACGCAGAATTATGACTCTTGGTAAGGGATGGGGTCAGTGGCATAGCCGGACACTGGCCCATTGGGTCTGTACCCGAATCCCTAGGACAGTGGCCCAGGTTGGAAGAGCAGCCCGCTCTGTGCTTCCCTTCTTCCTACCACTGCCACCATGTGTTGGCTCTCAGTGCAGCCCTCTACCAGGCCATCAACAGCACAGATTGGGTCTGAGGTGGAACAAGGGAGGCCAGTGAGTGGCGCTGACCACTCAAGCATCCTCTTCATCCCCATCAAGGGGGTGGTGCACGTGCTGGGGGACAGGTGGTGTTGCAGGATGGTGGACCATGGACAGGATCAGCACAAAGGCAGGGTGGACTGGCATGGTGGGCCACTGGTGCTCTGGGATAGCAGATCCTTGTTAGGCTGGGGACCAGGCAGCACACCCTAAAGCTCCTGTCTTTTAGCCCATGGACATGGGCTAAGAGGGGCCCCACTGGCCCAGAACGTCACCTCCCTGTGCGGCACCACCCTTGGCTGTGCCAGTTCTGTGGTGCACCACCCCCCAATGCTGGCTTGCTGGGGGAAAGAGTGGCTGCCTGAGTGGCCAGCCTGGCGCCACACTGAAGCAGGTGGTGCTGGAACAATTCATACACATCCTTCTGTTATCAGCCAGTGACCCTGAGCAACCCAGTTTTCCAATTATGTATTCTGAAACTAGCAATTTTATGATAGGCAAACAAGTGGAAGGAGATAAAAAGGGAAGCGTGGCATGCTAAGAAGAAGCTTTTAAAGCCATTTCAAAGAAAATGGAATGCTTTGCAATGATACAAAGAAATTATACATCATATACGATGTGCTTTTCTAGGTCTATCACTACCCATTTGCAGTATTTTTTGAAAATTTGTAACCTCTTTAATGAGAATTGCTTGCCTCAAAAACAAACATAAAACTCAGACACCAAAAGTTTATGTTTAAAATGGAGCTTTTAGTAAACAATGCATTCCTTCAAAATGATTAAGTTATGTAGATTCTTGATGTCTAAAGGGCAGAGAATTTCATGGTGGTGTTGTCTTGTTCTGTTTAACCAATTACTATTGAGTGGGTTGAACATAGTTTAAAACCTTTTTGATTTACACAAATATCCATCCATTTCTTTGACAGGTAATTTTTAAATCTCAACCATCTTTTGCCTGATGTGATAAGTAGCTTTTAAAACAGATCTTTAAAAACACAATTTTCAGCTATATCTCCACAGTGATGATGATCAGTACCCCCCCACACAACACAGCTTTCAAAATCCATACATGCCTATCACAAAGTGGTGTACCTCATTCAGTGCACAAAATGCCCCAATAGCAGCTATGTGGGTGAAACAAGATAACACCTATACTCTCAAATGAACTCTCACTGAAAAATTACAGAAGATAAAATACCATATAGCCTATGGGCAAACACGTCATCTGACCTCTCAGTCCTCATTCTCAAAGGAAACTTGCACAAAGCAGTCAAAAGAAAAGTGTGGGAGCTTAATTATTAACTTTGCTATACACTAAAAATCACAATCTTAATAAAGACACTGGATTCATGGTTTATTACAACAAACTGTAACCTGCTACTCCCCACATTTTTATCTTGTGACTCCGGAGGTGTTAAAGAGCCACTTCTTTGGAACTTCTCTTTGAATGGTCCCCTAAATATTTGTCAGCTACACATGTTAAACAATCTCCTTCACCTTGCATTTAGTTGTGCTACTTTAAGTCCTCATCCGCATTACACAATTAAATTGACCTGTGTTAGCTCAACATACAGTCATCTGAGCCCTGGTCTACACCAAGGCATGATTTTGCCAGCAATCAGAGGGAGGTACACAAAGTACTTAAAATAACTTGCATAGCTCCCTCCGATTTCCTACCGCCTACTTACTGCAGTGTCTTCAGCGCGCTGAGCCGGAGGGAAATGCCTTCCTTCTGACTCATCATTGCTTCTTCTGGGGGGGTGGTCTTACAACATCTGCTTCTTGATTGACTGAGCAGGTCTTCACAGATCCAATCAATCGATTCAGAAGATCAGTTTGATGGTGGTGAATTTGCCACCATCAGTGAAGACCTGCTCATAGTAATGAGTGCAATTTTTTGTTTCCACACTGTCCTCTTTCTGCCAGTGGTGTGCATCCTCACCAGGCATGCTTGCACTTAGCTCAAACCTCAAGGTGTCAGGCACCCCCTCAAGCACCCCCTCTCAATATATCAGGCCTGCATGAGGTTCCCAGATGACAGGCCAGGCTGTTAGCACCATGTGGAACCAAAGTAAGAATGGCATGAACTATTTATTGCTGTGGATAAAATGTGCACAGTAATGTACAGGATTTTCCCCTTCTCTAAAGCTTCCCAGTCCCCCTGAAATACATTCCATGCCTTCCCAGTGGCATGTGGCCCCCAGTTTGAGGGCCTCTGCTCTAAGTAATTGTTCCAAACCTGCAAAATAGCTCTGTGGCACTTTAAAATGTCTTTTTCACCAGTAGAAATTAATCCAATAATGGCAATTTCCTCACTCACCTCATCTCTCTGTATTTTCACAAGCATTTTCAAAGGTCATTTTATGTGGGTATTTGTTTTGAATATCTGATCAGGCAGGCACATGCCCAGAAGTTGGTGTTTGTGTGTTGTTAGAAGCCAGACACAACGTGTCTGTGCATGCAAGCATGCCAATGTGTATACCTTATTGGGGTTTAAGAAGAGTTTGAGGATGTCATTTCCAGAGGGTTAACCATGTTAGTCGGTGTCCAGCAAAAACAATGAAAGTCCTGCGGCACCTTAAAGACTAATAGATTTCTTCTGGCATAAGCTTTTGTGGGCTCCAACTCACTTCATCAGATGCATGAGGATGTTGTGTGTGCCTATTGAAATACTTCTGTGCAATCTTATATTACTCTTGTACTTCGTTATTTCTTCATAAGATTTCTGCATTTGTCATGGACATTGCAGTGCTACAGTGCTTTTTGTTTACATATTTTTATGGTGAATATAAAAATACATTTGCTGATAGTCTTCCTGACTTCTTATTTATGGCTGTAACAAAGGCTGGGGGGCCTGTGGCTAGCCATCCCTCATTTCTAGAGGTACACATAGGTTGAAGCAGATGTTTTCCTTTAAAGAGCAACAAGGAGAGTGTGGAGGGCTTTTGGAGCAATGAGTTCAATACCTGTGTCGTGCTAGGCCTGAGAAGACAAAGCCATCTTGTAAAATGCATGACCCAAATCTAATCTTTCAATACATATTATAGGAAAATACAATGATAGTTTTTCAAGTACGCTAGGGCTTTGATATGCATGTATATCATTAGTGGTTTCTTGATGTTTACATATATCCTCATAGAGGTTAGCAAGGTGAATGAACTGCTTTAATGGTGCTAATACAGGTAATTACCTGTGGTGCCCAGAAGGTGAAGGTTTTACTTCAAAGGACAGTATACCTTACTATTCTCCATTTAAGAAAGTACCTGGGAACTGTCATCAAAGCCCACAGGAAGAAATGACCTGCAAATGCCCACCTTGCTGCAACTATAAAAGGACGTTGGAAACACAATCCCTTTGTCTCACATTTGTCCAAGCTTCTCAGGGAAAGTCTGGGCCACTCTGGGGAGGGATTAGAACAAGTTCTACATGTGGATTATTTGGTCTGTTCCTGTATACTGGATTTCTAACAACTGAAGCTGTGAAACAAGGACTTAACCCATCTAAGTATTGGATATATGCCTAAGACCTGCAAATTCCAAATTCTCCAAAAACTTATCTTCTATGGACTCTAAATCACTTGTATGTGATCCACTTTGACCCTAGCCTCTCTCATTTTGTTGCTTTTCTTTTTATATTAAACTTTTAGTTTTAGTTATTAGAAGATTGCCTGGCAGCAGACGCGGCTTTTGGGGTAAACAAAGCAGGCGTTTGCCTAGGGCCCTGAGCAGTAAGGGGGCCCTGTAGTGGTTGCCTGCTTCACTTCCCTTGCACTCAGGGGGTAATGGGGGAGCGTGGGGGCTGCAGACTGCCTGGGCCAGGAGCTGGGCCACCTGCCCACCCAGTCATCATCTCTGCAGCAGGGGCAGAGCAGCACTCCCCGTGTACACCCAGCCGGCTGCGCCTCCCCAGGGGGAGGGAGGAGAACAACTGGCGTGGTGCTGTGGCTTGCCGGGAGTGGGGCCCCTCTGGCGCAGCCAGCGCTGAAGAGTTTGGACTGCTTTGCCTCCAGCCATCCCAGGCTTGAATGGGCCCGATCTGGGGCCTAGGGGTGAGGCGGGCTCTATTCAGGCCTGGGGTGGCCGGGGGCAAAGCAGCCCAAACTCTTCAGAGCAGGTGGCTTTAGGGGGTCCCACTCCTTTCAAGTGGCAGTGCTGCAGCAGCCGCTCTCCTCCCTCTGGGCAGGCATGGCGGCTGGGTGTATGCAGGGACTGCTGGTCTGCCCCCCGCTGCAGAGAAGCCGAGTGGGCAGCACAGCCTCTGGTCATGGTGGTTCGCAGCCCCCTCCTTCCCCCAGTGGGAGTTGGGACTAGGGGGGCGGTTAGGGCAGCAGTGAGGGTGGCATTGGGGGCCTATAGGGGATCCCATAAAGGGTCTTTGCCTAGGGCCTCCAATTGCCTGAGGCTGTCTCTGGCTGGCAGTGTGGTATTTTGGGTAAGATTCAAACCTATATTGTTCTGGGTGATGTGGCTGACCCTTTGGGATCGGAAGAACCTGTTTCTTTACCAGACCTAGTGGCTGTACTGGGGACCAGTGACTGGAATGCACTAAAGGGGGCTGAGTACGGTTTATGGTGGCTTCTTGATATCCAGTGTGGGGGATCAGGAGCATTGTTTGTGACTGGTTGGGGAGTTTATCTCGAGGTGACCCACCAGTGCTGGGAGAATCTGCTCTCCTTTTTGCAGCTTGCCCTGATCTTTGCATATTCAGATGGTTATCCCAGGAGGCCCAGATCCCAACCTGAAGTGCTTAAGGAGCCAGAGCCAGAAAGCTGAGCTACAGCCAAATAAATCCTGACTGGTTTTTGAAACAGAGGAGGGACGACAGGAACAGAAAAGAGGTGAGACCTGTGTAGGCCCAATTTAAAAATGATTTGAAGACTTTGTGGTGGTTTTGGGCTACTGGTAAGTGCCACCACTGAGTTCTGTACATGAGAGACCCCTGTGGTCAGTCTGACTAGAACTGGTGAAGGATAAATCAAAGGTAACCTGCAGAACAGCTTCCAGAAGGACGGCTGTGGGGTTCCCTTAATCACGAAGTATTTAGTACAAACTGGGCAAGACTAAATGAAATTGATCCCCCCACAGAAAGGGTAATTTTGTTTGAAATATTGTAGATTGTGCAGTTTTTGAGGGGTTCTGAACAGAGGGAAACCGAAGCAGGATCTGCAGAGTGACCTCAGCTCAGTAGGTGGTTGGCCCTGTTTATGGAGCCAAGATATTTCTCTGTTTACCTATCTGTGTTTGAAAACCTAGCCCAAACGACTCAGTCCCAGTGAGAGAGAGCTGCCACCACTGGGCTGATTGAGGTTACAGCTGAACTGTGTCATTTTGATTTCAATGACTGAATTTGTCTTTGATACTTCTCTCTAGTCTCATTGTTGTGACCTGTTTGAAGTGGCCACCTGGGTCTGAATCAATGTTCCCTCTAATTATTCGTAGACTGTGTGTGCAGACAATTTCTTTGTGTGCACAAAAACATTTCTTTGTGAGCACCAACCTTAGCATTATTGAATTTTTTTGTGCACACTTTATTTTGTTGTGTGCACAGGTTTCATGACCTGTGTGCACACGCACACGCGCACAGCTTAGAGGGAACAGTGGTCTGAATGGCTTTCTCTGTCTAATCAAAGTTGACAGCTCCTTGGGACAGGGTTTGTCGGTTGTTGGCATAGGCGGTCTTAGCGACGGGACAGCTTGCGTATTTGCCCGGGACCCCACACTGGGAGGGGCCCCTCCCCATGGGAACAGGGTCGCATGGCAAGGCCAGGGAGCCAGCAGGGTGGGGGGGGGGAGCAGTGGGGCTAGGGAGCTGGAGGAGTAGGTGGCAGGACCAGAGAACAGACGAGGGAGGGAGGGTCGGCAGCAGAGGTCAGCAGTGGGGCCCGAAGGCTGGCAGGGGCCCCAGCAAGGCTGGGGAGGGGCAAAGGTCCCATGCAGCGTGGATCCCCATCCTTCATTTGTGCACAGGGCCCTGGTATCAGTAAGACCACCCCTGGTTATCAGCAGAGTTTGGATCCATTGCCTTCAGTGCTAAAGGCGTGAGTTGCTCGGACCAAAAGAATGTATTATTTCCATTAGCTGACAGCTATAGTAAGTTTTTATCTCCATTAGCTGCTAAAAGGGAACAGGGACATATACTGTGTTCTGCTCAGGGTTATGAAAGCACAAAACTGGCTGAATAAATAATAAACTCAGCACTCTTCCACCTACTGTTACTTTAATAGCCCTATATATTATTCTTTTTTGTGTTTTTGGCTTTAAAATCTTCATTTCAATAACAAATAAAAATTAAATCCTAAAGGAGGCATTTTTTCAATTTCCCACTAACAGGATGCCAGGCACTGTAGGACCGAGGCAAAATGTTATGATGTGTTATTAAAAGCACATAAAATAAGGTTATGCCATTATCTCTGTTTACTTGAAAAGAAAGGCTCCTTGTGAAGTACTGTATAAATGTTCGTAGATTAACCAGGCAACTGGGTTTGATGGCCTTGTCCACTAATCTGGCATTTCAGCGTTTCATCACTTTATGCCTTTGTCATGTGATTCATTTTGTTCTTAATTCTTGAAAATCACATGTAAGCATTTTACCTATTCACTTGATTGTACATAAAAGTTAGCTAGGCAACTGAAAATCTGGCCTAGCTTTTCTAGCATGATTTGCATACTAAGTAAGTAACCCTGTTAATAGCAACAAGCAAGATAAAACCAACAAGGAATCTGATGGTGCCACTATCACATTTATTTGAGGATTAGTTTCCGTGTATATAAAGGGTATGTCATAATGTGACTCACCTGCTTTGCATACATGAAAACTTATGGTCTGATAAATATGTTGGTCTTTAAGGTGTTACAGGATTCCTTGAGACGGTTTTGGCTAACCCTCTGAAGCAAGACAACACTACTATTTGTTAAATCACATGCCAGGAACAGAAATCAATAACTTTTTGCTTCCTTTGCTGCTGATGTTCTTTAAAGTATGCCTTTATCTGAGAACCTGGATTTCAGTTTGTACTGCATCCTTTGGAGAATAACTTGTTTTGTGTCTGAGTTACATTTCATTTAGTTATTTATAAAACAACAGTGCCTGCTCTAGTAGCTAAGGTTTTATGAGCTTTCATTATAATTTTCTGTTTTGAGTCCCTGTCAGCTTTCCATAACTGGCACATTTCAGGTTTGGTTCATGCTTTAAGGTGGCTTAGTCTGGAAAGTTTGTACAAAATCAGTGCTGCAGCAGCTTTGGAGTAGGAGGATGGCATGGGGATAGAGGGAGAAAAATATAGTTGCCCATTAAAAATAAAAAACAAAAAAACCCAGGCAGCATTACAACTGAAAGAGTAAGGAATATTAAGCTATAACTTTCTATGCTACCTACTGAAGAGAGTTCTTGGACTGTTGTGGCAAAAATGGTGTGTCTTTGATTTAACAGAGTTATGAACCTATTAAAATAATTATGGTGCAAACACTTGTGATTTTATCACAAGTTTGACAATATCTGGTGTTATTCTTAAATCTCTATCTCCTGAGATCATATTACACGCCCATCTCCACTATAGTTGAAAAAAAAATAGTATGTTTCCAACAAACAAGGAGTCCTGTGGCACTTAAAGACTAACAAAGTTATTTTTTGCATGAGCTTTTGTGGGAGAAAATCCAACTTCATCAGACGCCTTGAAGATGGAGGAACTTACAGAATGGTAGGAAATAAATGCAGGGAAGTGTAAGTCATGGGATCAGGTCACATTGTAACAGCAAATCAAAACTGTTGTGAAGATTCAAACACTGGGGAACAGCACACAAGGAGAGATGAGGTGAGATCACCTGTTGTAATGAGAGAAAAATCCAATGTCCTGGCTTTGCACAACAGGGACTTGCTTAGCGTAAAATATTTGTTTAATAGAAAAGTTACAGATTCAAAGAAATAGTAAAGAAAAGCAAACACATACAAGTTTAAATAGAAAATAAACATAAAGAGGCAACCTCCAGTTTTACTCATATATTCAAAATCCCTTTTCTAATACAAGTTGCTTATGTATTTGTTGTTTCCCAACATACCCCTTGCTGTAAGAGAGGATACAGTGTACACTGACAGTCACCTGCCTTTGAGATTGTCCCTCAGTTCTGGGCAGTCTTAACTTCAAACCCCTTTCCTTTTAACAGAGTTTTCTTTTTACTCTCTCAGGACTTGGCTACACTGGGCAGTTCCATGGGAGCCACAGCCACCTGTGCAACAGCATTTATTGAGTGGATCTGGTGAAGACATACTCAACTAATAGTGTAGTGGCTAACACCTCTGCTTAACATGCAGAAGGTCCTGGGTTCAATTCCTAGGGGGTTAGACTTGATGATCTTACGAGGTCCCTTCCAGCCCTATGATTTTATTTGAACTGATTGCCTAACGGTTCTCCCACTGCCTCTAGTACTCCACTGGAATGACAAGTGTAAGCTATGTCAAGGGGAGAGTATTTACCATTGACACGCTATAGCGAAGACTGCGCAGCTACTGAATGCAAGGTGTGCTGGTCAGCTATGTTACTTACGTAAGTTGTGTATGTTGCATCAACAGAGCCTCCCAGTGTAGACCAGCTCTTAGAGAATATCTGAGGAGTATCCATGTTAGTCTACAGCAAAAAAAACCCACAAGGAGTCATGTGGCACTTAAAGACTTTTATTTTTCACATGAGCTTTTGTGGGAGAAAATCCCACATCATCTGATGTTTTGAAGATGGGTGAACTTATTTTCTCCCATGAAAGCTCATGCGAAAAATAAATCTTAGTCTTTAAGTGCCACATGACTCCTTGTGGGGTTTTTTTGCTGGACTAGACTAACATGGCTATCCCTTTGGAAATATATACAGCAAAGCCTACAAGAAACCTGTGGCACTTTAAAAGACTAACACATTTCTTTGAGCATAAGCTTTCATGGCCTCCATCCCACTTCATCAGATGCATCATCAGATTTGCCAGACTGTAGTAATTCATAGTGGGGGAAACTCCCTCCTTTCTTAGTCTTCCCGTATTTGGGTTTTCTTTTTGGTTTCAAGTTGTTTGCATTATCACATTAATTTTAATGGTCCAGCACTTGTCTTTTCCTGGATTGTATAATGCTAGGTGCTTACAGCTAGTCTTGTCTTGTGAGAGGGCAGCTCCTCCCTGCCTAACTAATCACCTCCCTCTTGTCAGATGGAGCTAAATGTTATAGCACAATTATGAGCACAGTTCTATATCCATACAGACACATAAATGTATAACCACAGTCCGTATACTTGTCTCTTAATGATCATCAGGTTCAGAACATTAAAAGCTTCTTCAAAAGACCTTACTTGACAAATTTTTAAATACAATAACATTGTGCACCACTAGTTGATTCCAGGGGCATCACTGCTACCAGGCTTATGGGGCTCAAGCCTGAGCCCTGGGTCGCCAGCTGAGCACCCGCCCCGATTCTCAGCGCCTGAGCCCTGAATCTTTTCCTGAGCCAGTAGCACTCTTGATCAATTCAATTGTTTATTTTGTAGGGTTGAGGTTCCATGATCTCTGCCCCTGATTATGAGTAGATCAACCTCGTAGCCATAAACACACCAGATATTAGCAGTTATGAACTTATGAAAAGTAAACTTCAATAAAAAAGAAATATAGAATTTTAAAAAACACCTAATCTAATGTGACGTCTTGCTGATGAATGATATTCTATAGAAGGTTGCCACGGGGAAGCGGAATCCTAAGTTATTTTCCATCAACAATCTCTTGCTAACATTTGATAAGAAATTTGACTTACAGAAGTACAGGGATGAAAAGCCACAGCACCTTCTTAGGTAAGGGTTGGGTATTCCTTCTTCAGAGATATCCATACTGCTGAGTTCCGGTCCAGAAAAGTCTGCTATAGGCTCTTGTCACAGGAAAGGTCTCTTGCTTTACCTTGCAATAGCAAAGTCAGTGTTGTTGAAACAAGACGTCTTGAATGAAGGGGTTGCTCATCCTCTTCTTCCACACAGTGGGTCATCAGGACTGCTGCTCCTGAAGTCAGAGTCCTCTCATATATTGACCACTGAATTTCAGTAGGTTACTGGCAAGTATGTCATTGGCCATGGGTGGCTGGGCCAGCATCCCCAGCCAGGGACAGGGCTGGAGCAGACGCCGCTGCTGTAGGCAGCCAAGCCATGGATCCCCGGCTGGGGATGGGGCTACAGCGGCCACGGGTGGCTGGGCCTCAGGTCCCCCACCAGGGACGGGGCTGCTGCGGCCATGGGCGGCTCGGCCCTGGATCCCCGGTTGGGGACAGGGCCAGTAGTGGCCTCCGTGGTTGAGCCCCAGATCCCCAGCTGGGTATGGGGCTGCCACAGCCGTGGGTGGCTGGGCCACGGATCTCCGGCCCAATCAGGCCGGAGACTGGGGGGGGGCTGCCAGCCCCAGGGCAGTGGCTCTGGGATTCAGGGCACGTGCCCCAGGTGCCCAGTGCCAGCGACGCCCCTGAATCTAACTACCTTGACATGGAAGTTCATATTCAGCCTCTGGAAATGAAAAGTGGATCTTTGTAGGTGTCCAAATACCTCAGCAAAGTAAACTAAACCTGGGGAGCAGAGCAAGGACCCAAATCTCATCATTGTCAGAAGTGTTCTTTGATGTGTCCAGTTCTGCAATGTGCAGCTGGAGACTTTGGGTACATCTACACTGGAGCATTAGGTTGACTTAAGGAAGCTTAAGTCGACCTGCAGAACCCCATGGCCACAGTGGGCTTTTGTTAACTTGACTTAAGTGCTTTCTTAAGTAGACGTAATAACACCAGCTCTTAAGGTTGACTTAACGGTTAACTCAACCTTATTAAGTCGACTTAAGCCAGTGTAGATGGGGAATGGCCCTTAAATGACTTAATTAGCCTCCAGGCCCCCTCCCAGAGTCACTGGCTACCAGGAAGGGTCAACCTAGCACCTGCCAGTGTGGACGCATACAGTCAACAGGAGTTTTCAGAGGGGACACTCTAAGTCAACTTAACAAGATCAACTTTAAGTCAACAGAGCCTCCAGTGTAGACATACCCTTTGAGCGGTGCCCCAGAATCTTTTGGGCTGCTTACTGAATTCACCGCTGTCACTGCCAGACTTTTTTTTACCTTTCAGCCATTGTTTCATGTCCTCTGTAAGAGACAAATGCCATCTCCTTCCCTGCACAAGATACTCGCTGCAGCACAATGGGCATATGTATGACAAAACTGAATCATAGAATCATAGGGTTGGAAGGGACCCCACAAGGTCATCTAGTCCAACCCCCTGCCAAAAAAAGCAGGACCACTCCCATTAGATCATCCCAGTCAGTGTTTTGTCCAGCTGGGACTTGAACACCTCCAGAGATGGAGATTCCACCACCTCCCTAGGCAACTTATTCCAATGCTTCACCACTCGCCTAGTAAGGAAGTTTTTCCTAATATCCAGCCAGGACCGCCCCAGCTGTAACTTGAAACCATTGCTTCTCGTTCTGCCCTCTGTTACTACCGAGAACAGTCGAGCTCCCTCCTCCTTGGAGCAACCCTTCAAGTAGTTGAAGGTTGCTATCAAATCCCCCCTCAGTCTTCTCTTCTGCAGGCTAAATAAGCCTAGTTCCTTCAGTCTTTCTTCATAGGGCTTGTGCTCCAGCCCTTTGATCATTTTGGTTGCCCTCCTCTGGACCCTCTCTAATTTGTCCATGTCCTTTTTGTAGTGGGGAGCCCAAAACTGGACACAGTATTCCAGATGTGGCCTCACTAGTGCAGAATAGAGGGGAATGATCACATCCCTCGATCTGCTGGTAACACTTCTTCTGATGCAGCCCAGTATGCCATTGGCCTTTTTGGCAGCAAGAGCACACTGCTGACTCATATCCAGCTTCCCATCCACCATGACTCCCAGGTCCTTTTCTCCAGTGCTGCTATTTAGCTGATCACTCCCCAGCCTGTAGCAGTACATGGGGTTTTTTCGTCCCAAGTGCAGGATTTTACACTTATCCTTGTTGAACCTCATGAGATTCCTCTTGGCCCACTGCTCCAGTTTGTCTAGGTCTCCCTGAATCCTGTCTCTGCCCTCTAGGGTGTCTACCGTTCCCCCCAGTTTGGTATCATCTGCAAACTTACTAAGTGTGCAATCTATCCCATCATCCAGATCATTAATGAAAACATTGAACAGAACTGGCCCCAGGACCGACCCCTGGGGCACACCACTCGTTACTGCCTGCCAACTTGACATGGAGCCATTGATTCCTACGCGCTGAAACCGTTGTTCTAGCCAGTTTTCTATCCACCTTACAGTCCATGCATCTAACCCATACTTCCTTAATTTGCCAATGAGAATGCTGTGGGAAACCGTATCAAAAGCCTTGCTAAAGTCAAGGTATATGACATCAACGGCTCTTCCCGCATCCACAAATCCAGTCATCTCATCATAGAAGGCGATGAGGTTGGTCAGGCATGATTTACCCTTGGTAAATCCATGCTGACTGTTCCTGATTACTCTACGTTCCTCCAAGTGTTTCAGGATGGATTCTTTGAGAAGCTGCTCCATGATTTTTCCAGGGATTGAGGTGAGGCTGACAGGTCTGTAATTCCCTGGATCGTCCTTTTTGCCTTTCTTGAAGATAGGTACTATATTTGCTTTTTTCCAGTCCTCTGGCACCTCCCCCGTTCGCCACGAGTTTTCAAAGATAATGGCCAACGGTACTGCTATCTCATCAGCCAGCTCCCTCAGCACCCTCGGATGCAGTTCATCCGGCCCCATGGACTTGTGCACATCTAGTTTCTTTAAGCAGTCCCTAACCTGACCTACTGTCACCAAGGGCCTCTCTTCTTCTCCCCAGTCCCCCGTACCTAGTGTAGTGGGCTGGGAGCTGACCTTGCTTGTGAAAACTGAAGTAAAAAAAGCATTGAGCACTTCAGCTTTTTCCTCATCCTCTGTCACGAGGATGCCTGCCCCATTCAGTAAGGGACCTACACCATCCCTGATCCTCTTCTTGTTATTGATATACTTGTAGAACCCCTTCCTGTTATCCTTCACATCCCTTGCTAGTCGCAACTCCATTTGTCCTTTGGCCTTTCTGATTTTATCCCTGCAGTCCCGAGCAATGTCTTTATATGCCTCCTTAGTCATCTGTCCTAGCTTCCACTTCCTGTAAGCGTCCTTTTTATGCTTCAGCTCAGTGCAGAGCTCTCTGTTAAGCCACAGTGGGCGCCTTCCACATTTGCTGTGCTTTCTCCTTATCGGAATTGTATCTTGCTGTGCCCTTAGCAGGGTTTCTTTAAAATGCACCCAACTCTCTTGGACACCTTTCCCCTTCAGATCAGCCTCCCAAGGGATCCTGCCCATCAGTTCCCTGAGGGAGACAAAATCTGCTTTTCTGAAGTCCAGGGTCTGTGTTTTGCTTCTTTCCTTCTTTCCTTTAATCATCAACTTGAACTCAATCATTTCATGGTCACTGCTACCCAGGCTGCCATTGACCTCTACTTCCCTGATAAATTCTTCTCTATTTGTGAGCAGCAGATCGAGAGGTGCAAGGCCCCTCGTTGGTTGCTCCAGCATTTGTACCAGGAAGTTGTCCTCAACACTCTCCAGAAACTTCCTGGATTGCCTGTGCACTGCTGTATTGGCCTTCCAGCAGATGTCAGGGTAATTGAAGTCCCCCATGAGAACCAGGGCCTGTGCTCTAGAAACTTCTGTTAGTTGTACACAGAATGCCTCATCCACTTCCTCCTTCTGATCTGGTGGTCTGTAGCAGACACCTACCACAACACCCCCCTTGTTGCTCTCCCCTCTAAACTTAACCCACAGACTTTCAACTGGCTTGTTTCCACTTTCATAATGGAGCTCTGAGCAGTCATAGAGCTCCTTTACATATAGTGCTACTCCTCCCCCTTTCCTTCCCTGCCTGTCCTTCCTGAACAGTCTATACCCATCTATTGCAGAGCTCCAGTCATGCAAACTATTCCACCACGTCTCTGTTATCCCAATCATGTCATAGTTCTTTGTCTGCGCTAGTGCTACCAATTCCTCCTGCTTGTTTCCCAGGCTCCTTGCATTTGTGTATAGGCACCTAAGATACCCAGCTGATTGCCCTACTTTCCCATTTTGACATTCAATTCTATTGTATCTACCTCCCTGGATTTTCTTTTGGTGTTGACCTCCCCCACCTGCCTCAGGCATTAGGGCTTCATTAGAGCATCTAAGAAAGTTATTTGATTCCCCCCGCATGTTCCAATTATCCTCTCTTCTATCCCTGTAGTTACAGTCCCGGCACCCCCCAAGTTCCATCCCATCCCCCTGGTCTCCCACATAGTCACTTACCTGTGGGCTTTGGTCTCCTTCCCCCTTCAGACCTAGTTTAAAGCCCTCCTCACTAGGTCAGCCAGTCTGCGTCCAAATACGCTCTTCCCCTTCCTCGAAAGATGGAGTCCATCTCTGCCTAGCAGTCCTTCTTCCTGAAACAGCAACCCATGGTCGAGGAAGCCAAAGCCCTCCTGACGACACCATCTTCGCAGCCAAACGTTCATCTCCAGGATGCATCTGTCTCTGCTCAGGCCTCTACCCTTGACCGGAAGAATCGAGGAGAACACCACCTGTGCTCCAAACTCCTTCACCCGCGCTCCCAGAGCCCTGAAGTCACCTTTGATCTGCCGAGGATCACCTCTACATGGATGAGAAGCATGGGGTAGTAGTCAGAGGGGCGGATGATTCTCGACAATCCCTCCGTAACGTCTCGGATGCGGGCACCTGGCAGGCAGCATACCTCTCGAGAGATCTTGTCAGGGCGACAGACGGGTGCCTCCGTCCCCCTCAGAAGTGAGTCCCCAACCACCACAACTCTACATTTCCTCCTAGCTGTGGTGGCTGTGATCCTCCCAGCCTCGGGGGTGCATGGCCTCTCCTCTTCCACCTCCTTCACCGTCTCTAGCACCGCATAACGATTCTTCACCACAACAGAGGGTGGGTTTTGGGCAGGGGTGGAGCACTGCCTACCGCCAGAGGTAACCAGCTGCCAGTGTCCTCCCCCTGCCACAGGCTCCCCATCCAGCTCCAGTGTTGTGGCAGTAGTCTCTGGTACCTGGTCAGTGCCCTCCATCTTGCACTTCTCCTCGTGGATGCTGTCGAGGAACTTCTCCAGGGTGTGGATACTCCTGAGCCGAGACACCTCCTCCTGTAACTCTCCCACCTGCCTCCTGAGAGATTCCACCAGCAGGCACCTGTCACATCGATTCATCTCCCCAGCCTGATCGTTGGTGACAGGGAACTGCAGGCTGCAGTCCCTGCAAGTCCACACCAGGATCTGGGTAGAGATATCTATGGTCAGGATGTCTGTCTGGCTACAGGCACAGGTGGAGGAGACAGAAGGGGTGCTGGCAGCAGTGCGGCTCCTCTTCACCATCGTGGTTTCACAAACTCCTCCCCAAACTCCCTCTCAAACTCCCCTGTTTGCTGTCCCCTGTTCACAAGCTCCCTCTGGTCGCTCAGCCACTGGCTTTTAAAGCCTTCTCTGCCTAGGTCAGGCCTGGCCCCTTGTTAAACACACAGGGGAAGGCTGATCACAAGGCTGATTGAGGCTGGTGCACAAAGGTGATCAGGGAACAATGGTGCAAGCAGCCCCCACCCACAGTAAGAAACAACTAACAGGAGTCAGCTGTAAGGGAAAAGTCAAACAGACAAACACACACAGTTAGCAAACCCTCACCCAAGCACACTCTGTCCCTTGCTGCTTTCAGCTAGGGGATCGCCTTCACCTCCTTCTCGGGGCTTCACAAACTCCTTCCCTCTCAAACTCCCCTGTTTGCTGTCCCCTGTTCGCAAGCTCCCTCTGGTCGCTCAGCCACTGGCTTTTAAAGCTAGGTATTGGACATAAGTCCTTCAGTGCATAATACCATAAGTCCTTCAGTGCAGGGCCTGTGTCTACCTTTATGTCTGTCCAAATCCTGGCAGGGGTCTGCACACTTTGTATAGTACTGAGCATAGCTTGAGGTGAGGAGGGAGGATGGGCCCTCCCTGCATACAAACATACAGACTTGGGGGTGGGAGCTCATCAGGACATGGAAGCTGTAGAGACAGCATGAGCTTTGGAATGGGTGGGGGGAAGGATTTCTTTTCTTCCTGGTACTTCTCCATCTCCTGGAACCTCCCTCTGCCAAGAGTAGAGTGGTTTCAGATCAGTCCCATTCCTGAAAGCATATTTTAAAGACTAATTTAAGAAAAGAACTGGAGAGTATACCATAAGTCCTTCAGTGCAGGGCCTGTGTCTACCTTTATGTCTGTCCAATACCTAGCACTGTAGCATTTCTGGGTACCGCTGAAACAGAATAGGTTGAATATAGGGAACGTAGAAAAGGAGTAGCAGTGGTTCTCAACCTTTTGCAGGTCACAACGCACTTGGTGGTCTGTCACAATCCTACAGGACACGCAGCCTACTCCCCCATGCCAAATCCAGCCATCTCTCCCACTCTCCATGACACACTTACCACTGTGTGATGACACAGTCATGTGTGCCGCTACAATGGTTAAGAACCACTTGACTAGAGAACCTAAGATTTTTTTCCAGCTCTATTTTTAATCATAAAATCCTACATAGATTGTAAATTTGATTTATTCTTGAAAATGTAAACCAAATGTTATGGCAGATCCTTGACTGCAGTGGAGCTAAGGCAATTTACATTGACTGAGAATTTGGCCCTTATTTAATATATATTTCAGAATACAGTCTCTGAGACAATACAGAAAATGTTATTTTCAGTCATTAATTTTGCTGAATCTTGAAGGATTCACATTTTGGACTTCAGCTTGCCAGTCACTTAGGAATTACAGGTCACTTAAGTAACTGTTCTTTATGACAGTAACCCATTGAGATTTCAAGTGATTTGATATGTGTATGAAAAAGCCTCCTCCTCAAACTGGGTGTCCAGGAGGGTTTGGGCCTAGGGCATCTGGATTTTAAAGGATAGGATTTTAAAGCAGACTCATGGAGCAGTTTTACTAGGTATAACTTGAAGCACACAGGCTTGGGAATCTGATTTCTCTGCCAACTGACATCTTGTGGCATCCTGGCTACAAAGATAAAGCTCTATCAAGTTAAAGCCGAGAAGGTTTTTGCAGCTGTCTACTCCAAAATACTGTTGTGTATCTGGCAGAATGATCTTAGTGATGGAGGAAACAGAAAGAAAGATTTTTAAGGTCAGATCTTCAGAAGAACTGCATTTCCCCAGTGGTTGTGGAAACATTATTTACAAAAGCCTGGTGTAAAGAACATGGGAGATCTGTAGTTTTGAAATAAATTTTAGGGATACCAGTTTCCTTTTCGTGACTATCATCATGCTGTCTGCCACACAGTGAAAAGAATTGACTCAATCTTGGGTGTGTTCTCCAGGTCTGCAGGAAGTAAAATCAGTGATTGCACATAGTCCAATTACTGGTGCTTAACTGACAATAACAGTGTCAGTTCTTATGAATGCCCCCTGGGGGAGAAAGAAGGGACAACACCCAAAAAGGGGGAAATGAAATAAAAAACTTGAGAAGGGTTAAAATCCTCTTCTGTAAAAGCCAATAGAAAAAGACGAGTCAGTGTTTTCTGGGGAGGCAACTATCTTCCATCCCCACATGTCCTAGATCTGCCATAAGTTGGGCCTACATAAGTCTAGAAGGAAAGACTAAATTTAATGCGAAAGAATATATATGTAGGCCTTTCTGTTTCCCTCTCTGTTTACATGCCTGTGGATAAATAAATAATACTTTGGAAGAAGCTGTTCTGAGTCTTAGCCTCTCCATACTGTTCACAGGCTTCATACAACCATAAGAATGGCCCTACTGGGTCAGACCAATTGTCTGTCTAGCCCAGTATCCTGACTTCTGACAGTGGCAACACCAGATGTTTCAGAGGGAATGCACAGAATGGGTAATTGTCAAGTGATTCATTCCAAAAGGAAGTATCTGGCATGTCCTAAACTCAGTTAGGTCTGGATCCAAAGGGGTAGCCGTGTTAGTCTAGTTCAGTAAAAGAAACAAACAAGGAGTCCTGTGGCACTTAAAAACTAAAAAATTTATTTTTTGCATGCGCTTTTGTGGGAGAAAATCCACTTCATCAGACACTTTGAAGATGGGGGACCTTACAGAATGGTAGGAAATAAATGAAGGGAAGTGTAAGCCATAGGAAGAGGTCACACTGTAACAGCAAATCAAAGACAACAAGGTTGGTAATGGGGGTTCTGTAAGCTGGAGACACAGTCTAAGAATGGGGGCGAATTGCAGGATTCCACCTTGAGAGAAGTACAAGGCCTGAAACTTGGAAGGGGTGCCCACAGGAAAACTGAGTGAAGAGTTAAAATACAGCTTATCTGAAACATGATATCTGCCAAAAAAAGATCTTCCCCAGTCTTTACCTGCATAAGATAAACCTTTGTGTGTATGCTTTTAAATATTTGCCCAGAATCTTCTGCTTTGAGTTAGACTTACCCGTAACCTCTTTTCCATATGACACATCATATACTTGTCCTAGCAGCTATTCGCTTACTTAATCCAGAAGAAAGGGAGAGAAAGAGATACTCAGTTGATGCTACTTTTCACTACGAAAAAATTAAAATAAAGATGGTGCAACCTCTTGGAAAAAGGTGGCATATGTCTTTGGTAGGTGAGTGTTCCAGGAACTTGGCAAACAGCATCACATCCAAGGGTTTGTATTTTATGAGATTGGAGTCCCCCAGAATAGTGATGCTCTGCACATTCTCTTGCCAGTCTTCAGCTGACATGCTGGAAACTGGGCAACCAGCCCCAGTTCATGTCCCTGTTTCTCTCATAGCATGTTGCACTCCATTGGCATTACAGATTTCATTAACTACTGCTACTGGTTTGTTATACCTCAACAAAACACGAAGTCTCTCAAAATTGGTGCTGGGGACTGTGTTGGTCTATATGTTTTGTGAGATGCCCAAGCTATTTTGGGAATAATAATTTCAATCTCCAAAGATCATAATTAATTACTGTACTTGAAAACAGGGGTAGTCAATTCTTTTTTTGTCAAGATGGAAAGTATAGTCAAGGTACAGAGTCCAGGAAAAACAATTACAAATGAAAAGATTTGGGGTCTGTTCAAAAGCACCTGGCAATCTGGCTTTGGCCTGTGGTCTACCTCTTGTAGTAGTTCCCACCCTTTTTCTGCTATGGCACACCTTGATACCTTAATTTTATTTTATTTTTTTGAGGCACATTGCCATTTAGTCTACAAATGAACTCATGAATATTCATGAGCCAATCCCAACCTCCACGTATTTCAAAAGATTCCATGGCACACCGGTTCAGGCCTGAGGTCACACCTGTGTGCCACGGCACACTGGTTGGGAAACACTGGCCTATTGACTACCCCTACTTCAAAGTCTGTTATTTAAATGCAGCATATGTTCAATATAACCTCCTATATGTTTTCTCTTCTGTAAAATTCCAAATCTCACATATGCTGCTGTGAATGGTATTTACATCCTGCCCAGAGACAGGTGACACCTTGAATACCTGACTGGGAATTTCTGCAACGTACAAGAGCGGGGAAGACATGGGTGCTGTTACCCAAAACTGTAACAATATTCATATAACATTCTAAACACTTAAATCTGGGGTCTCACACACACAGCCTGTGGGCCACATGCGGCCCCTAAAGCTATTTCCTGTGGCCCGCAACAACACTATTGTTACCAATATTTGCAATATCGTTGTATGAAAAGGCTTCAGTGATGCAGCCCTCAGGCTAACAGACTAGTCCTTGTGCAGCCCTGTATTAGTACTCAAGCAGCTCTCGTGGTGATCTGAGTTTGAGACCCCTGACTTAAATCACTGTGCAGACATTAACTAATGGATTCCATACCTTCCTGGGAGATTCTTCTCTCCCCTTTGTAGGCAGACCAACTTGAGTTAGAAAGAGATGACTTGCCCAAAGCTAGATAGCAACACCTTAGTGGCCAAGTCAGTTAGAACTCAGGATTGTCTTACTCCAGCCCCTACCTTATTTCTTCCAGACACACTGTCTCCTCTAAGATAGATGCTTTTACAATAGGCCTTGCTTCTGTGTGCAACTTAAAATTCTCATTTTTCTGGCTACACTGTCTGTTTCTAGTAGGGTAGCAGATCCTGGGTCATTGCGTTGACTATGTGTAAATATAAATGTGGCCGTGGTAAAGCTTTTTATATAGCTTGGGTAAAATAATTGTTGGTGACTTAAGTGATGGTTTAATTTCTAATTACAGAGAACACCAATCAGTGATTCCCTGGAGCAGTGGTTCTCTCCCACTGTTGGGACTCATTACTGTGTCACCACACAAAGTGTGTCACAGAGAGCTGGGGAGATGGCTGGATTCAACCTGGGGGGAGGAGAGGGTGAGCTGGTGTGTCCTGTAGAGTCAGAACGCCGCCAAGTGTGTTGTGATCTGCAAATGCTGAGAACCACTGCCCAAGAAAAACTGCTGTAGCCAGATGGATTTTATTTGTGTTGCTGGTCTGGCTGTTCCTCTCTAGGGGCAGGGAGGGCCAGCCCATAGGCAGGGCAAGAAAGCAGAGCCTGCCCCATGGGCTGGCCCGCTCTGCCCCAGGGGCAAAGTAGCCAGCTCAGAGAGGGGCAGGAGCGCAGGTCTGACTACTGAACCAGCCCACCCTGCCCCCACCTGGCACTGTGGCACCGCTAAGGCAGTGGCACACCCAGCCACTGTCTTATTAGCTTATGGTTCAAGCCAGCTCTATATATGGGTGGTGATTTTGTTTGATTTATGCTGCTGGATTTTAATCCTAAAAATGCTGTGTCCAGCACACCAGTCCTGGAGATTTTGGTATTGATGCAGAGGGTGCTCTGTGTTTGTCAGCATCTGGCTTTTGGAGACACATTTATCAAGTGTTTTGCCCTTGTCCATGAAGCTTGCACTAAATCTCATCTCTACTGCATATTTGAGGAAAAGTGTGAGGAACCTGTTGAAACAGTAACCTGATGCAACATGATTCTGAGTATACTGGATTCTTAGGTGCTGTGCAGTAAGTTTTCACTATTAACATTTACTTAGATTAATTGAACTAAAACTATATTTTTACCTGTGAACACACATTATTCAGTAAGAATTCTCAGCACTTCCTACAATGCACCTGGTGTCATGTGGGGCTGGCAGTAATGGCTGCACTTCTAGGTTAAAATGTACAACTGTGTTCTCAAGGTCCATATGGGGTCAGATTAATGGTCCATCAAGCCCAAGATCCTGTTTTCTAACAACAAATAAGTGCTTCAGAGGGAATGAACAGAATGGGCAATTTACGCAGGCACTGTGGCCTCCCTCAGAGCCAGAGCCAGAGCCAGAGGAGTGTCCCAGATGCCCTCTCTGGCCAGACCGGGGAACTGCAGGACCTAGGCCCCGGAAGCAGAGGGGCGTGGCTAGAACAGGAAGGGGCAGTATAAAAGCCCAGGCTGAGTGCTCAGGTGGGGCTGAACTCTCAAGGGGGAAGGATGTGTCTGCCTGGTGGGAACAAGCCAGAAGAGACCAGGTCTAGCCATGGGCATCACTGCTCCACAGTGGGACCTGGGACATGGGCCCTGGCCCTGCCCCTGGCCTGCTGGCCACACCCCCTGGCTGGGGTGGGGCTGGAAGTGGCTGTGGGGTGCTGCGTGCAGCTGGGCCCTGTGTCTGTGGCCAGGGTGGGGCCAGAAGTGGCTGCGGGCCACCGTGCTGAGCTGGGCCCCGCATCCCCAGCTAGGGCCGGGGCCAGGAGCAGCTGTGGGTGGCTGGACCCCATGTCCCTGGCCAGGGACAGGGCTGGAGTGGCTGCCTGAGCCCCAGATCTCTGGCCCGATTGGGCTGGAGACTGGGAGAGGTGGGGCCTGGCCAGACCCAGGGCACTGGTGCCAGGATTTGGGGCACAGAACCCATGGGCCCTGCTGGCAGGCCCCCGTCTCTCCATGCATCCAGCTCTATGGCCCACCGAGCCTCCCTGGGCTGGGTGACAGGGTTGATAACCTAGAGGCAGCTAACTGGGGAGGGTGCCCCAAAGTCTGCCAACCCATGGGGCAGCCACCCCACCTGGAGGTAGATCTGGACCCAGGGGAAGTTGAAGAGTCCATGACCTGCCAGCACTGCAATCTAGATGAGCTACCCTCAGCTGAGGAAGAGACACTGGCTCTGTATGGGCCTCGAAACCTGAGGAGTACCCTGACCTGCCACCTATAGACATGGAGGGGTTCACTGGGATCCCCTAGGCCTTCTATAAGGGAGACCCCAAGGACGGCTACCCTTCTCTGGACTTAGGTACTTGGGGCTGGGGAAGGGTCAGGGCTGGAGGAAGTAGCCCAGGGAAGGCAGAAGCCTGGGTCATGTCACCAGGCAGTGTGTTTCGGTGGGAGCCCCACTGTCCCAGTGGTGAACTGCCTGACCACTGCCTAGGTCCATGGACTGAGATGCAGTGGAGCAGGTGGGCCTGCGTCTCCCTCCTCTACCCCCTCAGTTGGTTAAAACCCTGAGTAGTCCCTGACCACCTGAGCTCATAGACTCTCTGTATTCGGCCGCTTGGCCTGGGGGCTGGGGCTATAGACTCTGTATTCGGCTGCTGGGCCATAGACACATTTCCTGGCTACCAGGAGGGGCACCCCTACTGGCTAATTCCTCTGTGCCACCAGCAGGAGGCGCCCTCCCGACCCACTGGAGATGCTGATTGCCTACAGGTAGCTTCTGGCCCTCAAAGACTAGGGACACCCAGATCATGAGATTGTGTCCTCAACCATCTTGACTAATAGTCTTGATGGACCTATACTCCACGAGCTTATGTAATTCTCTTCTGGAGCTTTTTATAGTTTTGACCATCAAAGCTTTCCCTGGCAATGAGTCCCACTGGTTGACTGCGTGTGGTGTGAAGAAATGCTTCCTGTTGTTTGTCTTAACCCTGCTGCCTATTCAGATCCTTAAACACAAAAGCTGTCTAGTTAGAATACTTGGCTTAGGTAATGCAAGTTGCCTAGAAGTCCTGGTCGGGGTGTCACTGGCGCCGGGCCCACAGGGCCCGTGCCCCGAATCCCAGCACCAATGCCCCAGGTCTGGCCGGGCCCCACCTCTCCCAATTGGGCCAGAGATCCGAGGCTTAGACGGCCGCTTCTGGCCCCGGCCTGGCCAGGGGGGCGGGGCCTGTGGGGTGGGAGCGGGGCTAGGGCCTGTGCCCCCAGTCTCTCCCTGGGGCAGTGATGCCCCTGGGTCTGATACTGGTTGTGTTTATCTATTACTTGGACCAGTTCCATGGTAGAACACACAACACTGTGAAGCGTGACAATTTCTGACTGAGGGATAGCTGGGATGCATGATTGTCATTAGAGGAGGATAACAGTGGCTGTTCCTCAAAGCTCCCAGTGTCATATGGTGCAACATGAAAGTGTGATAGTAAGAGATGCATTTTCATGTACTTGCTCTGGTCACCTGAGATGTATCAAGTTTACAAACGGTTAATACCACTTTAACTTTATTAGCTACTGTTAGGGAGAGCTTAGAGAAAAGCAACAAAAATGAGCAGGGTGCTGAAGGAATATTTCGAAGGGCTGTGTAATGTGCACATGACAGTTCAGATTTTCAAAGATGTATGTGCTTTTTGCTGTGTCCGCTTTTGCAAGTGTCTGAGTTATGTACACCGAACCTGAATGCATAAGCCCAAGCAAGGTATTTGAAAAATGCATTCTGGTAAGTCTATACATATTTGAAGTGTGTAAATACCAAGGCCCCTGAGGTAGAATTTACTTAATTATTATGCCAATCAAGACAAGAAAAAATAAAATTACAAGGTAACTTTGCTTGCCATTCCATTTTCATGCATAGCATATGACAGAGTAGGAGAAATAAATAATACAGGAGATGCTCAGTATCAATGCCCTTTGCAATAGCAAACCATAGGCTACAGCAAACATGGTCCCTGGATCCCACCTCTAGCATGTTGGAGTGAGGCCATGAGAGCTTCTCTGACCCAAGGACTATAGGTGGGACTGACAGGCCTTCTATGCCTGGGGGGGTGGGGGGCAGAGCTGTCCTCCAGCTGTAGGGCTGGGCCCCAAGAAGTACTGTCAGCTGCTGCTGTGGCCTGAGGACCAGAGGATCTCTCTGCCCCCAGCCATAGCCCTGGAGTCAGAGGAACCTGGTTAGCTCTTTCTGGGATGCTGGGTTGGAGGAGTCCTCTGTCCTTGCCAGGGTCTTGAGGCCAGAGGACTTCTCTATCTCTGCTGGGGCTCTGAGATCAACGAAGCCCTCATTCTGCCCTGGCGATACTGAACAGATGACTTGGATTCCCAAGAATTCCTTACAGTGAGGGTTTACTGTATCATAGTGGGAGGAAGGAAACTTCTTGATAAGTTAAATGAGAGCATGAATATTTCAGCAGCTCACAATCAGTTTCATTGCTAAGAAATTAGTAGTGAATTTGCAAGAAATCATAAATGCATAAAATTCCCTTAGGGAAGTGCAAGTATTTTAATATTCTTCTATCCCACATTGTACAGAATCAGTGTGCCAGTTTCGATGGTTGGGAATGGACAGATACTCTGGTGCTTCACAGAACAGATCAGGGGTGGCCAAACTTACGAAACTCAAGAGCCACACAAGTTGATTATTGAACCTTCAAGAGCCACACTGAGGCATATAGCCATATACTTTTACCTACTCCAAAAATTACTAGGTTTAAAATTCATTGCATGCTTGAATTTCCTCATAAAAAGAGGACAAATATTGATCCTACTAATGTCATTCTAATAATTGCTAAGGTTACCATGAAAATTAAGCCTATACAGTAAAAACTTAGCTGCTGCTAGATGTAGAAGACTGCAGGCTAGTAGTGAGTTTTTTAAAATCCTGACCATGCTGCACTTCTCCCCACCATTCCTGACATATTGCGCTTCTCCCCACTGTCCTGACCCCCTCCTGAACTCCTAGGCTGGGGCTGCTTTCCTAAATTGATTTGCTGATGTTCTTCCAGGAGCCACAATTTTTTGTTCAAGAGCCACATGTGGCTCCTGAACCGCAGTTTGGCCATGCCTGAGAGAGATACATTTGGCCCAGCACACAGTCCAAACCTTGCAGGGCGTCTTCTCACAACAGCTGGATTGGAAACAGTTCTGCTGTTGTGCAAAATTTTTTGAGATTTCAAAAAATTTCCCACTTCAAACTGGGACAAAAACTCAAAATCCTGAAAAGTTAATGAACAGAAAATTTTAAAAAGAAATTGGGGCAATCAAAATAATGCATTTCACAGTGAGAGAAAGGAAACTTCTTGATAAGGTAAATGAGAACATGAATATTTCAGTAGCTCACAAACAGCTTCATTGCTAACAAACACATAGAAATTAGTAGTGAATTTGGAAGATATCATCAATGTCTAAAACGCTCTTAGGGAAATGCAAGTATTTTTAATTTACATTTTTTCCCTTATAATCTTGCATTTCAAAACTGTTTTGAACTGGAAAATTTGAATTATTCATTTAAAAATGTGAAAACAAAACATTTCAAAAATTTTCAAAACAAAACAGTTCAACAACTTCAGATGCTTCCAAAGTGTTTTTGCGTGGATAAATTTGTCAAAACTGACATCTTCCCACAAAATTTTTGGTTTTGATGAATTAGCATGTTCTGATGGGAAAAAATGTTTTCTGAGAAAATTCCCAACCACTTCTTCTCCTGACACTAAACAGATTTCAAAGGATCCTGAGTGAATTTCCCTGAGTGTAGATACATGATGCCTGCCTCCACTTGGGTTCAAGATGAGCTCTACTGATATGAGTGACATTGGGAAGTCAGGTGGTTGTTGGTAATCCAAACAGGAAGCAGCCAGCTGAAGAACTCTCATGGTTGACCAGCCAGCCACAACTACCTGAAAAACATTGTTATCCAAAAGAGGGTTGTGTCCTACAAATGTTGGACAAGTTACACTCGGATAGGGATGGATATACTGCATTTAAAAACAATTGGCTGTAGTCTTCGTTGCCTTACAACTTGTTCTATTTTTTACACTTGTGGAAGTCGCTACCAAATACACCCGCTTATTTTACATCCCGTATGCAATCCGTGGAGGTGCAGATGAGAACACAAAGGTGCACACCAGGGAAGAATTAGGCCTAAGGTCATAAGGCAGAAGGAAGTCATTTAAAAACAAGCAAGCAGTTTTAAAATGGAAGGGGAGACAATGGAGTTATTTGTGAATCGGGTGGTATCACTGCTGAAATGGATAGGCTGAGGCCAGAGACAAAGGAGTTAAGGAGAGAGGAAGGCATGGGTGAGGCTCTTAGCAGCAGAGGAGTCAAAGGCAATATTATATTGGGTGTAAAAGGCAGTCACAGGAATTAAGGGAAGAATTACATTCTGAGACAGGGTGATGTAACATTTATGAACAATGACAGCAAATAGAAGGATTGAATTAGATTAATTTAGTGGTGTAAAGAAGATCTCAAAAACAAACACTACAGAAATAGTGTAAATGAGCCTGTTCCAGCTGCTGCCTTTGTCTGGAAATACAAGTCCTCTTTGTGTTGAAAGGGCAGACCTAAAGAAAAGAAAACAAACAGGATGTTCCCATGACAGCTGAATACAGATCCTTTTGAATACCAGAGTTTTGTTACCAAGGATGAAGTCCAAAAGTTAAGCTGAAAATTCAGTTTCACAATCTCTTTTCAATGGCTCTTGAAATGACTCCCAGCTCCACTTGGCTCTCCTGATTTTTATAAACAGGAAATCTGTGAACAGAATCCCATATTAACTATACCAGGCTGCATTTGTTATGTTTGTGTGCCACCTAGTTGAAAGTCCCTTTATCAGCATGGGCAATTTAAACGCCAACGTGACACAGATAATGATTACAGGCCAGAATCTGTGCTGAACCTCACAAGAGACAGCCAAAGAGCAGAGAGAGGTGAGAGGGCATTTATCCACCTTTGCACTTCTATAGTTCTGAGATGGAGCATGACCCCCAGTGTAAGTTAGAGCAGTGCCACATAGCAGTCTCTACCACTGCACTTCTGCCCTGACACGACCACTTCCCTCAGATACCTATGTGACAGGGGTTGTAAGTGCAGAAGTAAGTCTCCTAAATCACTTTTCATGACCCTTGTACTGAAGTTGCTGCCTCGGCATCACTTAAGCCAGCTGTTCAGCTGCTTTATGGCACTGAGCCACTGCAAAAGAGGCTGCAAAACAGCTTGTAATAAGGACCTGCATATCTAGTTTCAATATTTATTCCATAAGTATAAAAATGTTAGTTGTGCTCTTGACTAAAATATGCCTTTAATAATGAAACCACAACTTCTATAAAAGCTGATTGTTAATAAATTAAATTATTGGCATATTTAATCATTACAATCCATTCAATCCCAATGACTGGAAAGGTACTGAAAGATACTCGTAGAAAGTAATTCAAATAGCTTAAGCATCTGATTCAACAACTAATAATCTGCTTGGTGAATCTTCTTCAGGGGAGGAAAGAGGCTAACTCACTAACAGCATTGTCTGTGGCAGATTTTTAAGTTACCACTATGTGGGAGTATCTTTTTGCTTCAATGTCCCATTTTAGAATACTCATAACTCACGTGGAGCATCGACTGGGGATGCCATCGCCACTCAGCATATGATATGGGATACCCTTGTTTCTAGTGTGAATTCCTTGTCATCAACACCAGTGGTGAGAGCTGTAGGTGCTATGTGATAAGTAGGAGGGCTGTTATGGTGACCCTTGAAGCATAGGGTGCAGGACGTGGAGCTGCCACAGGTGCAGATCTCAGTGGTGGTAGCAAAAATTCAAACAAGAATTTCAAAGGCCAAAGCGGAGAAGGGTTCCATGTGAACAGCAATTGAACGTGGGTCAGAATTTCAGGAAAATCACATTAAGTAGAGTATGAAAGAAAATGTAGAAAGCTAATGACAGGTGAACTATGTAGGGGAAATAAACCCTATTTTTGCAAGGCAGATTAGGGCAAGTTGAGGCATTCAGGAACATGCAGAATCCGAGCCAGCACAAGGAAATTGCTCTGTTATTACAGATGTGCTCCAATATTATCGTGATTGTAGTCATACAAGTACTGAGGCAGACAGAACAGGTGGCTGGTCTCTTGATCTAGATCTATATCTAGAATTTTAGTTTGGACTTGCAAGTCCAAACTAAATAAGTCTGAGGTTAGTCTGAACTAATCTCAGGCTAGTTCAAACTAACCTGGACTTTTTAGTTCTAGCTATGCATTCTAGTTCAAATTGACATTTTAGTTCGAACTAGAATGCATGGGTAGTTCAAACTAACTGGCTAGTTTGAACTTGTTTAGTCTGAACTAACCCTTAGTTCAAACTAAAGATCGAACTAAGCATAGCAGTCCGAACTAACCAGGGGGTTTTACTAGTTTGAACTAACGTTTGCCTAATCCAAACTAAGAAATTTCTTAGTTTGGACTAGGGAACAATTAGCATCACCATGGGCCAAATTAGTCTGAACTAAGCTTCCTTAGTCTGAACGAATTTGGCAGTGTAGACACAGCCATAGTAGCAGAGAGTGGCAGTACTGAAAACATGGTATACGCAGCCCTTAGGTGAAAAAGAACAAGACCCTGTTTTCAAAAAGCCTCCTATCCATATTTCCTCAGCCAAGGAATGTGCCAAGGAATTTCCTCAGTCAAGGGGAACAAGACTTTGAGGAATATAGTCTAAACCCTAGACGAAGAGAGAAATAGTCCGCTAAGAGCTCACAGCATCCAAAAGAGAGGCCCTATTATGCTCAGATTTCTCCAGCTAATTAGTAATGGCAGTTTGTTCACAAAATTTACTGCCATTTTGGGGCTGTGGTTTCTACAAACTGGGTAGAGACTGGCAATTTCTGAGTATTTATTGAGAATGTCTTTTTGCAGTGAGGAGCAAAAGCCTTAGCAATCACTCAGAATAAGGAATCCCTTCTTTTAAACCACATCAGCTAATCCTATATTACAGTCTTGTACATGGTATACAGCAATAAAGAAACATCTCTGTAAGCTTAGAACAGGTTGGTTTTACAATCTTCTGCCCCAACACAATCTACTCATATTGAAGTGAGCATTTTGCTGTCTCTCAAATGCTGTTTTCACATGTTCAGTAGCAGGTGCCTGGGTATAATTTTGGATTAAGGAACACACTTGTGACTGTCACGTCAAGAAAGGGAAAAGCAATCCAACAGAGAAGCTACTGGGGCAGAACACTATTACAGTTTCTCTGAGATACAGGTTCCAAAGGGGTAATTGTGTTAGTCTAGTTCAGCAAAATAAGCAAGGAGCCTGTGGCACTTAAAGACTAACAAAATTTATTTATCACATGAGCTTTCGTGGGAGAAAATTCCACTTCATCAGACAATGTGGGATTTTCTCCCACAAAAGCTCATGTGATAAATAAATTTTGTTAGTCTTTAAGTGCCATGGGACTCTGAGATACAAGAGCCTTAAAGATGAATCTTGTATCATAGGCCTGTGGAAGGATGTGGAAGCACTAACACTGCAATCTCATGTGTATCCTCTTTTATCTGTGGTTGAGTGAAGTGCTCTGTGAAGACATACTCAGTGTAAGAGAGGGTAAAGCATGCCCAACTCAGCAGAGGAATGCTCCTCTGTTGTCTGTAAGTAGGGAGCCAGTTGATGTTGTACACTGGACAGTCCTATGCACTCTGTGCTTGATGCACAATTCTGTAGTTTTATATACTTGTCCTAGAACAACAGGTTATCACTATAAGATGCAGGTTACTTAGGAGATATGGTTTTCTTAGCCACCTGAGCACAAATTCAACAGTAGGTATCTGTATTTTAACTTTCAACCTCAGGTTTTTCTGTGTTACAAAACATGTCTGCAGTTAATAAAAAAGATTTCACCTGGCAACTCCGTGGGTTAAATTTATCCATGCTCTACTTCAGTAGAATTACTGCAAGGATGAATGTGTCCACTTGTTTTTAAGTTTCCATATGTTTCTCAAAAAAGTGTATTGGTGAAACAAAAGCGAAGTGTGGCTCTTAAAAGAGATTAACAAATTTATTTATTGCATGAGCTTTCATGGGAGAAAATCCTGCTTTGTCAGATGCTTGAAGATGGTGAAACATAAAAAATCTCTGAATATTTGGCTATGAATACTGTTCTTTCTTACACATGGGAGTTGAAAGTTGTATTGTATATAATTGGATACGTTCTATTCTTAGGATTTCTGGCCTTATATTTGATTTGATATTTATATTTATTGGAGAATATTCATTGAAAGCAAACTTTGAATTTGTACTTGTAAGCATTTGCAAGAGATACTTCGTTCTAAGAGTTATTTATGCTCATGCAATCAATGGACAATAATATGCCATGTGGTCTGTGTGTTCAATCAAAACTAATCAACACTAGTTTAATTATGAATGTCGGATACCTGCCACTAGCTGCTTGTGCATAATTATAGAGCAGTAATTGTTTCCTGAACAGTTTCAAAATAATAAACTTCAACAGCTGTCACAGACGATTTGCAATCAGTAGAACAGGTGAAATCTGTTGAATAAATTATTAGTGCTGAATTATTCATTTGGTTCTAATGGCAGACAAGTTGGACTGATGTTATTGACCATGTTTACTTACGAGACAATAGAGCAATCAGAGTGATTAGGATAATCCACGCATTTCAACAGCAGGACAGATCTGTAATGAGATTATTTCATTTAGCATCATCACTCAGTAAGAAAACTAAGCAAAACAAAAGAGGAACTGAAGCAGACTGAACATTATAAAATGAAGAGATGCACAATTTGGAGGTATAAACCTTCCCTTTGTATGAACATTTAATTTAGAATGAAGTTCTGGTAAGTAAAGCAAAGCAATCATAGGTCCACTTTCACTTACTGCAGAAATGAGAAGGAAATATTAAAGTATAACTGTTTTCTAGATTTTAATTTCCTATTTGAATTGATAGCTATAAGTGGAAGTGACCCAGTCATCTGTGTCTGATACTGAGTGTGGACACTGTATTTAATAGTAAAATTTCAAACTGTGCAATTGCTGTATCCGTGGAGGTGTAATCAGTTGGCTGAAGAAGGTGGCATTATCTTTTCCAGAAGTCAAATTCTTACTAAAACTACAGCAAAGCAGATCAGTGAGTCCTTTGCTATGGGAATAGTCATAGGCAGAAGCAGAAAATTTCTGGAAAAAAACACATTTTTTAATGAAATTCCACTTACTTGTAATTATCAATGCAGGTGATGTCATAACCCATGGTTTTTAATCTCTCTTCTAATATCTGTACACTGCCTTTCCCACAGGAATCCCTGTAGAAAGAGATTTGTGTTAACAAAGCCTCATATCAGTCAGCTGTTTATTTTGCTAATTTCGCTTCTGTCAATTGCTATGGTAGCTAGGGTTTTAATTGAAGAACCTTAATGTTCTATAGATGGAGCAGGTTTTTGCATGGAATTTAAGAGTAGGCTATAGGAAAGCTTCAGGAAGCTTACCAGACTGTGGTATCTTGCATCTAAACAGCAGTTCCCTAGAACAAGAAGTCTGCTACCATAGGGCAACTAGACTAATGTAAACTTAAAAGGCCTGATTCTCCACTACTGCGTACCTTGTACATTCATTTGCACCTGTACAAAGTTGAAGTCAAATGCCACTAAATCAGAATTCCCCATACACATGCCCCATCAGAGGTTGTGGCTGATATTTACTTCGTAGCCACTGGAACCTTGGCCTCAGCCTCTTTAGCCTCCACAGACTCTGTTTGAGTTCTTCCGCAGTCACTTAGAACACTTACTGTTGGATGTGAGCACTCAGACTTAAAGTCCAAATGTTAAGCTCCAGTCTTAAATTCCAGTAAAGAAGTGCTTCCCAGTTCACCTTAAATCCTGTGACTGGGTAAAAATTTACTTTCAATTTAGTGAATAAAGTAGTAACGGGTGATGAAGAATTTTGGTCCAAACAAGCATCTTAAAAGTGCCGATGAATTTTTAAATCTCCCAGGATTGCAGAATTAAACTGGAAATCTCCCAAGCCCAGGCTCTCAAAACTACCAGTAGTTCTTGTTCTTGGATTGGCAATGAGCGCCATGAGAAAAGACCTTATTATGGTATTTCATCATTTCTACTAATTTCCAAAACTATGAACTGCAGAGAGGTGTAAACCTGAAAAATAATACACTGGGGACAATGAAAAAGCATTTTTCAAACCTCAGAGTTTGATCTGAGATTTAGAGGTTTCTTATTTAGTCTAACCTGTACTTGCCTTGCCCACACTTAGGGCCTGCTTCCATATCTGCTTTATACACAGACCCTACTGAGTCAGCAGATTCAGGTCCTTATATTATCTTTATTGTGCCTAATTCTGGGCACAACTACTTCGTATTTTAAAAAAACATTGGGGCTTCTTATGTGTTTTGGAACACATCAAATGTATTTTGAGTGTTAATGCAGTCTAATAATAATAATGAAAAAACCCTGTAAAGACAGAATGAAAAGGAAAAACAAGGTTACTTGGTTTTATTTATTTTTTTAAGACATAAACTTACAAGTCAGGTCCTCCAATATCATCCATGACCCAGATTTCAATCCATGAAATTCTGTCTTTTTGGAAGTTAGGTACTTCGTAGGTTGCAAAAAAGCTAGTTAAAGAAAACAAATAGTTAAAACTACAGAGAACAGAAAAGATTTTTTTCCTCCTCAGTAACCAGGGTTCTGATTCTTTTCCCATTGATTTAAGTGAGCTGTCAGGGTCCAGGTACTTCGCATCTGTGGTTGCTTTGGGGTTCATTATCAGAGACAGGACCAAGATGCAGAACTCTGACTCAGATTTTGAGTATACCCAAACTTTATAGGTGTTTGGAGCCTAAGTGTTTTATTGGTGGTTGGTCTTAGCAGGGAAGAGCAGGAACAGGACTCAAGTAAAGGGTTCAAATGCAGCACTTATAACAAACCATTAAGTATTTATTAAAAAAAGAAAAGAAAAGAAAAGAAAAGAAAAGAAAAGAAAAGAAAAGAAAAGAAAAGAAACTATAAGTTTCAGGCACAGAATGGGTTTTGGTTTTTTTTTTTAATAGAGAGGTATGATTAACACAGAACAAATATACCTGTTGATATAAAATCACAGGAGTAAGACAAAGAATATAATACCTAGGATGGGAACAAGACCATTAGAAAGTGTCCATAGGCAGTTTTGCTGTTTCTTAAATAATATTCAAAAGCCTAGGCATAGTAGTGCTAAATTGTCTACTGAATAATTCCACTGACCAGGAGTGTTTGAACAGTAAAATGTTAACCACATTTTCCTTTAATGTGCCTAACTGTTGCCTGATTAAGGCCTGTTGTCTTAGGGAATGATTTAACAGAGCACATTGAGTCATTCGATGGGATCATTTTTACTGGCAAAGAATACTGGAAGTTATTATGTTTATGTTGTAGGACTGTCTTGTCATAAATTCTGAGAACTTTTGCATCAGAGAAAAGGTCTTCTATATTCCTGTGTCTAAATCGTTTTGTGACCACTAGTTTTACTAGTTGTAATTTCAGTTAAGCTGATGATGGCCTAATGGTAATGCCTTTAAAAAGGAGAATAAAAGTCTTTTTAATAAGGTAATATAAGTACAAAGCAGGAGATGAGAGTTCTTTAAAGCAAATAGAACAGTTTAACATACGCATAAAATGGTAAGGCATCTGACTTAAAAACAAAAATAAAACAGATCAAAAACTAATAAATTAGGGATTCCGTGGCCTGATTTTGAATGAGTTCTCAGCCCAACTTTCTTGTTCATGCATGCAGTTATGTTATGGCAAATCATGATGGGTGCAGTTATGCGCAGAGGAAATTGATGTGACTTAGATGTCTAATTGAGTGAAATAAAGTCAGCTGAATCATTGCAGTTGTGCCTGCATAACTCTACAAAGGTTACTGCAAGAATTATTTGACATATTTTGATTTCTCTATTATCCTAGCAATGGCCTATAACAGAAGGATTTTAGAGAACAAACCACTGTTATCTCATCTGATGTTCTGTGTAACACAGACCATAGAATTTCACCAATTGTTTCCTGTGGTGGAAAGAATTACTTTTTCAGACATCAGTCACATGCAATAAGCTGTGATTGAACTGATGTGGTAATGAATTTGCTATGTTCCTTGGCAATCTGTTCCAAAGGTTAAACAGATAGTATTATGTTGGACAAGTATGGTTGGTTTAATCAGCGTTAAATTACCACAGCCTGTAGTTCTAAAAAAATAGCTTTTACTTTGTGCCAGCGTGGGAAATCACCTGCTTTAATTATCAGTCAGATGAGAGTTGTGTTCCCACCCCTCCCCTGGAATAGCTGTTCTGCCTCCAGGGGTGGAGTGGGGCAGCGTGGGGCAGCCCAGAGGCCATGCTTCAGTTCCCCACCCTGCCCCTGGGTTGGCTGTTCTGTCCTAGGCTATGAATAATAATAATAATAATAATAATAATAATAAATTTGGCTATGAATACTATTCCTCCTAATAATAGCCAATAATTGTGTCCTTCAATTACAGCTAAGTTCTGATACCTCGATTTTGGTTCATTAATTTATTAATTCCATTCTTCTCTTGTTTTCTAGTCATAATCTCAACACACTCCTTCAGTGGTATCAGACCTTTTAATTCAGACAACTTCAGTGGTTTTGTCTTTTTATAAACAATGTTATGTAATATGCTGAGTTTTATTTCTATTGTCTTTGACAAATTAGAATACAGGATTCTGCACAACAGCAGGCATACAAGTGCTTTTTAAATTTTTTACTCTTTGTTTAGCTAAAGAAAGTCAGGTTGACTTCGATGCCAAGGACTTCTGCACATTATTTTTGTCTGAAGCTTTGTGTGATTGGTTTTTTTTTCTTAATCTGACCCTAAAATATTAAAACATTATTTTATTTCTCTCACCTTTTGACTGGATAGGCGCCCCCTATCACGGAACCATTCAGCATAATGTGTATTGCTCCAGAGCTCTGTTTTGCATACTGGAATAGATAATAGGAGATTATTCTTCATAACATCCCCTGTAGCCTTTATATACAGTTTGGTGCTTTAACTAAATAATCATGGCCATGGGACAGAGCCATAAGTGAAAATGCCCAAATTCCAAAATAACCACCCAAAGTGGTTCCCTAGCTGGCAGTAGAGAGGACAAGAATTTAGTGGCTATAAAAGGTGATCTGTCTTCTCAACCCCAGAAGTGATCCCTTCAGGGCAGGGTTGAGGCACTTTGACAGGTGAGTATGAGAAGCTCTGCATTGCAGCTGTGACTTGTACTTGCTCTCTGAATAAAAGACTTCCATTGTCAAGATTTGTCAATCTAACACCTTTCAGGACTATACAGATCTCTTACATTTTTTTCCTAGAGAAAACAAGGCCTATTTTAACACATTCACTGCCATATTAAAATCCTAGGCAACTTGTAGTTGATCCAGACACAGATGTGAAGTGAAGACATGAATGAATTTAAACTACAGGTTGCAACTTTTGTTTACTTAAACACATAAAAGCATTCCTACTCACATCACCTATACTCTCATATACCAGGCATTTACATGTTTCCAGTGTAGCTGTTACAGGACTCCTACCATGTAGCCTATAACTCTGGATAGGCTCCAATCCGCCTACTCCCTTGCCCCTAGCACTCAGCCCACTCTGAGTCCTACCTGCTTCCACACCCGGTGAGGAGAGCAGAGAGTGCAGAAGGGCAGGACGCCAGATTGTAAAGGCCACTAGGTTTAAGCCTATTCCATAAGCCCAACGTCCATCACCTAAATCCCAGGCTTTTACCTCTGGGAACTGTTCATGTTATCCTTGTAAGCTCAGGTTCCACAAGTTGTGATGACTTAACTCAAGCAAGTACCTCAGTAAGGTACTAAGTATTTTCCTAATTTACCAACAGTGGAGTGAAGGTACTGCGAAGGTGAAAGACTCCTGGGGCCTCATGCAGAACACGGGTGGAAGAGGTGTCCTGTGGTCAGTGCACCAAGTTAAATCCCTGGGCTGGAGGTGCAGTCTAAGCAGCACCTTCCTCTCCCCAGCTAGCCAGTGAGTGCCAGAGGCTACAAGGGCTGGGAACAGAGACAGAAGAGCATCTCAGTGTCCCTCAACAAATGCATCTCTCTTGCTTCTAGGGCTGTCCTCTTTTGCTGCCTGCCAAATCACCTTCCCCAGATCATTGAGGTGTGTGGGTGGCATTTTAGCTAGTCAAGATAAAACGTGTGCTTTTCCTGCTTGCTTTGTATCTTTAAGTTCTAGTTTATACAAGGCCTACGGGTATACCTAAACTAGCAGTAAGAACTCTAGAAAAAAATCTTTAGACCCTACCAAAGCTTTCTGAACTATCCATAGGTATGCTTAATAATGTAATCTGTATGATTTACAGTGATTGATGCAATCCTCCAGAAAGATTCTACTGCATTATTTTCACACTCTTCTGTGGTAGGGCAGGAGTCATAATCAAATCCTGTGGGAAGAAACACAGTGCTCATTATTAAAGATATGATGACATAGAAAAAGAAAATCAAAAACTAGTTTAAAAATATATATGTGTGATTTTTTTTTCTAGTTTCTTTTTTAATCACTTAACTCACACTAGGTTACACATGGTTGGTCATGTACATCCATGACTGTGCCACACCATTTCTTTCCCTTTCACCAGTCTTTACATTTTGTACAAACAATTGTCTATTGTTCTATGATTCTGTTCTATGGTTTCTATGGACAAACATCTGTGTATGTCAAAACTACTCTAAACATATGTCATGAAATTGGTCTGAAGCCCAGTGAACCCCAAGATCTAGGAAATGAAAAGGTGATTTAAATTCACCTTTGCAACACCTCCCTCTAAATTTCACAGTGTGCTCTTCAGCTGCAGCTGAAGTGTAAATGTCTATACAAGGCAGAGGAAAATCAGGACACTGAGAGTTACTCCTGACCTACATGAGTAGGAAAGCAGAATCAGACCCATATCTCCAATACAAAGCAATCAATCAATCTTTTTAGCCCTGACCATTCCATTAATTTATAATAACTTCTTATTATATTATTTCTTGTCCTACCGGTACTGTTTGCTTGTCCACACCAGTTCAGGAAATCTCCAAATGACCCAATTAGAGTGTCACGCAGGGCATGTAGCGACGAGATTTATCAGAATAGCTCATGACAAGTAGATGGTTATTTTCCCAGAATAGAGACTGAGAAGAGAAAATAAAAGGAAGTAACAAAAAAGAAATCATAATTTGAATGTGCATGCATGATGCATTTGCTGCTATTTGGCTGGGAAAGTATTTAAAATTATTTTTGAAATTGTTTCTAAAGACTTCAGAATCTCACAGACGGCTTGTTCTAATCAAACTAATACCTATTAAATACTTCTTCAACTACTAAGGTTATGGGGACAAAGTATGCCCTCCCAATGGTTAAATCTGGCATAACTTGACAGTGAGAGACCAAACAAGGAGTCCTGTGGCACTTTAAGACTAACAGTGATTTATTGCATGAGCTTTCATGGGAGAAAATCCCACTTTGTCAGATGCTTTGAAGATGGGGGGACTTACAGCATGGGAAGAAATAAATGCAGGGAAGTGCAAGTCATGGGAACAGAGTTTTGAACCATGGAAAAGAGGTGGTTTTATTGTAACAATGGAGGAACTTCTCCCATCACTATAGTGTCTACAGCACAGTTGTGCAGCTGTCTCGGTATTGTTTCAAGCATAAACATGTCCTTTGGAATGGTGATGTTGAAATTAAAGAGCTCAGTTGATAGAGCTGAGTGAAGATATTTGCTTGTAATCAAGTATAAGATGGTTTTTGAGGTTGGCTTCTGTTAGAGCACAAAGCTCTGGTAGTCCCCGAGTCGGTCCAAGTGGTCCCAAGACACACAAAGACAGAGGAGGTCACAAATGCATATATGCTTTATTACCTTACAGAGATCTCGTGGAGCTAGCTCCCAGAGGGGTACAATACAGTGGGTTTTATAGTACAGTCTACAGAAAAGGGGTAAGGCAGGCACAGAGCCAATCATAATTCAGGGTCGGGGGCTGTATACCTTATATGTCTGGTCACCTCACCTGGTCAGGGAAGGGTTATTTCCTAATATGGTGTATCACCTCATCTGATGCTTCTGGGCCCATGTGACTAACCTGGAGATGGTGAGGACAGGTGAGATGTGACTCCCCTGGGTCCCTGAAATGGTGTCCCAGGACCCAAAATGGAGTCTGCTGACTCATGCCCCTTCACTTCATTTCAGATACTTAAAAAAACTGTAAGTATTTGACTTCAAATTCAGCATTTCAGTAAGTAACTTAATCATATTACATCTCTCTCATACTTCATTTCTTTGGGGTAGGGATTAGAACACTTGTCCCCAACCTTTTGGTCTGTAACCCAAAGTATGAGGGGAAAAAAAGAAAAAAAAATCATCCCGTAACCACCATATCAAATGTATTTAATTTTAGCAAAGTCAGGAGAGACATGGTAAATGCTAGATGATCATTAACATACCGTTATTAATCAGTACCTTGCTAGGTGGGATTGTATGCAGTGAAAGGTTAATAAATAACTCATAGTCCAATGGTAAAATATTGCAAGGATCCTTATTAATAAAAGCCTTTTTGAAAGCTTCCCATATTGCTGTACAGTTCTTCTCACTGTAATAAGACAAATAGTCATATTATTTTCCCATAGCAGACCAGCAATTAGTGCTTTGTCCACAACCTCCCACAACCCCCAAAAGGAAATAAGATTCTTGAGGTGAAAAATTTGTGATAAATCAATGAAGTCATCAGCACATCAAATAGGATCTACATAAGAATTTGCACTAGTTACTCAGCTAGACTTTTACAGCAAAAAACATGGAAAGCAAAGTATTTGTAATTAGATGTGCTATGCAATACTGCAGAACTATTGAAAATGGGATTTATTTCTTAGAGAAAACAAGGAGTCCTGTGGGACTTAAAGACTATGAAGATGGAATGTCTGATGAAGTAGGATTTTCTCCCACAAAAGCTCATGCAATAAATAAATCTGTTAGTCTTTCAGTGCCACAGAATTCCTTGTTTGTTTTACTGAACTAGACTAATATGGCTGCCTCTTTGGAACTTATTTCTTTGCGATATTCTAAACACAAAATGCCCATTAAGTGTCAGAGTTTGGCCACAGGGTTCAAAGTCACTGGCTAACCCTAGATTACATTGAAACATACGATTCAGGAGCTGCAAAAGGATTATCTGGAAGTCTTAAGTGTATAGTAAACAAAAGCCATTCATTCCTAGAACAGTCAAAAAAACAAGATACAACTTCCTCTTCTCTCTCTGTCCTGTCTGGTGTCTCATTCAGATGCATGCTTCTTATCTAGCCATCATTTTTTTAGTGTTCTTGCACCACTAGAAGAGGAAACCTGTCTGTGTGATGATTCTGCAAACTGCTAAGCACAACTCTAAGGTGCTGAGTACTCTCAATTCTTAGTTTTTGTTGATTTTTAAGGCCAGCAGGAGCCATTATGATTAAAGTTTTTATTAAGCAAATGTTTGAAACAGGTACAGGCAATCACAGTGATGTATAAAACAACAGTGGTCAGGTATCCAGGTTGAGAGTACAGATCATTTGCTAGGGAAGAGGTATTTGAATGAACAGACATCACAACAAGAACATGATCTACAATACCCTGGAAGAACAAAATAGGTTGTACACTTGGGTATGAGAGTCTGGCAATTTCAGGAGAACTCTTATACCCAAGTGTACAACCTATTTTGTTGTAATACAGGGCCATAGAACCTCTCAGGAATTTCTGCATCAAGTGCATAACTTCTATTTGAGCTTGAGTACATCTTCCTGAAAGACGTCCAGTCTTAATGTAAAGACATTAAGTGATACCGAATCCACATAGGTATGTTGTTCAAATGGTTAATTACCTTGTTAAAGATGTGTGCTTTATTTCTACTCTGAATTTGTCTAGCTTTAACTTCCAACAATTGACTCTCATTATTCCTTTTTCTGATAGACTAAAGACCTGTCTGCTATAAGAAATCTCTCTCTGTAGGTATTTGTAGGCTGTGATCAGGTCATCACTTAACATCTTCACTGACATCAATGGAAGTTTAAATTTAAGAAGAAAATGTCTGAGCAATTTATTTACTGCATTTTTTGCCTTTCACCAGTCTCTATCTCCTATCTAAGCAGCATGTAATACAAAATCAAAAGGATTATTCTGTTCCAGTACTGAAGATATCTTAATTAGCAAACACTGAAAACTATTGGTTGGGAAAGCATATAAATAAGGGTAACTCCTCCCAACCTTAATACAGACTAATTATACAGGATTTATTTTGTAGTAGTCACCTAAAGAATGAGAAGTAATTGCATTTTAACACAATTGAATTTTCTACACTGTCAGTTAATGCAATTTATAGGACCATATGTATTGGTACTGTAGAGATGCATTTGCTTGTCAGAGGCCTCCATTATAGTGAAAGTGAGTCTTTCATTATAGTGCCTTATTTTCATGTTTTCATGACATCCTGAAAAATTATTTTTGTCTGAAATTTTTCATGCATGGTCTTAATCTGAAGATAATTTATGGAAATGTTTGGAGAAAATCTGTTCATTAATGTTATGTGAAAGTGGGGAGGGGGGGGGAAATCCTTTAACCATTTAAAAAATTTTGTTGGGAGTTTTTACATATGGATTTCTAAGCAGAAACTGCCAGGGGCTACCCCTCAGCAAGAACTATCTTTGGGTCCAGGTTGCAGTGCAGCTGCAGCCATTCCAGGACTGCCTCAGCCCCTGGCTGCTGCTATAGCAACTTGGGCAAGCCCCAGACAGCTGCTGCCACAACCCTCCCCTTTCCACAGCCTGGGATGGCAACCCCACGCCCAGCAAGTGCCAGTGGTTTCCCCTTGCTGCTTCCAGGAACCTGGGAGAGCCTCCAGCAGCTGCCCCGCTCTGCTGCCAGGACCAGCAGAGTCCTGGGTGACCGTCCCCTGCTACTGCAGGAGCAAACCCAGGCAGCTGTCCACCAATCTCTCTGTCTATATGTAACTTAATTTGAACTCCTGAATTCAGTCAAAGCCCTCTGTCTGTGCTGAACATGCTTCATCTATTCACTGCTGCGGTGTGCCTGCTGTACTGCTATACATGCACTACCATCCCTGAAAGCAACTTAGTTTGCTCCAGCCCAAGGCTGCAAGGGCTAAGCTTGACTTCTCTGCAGTTGCTGTGTTTGGCTGCCAAGGGTACTCAGGCACTGGAAGCAAGAGCAGGGAAATTTAAGAGCATGGATGAGACAAGGTCACACTAGCGATGCCCAGAAGTGAGGAGGAAGCAGCTACACTGGAACACAGAAGAGCATGAAAGGCTGATGGAGGGCAGACTTTTCAGGAACCAGAGGAGGAGAGTAAACAAGAGCCAGAGAATAGGGGGAAAAACAATGACTGTAGAAGTGAATAGGAGCTGAGTGGACTAGGAGGGCAAAAGCAAGGGGTGAGAAGATGGGAATAAAAGGGGGGCAGGAGCTTGGGGTTGAGGGCTGATGGATATGAAGAGAAGGGAGTGACCAGTATAGATAGACCTAGAAAGAGAAAGGGGCAGGGACCTGGGATGTATGAACATATCCGAATTGGATGGGAGCATAGAGTGTCAGACACAAGGATGGAGCCTAAAGTACAATCCTTTATAGATTATATTTTAGGTTATAATAAGCACTAGAGCATGGTCCACTAAAGAAACTGGGATTGAATCTTACATCCCCAGCCTGTACATTCCTTGTATGTCAGCTGTAAAACCGACCAGTAAACTGTGTCTCATGTCTCTCTACTGGTTGGTCCACAGGGATAATGGCAACCTGCTACTGCTACTATTTACTCCCTTAGCTCAAGTGTTAGAGCAGCGGTTCTCAACTACTGTGTTGCCACACAGCAGTAAGTGGATCATGGAGAGCTGGGGAGATGACTGGATTTGTCCTAGAGAGAGCAGGCTGGTGTGTCCTGTAGGATCACAACATGCCACCAAGTGTGTCGCGACCCACAAAAGGTAGAGAATCACTGTGTTAGAGGTCTGTACTGTGGATCTAAAGGTCCAAATCTGGCTGAACGTATAAACTGGAGGTCAGTATGGTTCCACAGGATGAAATATCTGATTTTTTTCAGGGTTGTGGGTTTTTGTTTTTTTTTTTTAAATATAGGGAAATATATACACAGAGAGGGGGCATGGCCTCCTTCTGAGATTGATGGGGAGGAAATACCATTCAACCCCCTTGGGGGCAGAATTAGGGGAGCAATGCCCATCATGCAGGAAGCAGAGTTATGGAGCCATACCAAAATAAGTATAAAGGGCATGCCCTACTGCTCAGTTGAGAGAAGAACATATCTGCCCTCATGCTGGAACTCGAGCCTGACCCCCACACCACTGAAATATTGCCTACTGCCTGGACCCTAGAGGGCCTGCCACAGATACCTACCACCAATAACCTGGCAGGGCTGCGGGATGCTTGTGACACTGAGTGCTTACTTGGGCTGCCCCTTGCTATTCTCCCCAAGGACATGGACAACAACTGGGGATACAGGCACAGGAGTCGAAGAAGTAGCCCAGGTATTGCCGACTTCAGTATGACTGTATTTCAGCCTGAGTACTTGTCAGCAAGTTTCAGCTGGGGCCTCGTTGAGCCAGTGGTGGGATGCCTCACCATTACTATGGCCTTGGGTTTGGATGTGATGGAGTTGGGAGGGCCCATGCACCCCTCTCTCCATGCCACACCAACCCAGTAGTGACTGCCCCCTGAGCCTATGAAGCCTTACAAGTTAGAGATGCTTCATTTTGCCCTGTCCCACTCAGCCCAAAGACCAGGGCTAGACATTGTTTGCTTGCCCCACCTTGCTTGAGAGCTTGGGCAACAGAATATAGAGCGCTAAACCCTCAAGTGTGGTTGAGAAGGTATGTCCTACCTCCGAGACTGACAGGAAGGTACAGGCCACCCACCCATCTACAATATTTAAAAACCTGCTCTATATTTAAAGAATGTTAAAGTTACAAAGTGAAGTGCTCAGAAGTTAGGAAATGCCAGATGAAAGGTTGCCATTGTAACCTGAAATCTAGCTCTCTGAGCATATGCTTTATGATGAAGTTATTAATCAGCACATACTTTTACTTCCACAGGATGCCACCTTGTTCAGGGCCCAGGCCGGATGGTACTCTGGGGATGAACCAAGACTGTGTAGCAAATGAGGCTGTTACCTGAAGGACCCCTGTCTCATGTAGTGGCTAACACCTCTACTTAACATGCAGAAGGTCCTGGGTTCAATTCCTGGGGGGTTGGACTTGATGATCTCACGAGGTCCCTTCTAGCCCTATGATTTGATTGATTGACATGTGGTAGGTAAATGGGAAGGTAAGTACTGCAATGGATTACAGGAAGAGAAGAATGATCTATTTAAGGAGTCAATAATACACTGGAGAATTAGATTCTGTATTGACTACGCCCCAGAGTTACTATGGGATGTTAGACACCCTTAATTCAGGCATTTTCTAATTTTTGAGTGCTTGACTTTGCAACCTAAATAGTCTTTTAATATCATTTTGGGAGATATATATTATATTCCTGTCGGGTTGAAAATGCTAAGCTGGTGATACAATAGCATGATACTATCTAAAGTTGCAGCTTTAAAAATAAAAATACCATTTCAATGTGTGGTTTATTCAGCTAGTAATGACAAGGTAAAACTTTCAAGCATGCCTAAGTCACAATGTAAGCACTCGCACTGTGTTACTCTAAATTTTGGAATCTACAGTTTGGTGAATGTGAAAAGGAAGAGAGGATAAAAGATTAAAGATTCAGTAAGGGCAATTTGTCATTTGAAACTCAAACTAAACAAAGTCTTCAACTTCTAAAAAAGTTTTATCAAAAGGCTGACTTTTGCTACAGAAAAATGTCCAAATGTCTTAGCATGCAGCAGGGGTTCTCAAAATGTGGGTCATGACCCCCCCGGGGTCATGAGCAACTTGGGGGGGGGGGGGTTTGCAAAAAATTTTTTTAGAGTTTTGTAATATGCTTTGATTAAAGCAGGAATGTCAAACTTAATGGCCGTGGAGCTGCTGCCTGGGAGCTCTCTGCAGCAGCAAACAGTGAGGACCAATTGCCAGCAAAGCAGAGCAGAGTCTAGGCATCTGCCCACACAGCCAGTGACTCACTCACATGATCCCAGGCACAGCACAGGGGAACAAAGGAAGCACTCCAGTCAAATCAGCTCTGCTCTGGTCTGCAGGCCAAGTCTTAGTTACAGCAGGCTAGGCAGGGCTCCCCGAGAATCATGCCCCCCCCCCAACTGTTCACTGTCAAGGTAGCATGCTAATTTGATTTACAGCACATTGCACAAACCACAACCAAGAAAACAAAAGGTGGCTGGGACTCATGTGGGGAACAAGCTGATCAAAGGTAAGCAGGAACTGAGCCCAACCAAAGGCCAGCATGCTGAATGACAGTGAGTGAGGGAAAAGGGGGGAAGGCAGGAGCTCAGCCTGCCTGTGACTGAAACTGGATTGATTGCCTGCATGGGAGTAGGGGAAGTGGAAAGAGTAGGAGTCTGGAAACTGCCTGGCAGGGGAAGGTGGGGGAGGGGGCTGGAACCTGCCCAACAGGGAAAAGGGTGGGGGGGTAACAGGGAGCTTCACAGCAGAAGGAGGGGTCTGGGAGCCAGTATGGGGAAGGGGAGGGAGAGCCTGCAGGGTAGGGGCAGGAAAAGGGGAGCTCATGCTGCTCTGAACATGACAGGGGAAATAACCTTAACCCCAATGAAATCATTAGTTTATTCATGGGTGGAGGTGTTGCACAAATTCATTTATCATTTTAGGTGGTTGCAGTATTGCAAAGTTTGGGAATCCCTGGCATGCACTATAGCAAAACAGAAGAGGTGCAGGACTCAACCCCCTGCATTAAACTAAATTTTACTTCTATTAATAACCATTAAGAGCAAGAAATCAAAAGGTCATAGCACAACATAACATAATTCTGTAGTTATACACTGCACTACAAAATCAACCAAAATTCAAATTATGGAGCATTTTTTATTTTATTCTATTAACAGCATGCATTGTCAATTAAAGAAACAACATGATCAATTAAAGCACAAGTTTCTTATTGCACTACTCAAATGGGAGTTATTCTGCCTTTTCTCCTACATCAGGGATCGGCAACACAGGCTCAGTGAGCCACCTGTGGCTCCCTGAGTGTCCTCTTCTGGCTCCCTGGCAATCTCCTCCAGGGAGCGAGGTGTGTTCCAGTGACTCCCAGCTGGTCCCAGCATTGGTGCCAAATAAGGGGGCTCCTGGCTGGCAGAGGCCCCCACTTTTGGGACATCGGGGTCACCCCCACCCTCCCACCAGAACTGCATGAGCCGGAAGTGGCCCAGCAGCTGTGCCGTAGCCCCAAGCACTGTGTGCAGGCAGTGTGCACTTCCTCCATTCCTCCCTCTGCTGGTGGGGTGGAGCAGTGCTGCCCTGCCTACCCCCAGCTGGCTGTCCCTCCCAAAAGCGGCCAGCGGAGAGCTGCAGCTTTTGGAGGCGGGGCCCTGGAATGGCCCGCTTTGCAGAGTTCAAGCCGCTTTGACCCGGGCAACTCCAGGCCTCAGCAGAGGCTGCCTTACCCCCAGGACCTGGACTGGGCCTGTTCAGGCCTGGAGTGGCTGGGTTGGAGTCGCCTGAACTCCTTGGAGGGGCTATTCCAGGGCCCCACCTCCACAAGCTGCAGCTCTCTGCCAGCTGCTCTTGGGAAGGGCAACCAGCTGGGGGTAGGCAGGGCAATGCTGCTCTGCCCCGTCAGTGGAGGGAGGGATGGAGGGAGCATGCGCCACGTGCACATGCCCCACCAGCACTAGGGGGCCAAAGTGCAGCCACTGGGCTTGTTCAGGCTCATGCAGTTGTGGTGGGAGGGTGGGGGGAAATGGCTCTTCTTCTGCTCTGTTGGGTTGTTGACCCCTGTCTTACATGCTGCAGGGACTTTCTAATTACAACTTTGGAATTTGTATTTAAGAAGTCTCATATTGATATAAAGGTGGAAATTCATAGATGTTACTGAGTCCCACCAGACATTCAATACCATGAGTAGTTGAAGGTACAAGATGAGGTAGCTGGCTGAAGATACAAGACTGGATCCTCCACTTTTTAAATCCAGCTTGACTTGTTTCTTCTCCCAAGTCTTGTCTTGGGTATTATGGGCAAAGCATTCTCCACCTGGATTTAGTCTTAGACTCTAGAACTGATGGGCACCATCTACTGTCCTAAATAATTCTCTTAATGTGCAAAAAATTTTCTCTGATTTAGAATTTTGCCTCTTGCTAAACTACATTGTCACTTCTCAGTGTTTGCTGATTAAGGTCTGAGAAGACTATTTAACTTCCATTCTAGGTTTTCTCTTGGAATAATCTTCTGTAGATGCATATTGACGGGTGCAGTTACCTATCTATTACTTTCATCCTGATGTTTTTAACACGTTGTTTCTCTTTGTCTCATCTTGAAATCTTTCATAGTCACCTTCTGGAAGCTTTCTGATCTAATCTCCTTGGAATTAGCTTTTTTCTTATCTTCCCCCTTTCCTACAAAACGTTACATTATTCCAAACAGATGAGTCTTAGAACAATATACTTGTTTTTGTCAAAAAGGTGCATAAACTATGTTTTAATCCAGTCAATACCTAGAGCTGTAACACTCTGTTTCAGCACACCTTGCAATTAGCAGCACTTGTAGCCAGTGCAGTGAAACATGCCTTTTAATAGAGCGGCGCTACTGAGCCACTCCAGCGCGTCCAGGGCAAAGCCCCATTCATCCCACCATAGTTACAGGTCTGTCAATACCTTACTATTCTGCAGAATGAGGTCAGAATCCATGTTGTTGTTGTTAAAATGTGTTCTAATGAAACCAAAGGCCACAACAATTTTAACTAAAATCCTATTTAACTCTCATCTTACCAGTTTCAAGTCAACATGTTAATCATGCGTGCCCAGAAGTCTACTGTATCATTTACTGGAACCAGAACTTAGGGATAATGTAATGCAAGTAAAGTTACTATGAGAAACACGTCAGTACAGCCAGGTTTTATGTCAAATATGTGTCAGTACAGCCAGAAATTCAGATACATTGCAACATAAAGCATGAGCATTTAATTAGCTGTCCTAAGCCTTTTTTCCTACAGGTCCCTAAGCATAAAAGAAAAGATGAGCTAAAACCAGAACTCTTGAGACTCCTGCTTTTCATCACAGATCCCTTTAATACATTTATTTTTACTAGATTTATTAAAGATGAATTTTAAATTTCTTGACAACTAGAAATATGTTGGTTGCCACAGAACTTCTCCCATGATTAAGCCTGCAACATTAAACTCATGGGTTATAAAACAATTATAGTAAGCAAAGTAATTCAGAAAGAGAAAAATACTTACCCAACACTGGGATTCACAATTCTGATATATTCATAACAGCTTCCAATTATGATGCTCTCCAGGTTAGGTGTAGTACCTTCACCTTTCCATTCCTTCCTTTCCCCTGCTTCTGTAGGTGTAGCATACTCTTTACTGAAAAGAAAGCATACTAACAGAGACCAGAAGAAACTGTTCATCATGAATTTGTAAGAACCAGTCATTTAAAAAAAAAAAAAAAAGTCGACTGTAGCCCAAATGGGAAAAAGAAGGCTGCATCTAGTAAATATTATGTTTTTGTATCAATGTAGGTTGTGGTCCTGTAATTAAATGATTCTAGGTAGAAAGTCGGATAGAAAATACACTTTATTATAAAATAGAATAACTTCCTGGGACAACTACAGAGGTAAAAGTCCCTTAAAAAAAATCTTCCTTGTAAAACTAGTTGTACTATTGCCACCTTGTGACTATTAGCTAATATTACACACTATCTCTAAAACAAATAAGGAGTCCTGTGGCACTTAAAAGACTAACAAATATATTTATTGCGTGAGCTTTCGTGTGAGAAAATCCCACTTCGTCAGATGCTTTGAAAGCTCATACAATAAATATATTTGTTAGTCTTTAAATGTCACAGAACTCCTTGTTTGTTTTACTGAACTAGACTAATACGGCTGCCCCTTTGGATCTTGGCAACGCTATCTCTAAAGAAAACATAACAGAATATTCATTGCAATATTACAATATACTAAACATGGCAAATTTCTCTAAAGAAAATATTTGAATATTATTTGATTTAAAACAGTGTTACGCTTATACACATTTTTCTACTGACTGCAAAATTTGCTGTAATAATAATGTCAAGAATAAACTAAGGCAGACAAGGTGGCTGAGATAGTATCTTGTAGTATCCTGTATTAGGCAGGGGCATCGCTGGCGTTGGGCACCCTGGGGCATGTTCCCCAGGTCCCAACGCCAGTGCCCCGGATCTCTGGCCCAATCAGGCCGGGGATCCAAGGCCCGATCCCCCACTGGCCGCAGTGGCCCCGTCCCCAGCCGGTGATCTGGGGCCTGGCTGGCTGCCCGGTAGGCCCTGCCCCTGCCCAGGGATAGGGCCAGGGGAGGCTGCACCGCCATGGTGGCTAGGCCGCGGCGTGGCTGGGCCAGAAGTGGCTGCTGGAGGCAGGGCCTGTGCCCGCGGCTGCGGGCAGCCAGACCCCCGATCTCCGGCTGGGGACGGGGCCTCCGTGGCTGCTGGCTGCCAGGCCCCTGATCCGCTGCCAGGGATCCGGGGCCTGGCTGGCTGCCCGTGGCAGCCCCGTCCCTCACTGGGGGCCACCGGCGGCCGCAGGCACAGGCCCGGACTCCAGCGGCCGCTTCTGGCCTGACCCTGCCGTGGCCTAGCTGCCCGCGGCGGCGCAGCCTCCCACCAGCCCTATCCTTGGCCAGGAGCAGGGGCTGGGCCCGTGCCCCGGGTCCCTCCCTGTCCCAGCACCACCTCTGGTATTAGATGAACTTTTGTTGGTGAAAGAGACAAGCATTTGAGCTACACAGATATTTTTTTCAGGTCCTCTTTTGATTCTGACCTGAAGAAGTGCTCTTTGTAGCTTGGAAACTTGTATCTTTCTCTAAGGTCTCTCTATACTGGAGACATTTATCATCAAAAGTTAGCTTTTGCCCCAACCTGTGGTGTCATACACACTGCAAGCTCCTTCTCCGCACCAGCCCAACTGTCCTGATTTTGTGATGAAACCACCTTGACAAGAGGCATAGAGCTTTTTTCGCCTAACTTTTAACAACAAAGTGTCAGTGCAGATGCTGCAGTTGGTTACCTCATGATAAATGGCATCTAGGAATTGTCCCACAATGCCAGTCGTGACTGCTCTGGATATCAGTTTGAACACCATTGCCCTGCTGCACCCATCAATTCCTCCTGCTTTAAAGTCTCAGGAACTTTTGAAACTCTACTTCCTGCTCGGTTGGTGTGGAAAGCTTACACTTCATCTTCCCAGCAGGCCATGGTGGCTCCATGCACCAAAAGCTCTCTTGGCTGGAGCATGCTGGAACTTCTCAGTCTGATTGATATTTGGGAAGAGGCATCTGTGCAGTCTCAGCTCTGTTCCAGCTGAAGGAAGTATGATACCTGTGGTCCAATTTCTCATCTAATGATGGAGAACAGCTATGAATGGGACATGCAGCAGTGCCATGCAAAAATCAAGCTGTGGCAGGGGTATCGAAAGGCTAGGGAGTCGAACTGTTTTACTGGTGCAGAGCCAAAGACCTTGTGTTTCTATACGGAATTGGGAGCCATCCTCACCCCTGCTCCATTATCAAAAGATCCATGGACACTCTCTGGGGGCAGCAGACCTCAGACTCAATCCCAATGAAGTTGTAAACAAGGAAATCAAGGTGGAGGATGATGCAAATCAGGGACTGGGTTATTTGCTGACATGGGAAGCCAGGACCTCTTCAAAACCCAGAGGGTTCATGTCAGGCCCAGCCCTACAGCTCTGGTGTGCGGGATACAGAAGAGAGGAGCTTGGGCAAGTAATTTTTTTGAGCTGATGCTGCTTGGTTATGTGAGATAGAAGAGCTGTCCTTCACTTTGTTGCATTATAGAGCTGTTTGAAGCTATAGAAATGCACAAGAATCATAGAATCCTAGGGTTGGAAGGGACCTCATAGGTCATCTAGTCCAACCCCCTGCCAGAGGCAGGACCACTCCCACTAAACCATCCCAGTCAGGGTTTTGTCCAGCCGGGCCTTAAACACCTCCAAAGATGGAGACTCCACCACCTCCCTTGGCAGCTCACTCCAAGGCTTCACCACTCACCTAGTAAAAAAGTTTTTTCTAATATCCAGCCTTGACATCCCTAACTGCAACTTGAGACCATTGCTCCTTGTTCTGTCCTCTGTTACCACCGAGAACAGTCGAGCTCCATCTTCCTTAGAGCATCCCTTCAAGTAGTTGAAGGTTGCTATCAAATCCCCCCTCAATCTTCTCTTCTGCAGACTAAATAAGCCTAATGCTTGCAGTCTTTCTTCATAGGGCTTGTGCTCCAGCCCTTTAATCATTTTGGTTGCCCTCCTCTGAACTCTCTCTAGCATGTCCCTGTCCTTTTTGTAGTGGGGAGCCCAAAACTGAACACAGTATCTAGATGTGGCCTCACCAGTGCAGAATAGAGGGGAATGATCACTTCCCTTGATCTGCTGGTAATACTTCTTTTGATGCTGCCCAGTATGCCATTGGCCTTTTTGGCAGCAAGAGCACACTGCTGACTCATATCTAGCTTCCCATCCACCATGACCCCCAGGTCCTTTTCTACACTGCTGCTACTTAGCTGAATGTTTCCCAGCCTGTAGCAGTGCATGGGGTTTTTCCGTCCCACATGCAGGATTTTACACTTGTCCTTATTGAACTTCATAAGATTTTTATTGGCCCACTGTTCCAATTTATCTAGGTCTCCCTGAATCCTGTCCTTGCCCTCCAACGTGTCTACTGTTCCCCCCAGCTTGGTGTCATCCACAAACTTACTGAGAGTGCAGTCTATTCCATCATCCAGATCATTGATGAAAATGTTGAACAGAACTGGCCCCAGGACCGACCCCTGGGGCACACCACTCGTGACTGGTTGCCAGCTAGACATGGAACCATTGATTCCTACACGCTGAAACCGTTGATCTAAAGTAGTTGGGTTTGCATGTACTTCCCACCCACCATTCAACTAGACAATATGGTGTAAAAATGTGTCAATGCTCACTGAGATTTCACAGGAATCCTCCAGAGAGATCTCTAAAACTTTCCTGAAGCTGTTTGCCAATGCTTTGCAAGAAATTCCTCAGCAGAGCTGCTTTGTTTCTTCTCTCTCTGTAGGAAATTTTCCTGCACCAATCAGCAGTCAGTTGCACAGGGGCCAAAGTGGCACACAGATGAGCAGCATAGGGACCCAGTTTCAAGCTGCTTGCATGGAAGAGATGGACCCTAGCATCCTTTCTAACCCTCAGGAATAAGATAACTTCTGTGGTCTCCACCAGTTACGGAAAATGAGGGCACAGTTTGAATTTTTGTCCCCATCTGCCTGCATCAATATCCAAACCACACCTATAACCTTTTCCACAACTTGAGTGTGCCCTCTATCCTGTGGGCACAACTCACCCTACCCTGCTTGATCATTGAGCTGTGTGCTTGCCAGGTGACAGTGAGAAAGAGGTGTGTTTTACTGTAATGCACCAATGCTGTTACTGCACTCACCATAATGCTTTGGTTCATTGTTTATTGTGCTACTGCAGATGAACTCTTGAGAGGAAATCCCCCCACACTGCAACTTAGGCTCCTCCCCATAGGATTATAGAGCCAGGGGTCAACCAGCCTGTGGGACCCCTCCTGCGCTGTGGGGGGTGGGGGGGGCAGACAGACTGCCGCAGAGGTTGAACCCCACACTCCCTCCCCTCCCCTAGGCTGGCCACTTCACCCCTGAAGGCAGGGCAGCTGGCCCAGAGGCTAAGCTCTGCTTTCCCGCCCTGCCGCTGGCCAGCTCTTCTTGCTCCCAGGACAGAACAACTGGCTCAGGGTTGGGGCAGAAGAGTGGTGCCTGACCTCTGAGCCATCACACCCTGCCCCTGGGCTGGCTGTTCTGCTCTGGGGGTGGAGAGGGCCAGCCCAGAGGCCGGGTTCTGCACTCCTACCCCACTGCCTTTGGGTTCCTGCTGAAGGTAGCAGGGCAGGGGTGGAGGACAGTGCAACAGTGGGGGGGGGGCAGCAGCGCGAGCCCTGTGTTGTGCTGCTCACAGGAGGGTAGCTTGGGGCCCATGGAACAACAGGGCCTAGGGCTGTCACCCCTGTTATCCAGCCCCCTTCCCAGGGACAAGCTGATAAGAAAATTGCCATAGAGAAGCAAAGAAATGCTCCAAGAACTCCTCCAGTCCTCTGAGGAGGAAAGAAAGAAAGAAAAAAGAGCATAGACACACACAGTGTCCAAAAATCATAAACCTGATACGCAGGAACAGAGGGAAGACCAGGAACAAGTGACAGGAGATCACAAACACATGATAAAAGCCATGGAGGAGCAAATGGAGCTGCTAAAATCATTCACAATGCTGCAGACTGAATTCATCCATTCTCGTTACCCAATACGGAGCTGCTTTCCATGCCCTCCACAAAGTCCACACATTGCCACCAAAGTCCCAGCTCATCTCAGTACCCCATTTAATCCACCCCTTCAGACAGTCCCCAGAATGATAGTTGGACTTTCACCCAGCTGTCATAGTTCACCCTGCCCCTCACTACTTTCTCCCCTCCAGTCCAGCTTTTTGTGTTGTGAATAATTATTATTTAATAAAAACAAGGAGTCCTGTGGCACTTGCCAGCTGGGAAAGTGAGGAAACAGATGGACAGAGCCAGATGGATATCCAGAAGTCAACTACTACAGGTCAAGTCTAACAAGGAACCCAACAGCCCTTGAGTCAAACCTCTGCAGTACAACATGAAGGATACCACTGGTTCCCAGCTTGTGTTCTGTGGATCCCAAGGGGGCTGCAGAGGTATTGCAGAGGGTCCGTGGTGTCCATTGCCCATTGAGTTAATTTGATGGCCGCCCCTTCCGGGCCATCACTTAGGTATGTAAAGAATGTTAAGGGGAGCAGATGGCCCCTTCAACTCAACTAGATGGCCCCTTAAACTTAACTAGATGGCCACTGACACCCCATTGTCTCTATAGGGCTTGGCATAGGTGGGCCCTGCCCAACTGCAAGATCTTTGAAATACTGAAGACATGACTCACATCACCTTTGTTCCCCACATTCCCTGTAATCAGGGAACTGGTGGGAAAAACAGCTTTAAAACCCAGAGTTTGGGGGGCTCAGGCAGGACGGTTCCTGACATCCTGCCTGGCCTGATCACCCAGACACTGACCTCCTCCGCTAACGAGTTCTTCCCCGAGCGTACCATGTTTGAACTGCTGGCCGAGTAACATGTCTCTCTCTCCTGCCTGTAATGCTGCTGCTGCTGCTGGTGGTATTGGTAAGAGCCTGCCCCTGCAGCTTTCCTTAATAAAGTTACCTCATCTTGTGCTGCTACTTTGCCACTGCTCTCTTCCAGCTCCACCAAGCCCATGCTCCTAAGAGCAGGCTTGTTTGTTATTTTTGCCTTCCTTACTTGTCTTAGATTACTGCCTCTCTTTTTTTTTTTCTTCACTGTTTAAAAAGTTCTCGGGTCCTCAATTGTTTGCCACTGCCTTATATTGATTGTTGTATCTCTCTTCTCTAGTTGTTTTAGAAGTGTCATTGTGAGTTGCAACATTGTTTAGTGTAATTTGTAAGCCTTAGAAGTGTTAAGATAGCATGTAACATTGTATCATTTAGTGGTTACCCTTAGAGTTGTTTTGCCAAGCCACTTTTACTTTTCCTCTCTGTGATTCCCCTGAGCTGAATAAATTGTTCCCTTGAACTTTCCTCGCCTCCTCTCACCTTCCTTTCACCCTGCCGCTTCCCCTCACCCTCCTTTCACCCTGCTGCTTCTCCGCGGCTTGTCCTCACCTTTGCCGCTTCCGTGGCTTTTCCCCTTACCTCTGCAGCTTCTCCCGTGGCTTCCCCTCGCCCTCCTTTCACCCCGCCGCTTCTCTGTGGCTCCCCCTCACCTCTGCCACTCCCCCGTGGCTTCCTCTCACACCTGCTGCTGCCACCCCTTCCTCCCCGTTCTTGTACCCCTCTTCTGTTCCCCCTGAGCCTACCTCAAACCTCCTGCTTCGCTTTCCTCCACCACCACAGCACCCCAAGTTGCGTGGCACTCCCCCCCTTCTTATACGGTATTGAAATGCTTTTATAAGTTACAGTGAGTTAGTCAAGTTAGCAGAGAACCCCCATTGCCTTCCAACTCGCACCCCCCAAAGTCGAACACTCCACAAAACTCCATTGCAGAGACACTGTGACAAACTTCGTACACACACACCACACGTACCCCGCAGCCCACTATACGTCCATACCCGGTTTCAATAAAGATTACCCTGTACCCCACTGGTGCAGTAATTGCCCCCCAAGGTCCCCAAATTTTTGAACCTGCTGGCAGGGTCACGTGGATGTGCAGCCCAAGCACATGGGCTGTGTAGGGCCTTCTGCGGAAGCAGCTTGTCTCTGCTGCTGCAGCCTGCTCTACAGGTATATCTGGGCAGAGGGAAGGAGAGTGAATAGGATTCTTGGGATGTGGGGTAAGGAGCATTGGGGTGTGCAGCTGGTGGAGGGCCCAGTGGGGGGACGGAGGGCTGGGGGCAGCCCACAGGAGTCCCATGGGGGGGGTCGGAGAGGGCCCAACGGTGAAGGTAGAGGGCTGCTCCTCTGCCGGGACCGGATCATGTCTGCGGCGCTTCACCCTAGGTGTGGCCGGATCCCAATGGGGGTGACGTTCTGCTGCTGGGACCAGATTGCAGCAGCTAGTTCACTGCTCAGCAGGGACTGGATCACTACAGCAGCACTGCTCCCTGGCTGGGCTGGATCTTGGCAGCAGCGCCACTCCCTGGCTGGGCCGGAACTTGACAGTGGCAGAGCTCCCCAGCCTAGGCTGGAACCTGTGCCAGATCCCAACGGGGGCGCTGCTCCATGCCTGGGGCCAGATCGTGGCAGCTGGTCTGCTGCCCGGCAGCGCCTGGATCACTACAGCAGTGCCGCTCACCAGCTGGGCTGGATCTTAACAGTGGTGATGCTCTCCAGCCCGGGCGAGAACCCAGTGGGGGTGCCAGTCCCCAGCTGGGGCTACACCATGTTGGCAGTGCCATTTCCCTGCCATGGCTGGACCTTGGCAGTAGTGGCGCTGCTTGCTGGCCAGGACCAGATCCCAGTGTCAGCACACCTGCCCAGCCAGGGCTGCACCATAGTGGTAGTGTAGCTCCCTGGCTGAGGCCAGATTTTGGTGGCTGGCCCAGTCTGCGGCCAGGGCCAGATCACCGCAGCAGCTCCACTCACCAGCTGTGGCTGCACCATGGTGGCAGCACCGTTCCCCGGCTGCGGCCAGATGTCCGTGGCAGGTCAGCTCACCAGCCAGGGTTGGATCCAGAGGCTGGTTCACTCCTCTGCTGGGCCAAATCACAGTGGCAGCAAACAGATCCCAGCAGTGGCAGCACTTGGTCCCGGGGTGGGGCTGGATTCCGGCAGAAGGACCCCACTGTTAGCGGTGGCTGCTCTTTGCCTCCCTGCGGAGGTAGGACAGGGCATCAGATATACTCATATTGATCTCCCATCCCCCATCCTACTATTTTTCTTTAAAACAGTTGCAATGTGTGCTCTTTTTGGGTTTTCTGGGAGTTTTTTATTTGTTTGTTTTGTTATCTCCTTTGACAATTAGTTGCTCGTAAAAGTGAGGGACTGATACAATTGCACTGCAGTTTCAACATGCATATTGTCTGCAAAATGATAAACTCAGAAGTTTATTCCAAGTGTCCAATTAATTATGTTGTTCTCTTCATATGCTTCACTTGTACACCTTTATACTCAGAAGGCATCAAAGCATTTTAAAAAGAAAGAATTAATCTTCACAATGTTGCAACCAGGAAGGGTACTGTCAAATTTTACTGTGGTTTTGATAATGAATAAATAGATTTTGGTTTTTATGAGTTCAGCAAGAACTAAATATAAAGTTTTGGTGCATATCTATATGATGCTAATTGATTTTTTTCATTTCAGTATCTGGTTCCAGTGGGTGTTAAAATTCAGCAATGGATTATTGGTTGAAAACAGGAGCACTGAAAAGAAAAGAACAAAATGAACAAAATGAAAGTGATACAAACAGTGACGCTGCAACGCACACAACATAAAAACAAACTTCAGAAATACAGCGACAGCTATTTAAAGATGGGTTTTACATTGGTTCTGAAGATGACTATAAACCATTGTGCATGATTTGTTATGAAGTGCTCTCAAATGAAGGCTTAAACCCCAACAAACTTCATCGACATTTGGAAATCAACACAGTGACATCTCAGATAAAGCCTGTGGAATTTTTTCAAAGGAAACTCCAAGAATTACAGAAAAGCATCAAACTGCTGCAACACACAGCTAAGGGCAGTAATAACTCAAATGCAGTGGAAACTTCTTTTTTGACTAGCTTTTCTGATAGCAAAGACAAGGAAGCTGCACATGATTAGAGAAAAGTTAATATTACCTGCAATAAAGCAAGCAGTGAAGCCAGTGCTAGGAGAGAAGACTTGCAAGCAATTTAATGCTATCTGATTGTCAAATAATACAGTTCAACGTGGAATTGGAGGGATGGCTGAGAACGTGAAGGTACAGTTGATAACAAGAATACACGATAGTTGCTTCTATGCTCTGCAACTGGATGAATCCATGGACATGGTGAACCTATCCAATATTCTGGCATTGGTTGGGTATGAATGTAAAGGAAGTATGAATGAAGACCTCTTGTTTTTTAAACCCTTGCATACACAAGCAACTTCAGGTGCCATTTTTGGAATTTTAGATGACTTCATAAAGGAGAACAATATTGACTGGTCAAAATGCATCAGAATCAGTACTAGTGGTGTTTGAGCTATGGAAGACTAACACAATGGAGTTGTTGCTCATGTGAAAGCCATGTCACCAGATGCAAAATTTATTCACTGTGGCATCCACAGGGAACCACTAGCAACAAAGAAAATCCCCACTAAACTCAGGGCTATTTTGGATGAATCTGTGAAAACTATTAATTTTATTAAGACCCACTCTTTAAATTCAAGAATATTTGCGACCCTGTATAAGGAGATGGGCAGTGATCATCTGTAGTAATCCTTGGGAAGGAAAGGGTTAACACTCTGGTCAGTGAGTCCCAGGACAGCCAATAGGAGGGAAGCACAGCTTTTTGAATTGGAGCAGCAGCATTGCCTGTTCCTGTTTGGATGCAGCAGAGCTTCTGGGAGGATCAGGAGGAGACCAGAGGGGCCTAAGGAAGGATCCAGTGACATCCTTACCAAAGATAAGCTAAGTTTGTTACTGACAATGCATGAGTAGAACAGGGAATGTTTACTTAGATGCGGTCATGGTATTTTCTTTGTTTCTGGTTTGTTTTTAGATATCTCTGTGCTGAGCACATGTACTTCCTCCCCCTCCCCCGCAACTACTTAAGTTAAATCCCAGAGAAGCAACTCTCTTGTGTTTCTTACCTGATCTTTTTAATTAAAGATTTTACCTTTTAAGTAAGCTCTGGTTCTGTGTGCTGAAGGGCAAGAGGTTTGTGTGCATGTGCCTCAGACTGCACAGCCAGCTACTAGAAGAGATTCTGTTCCATTTCCAGCTGATATTCCAGCTGGCGTTCAGTCACTCTCCTGAGAGAGGAATAAAAGTGTTTGAGGATACCTTACAGGAAGGAATTCCCAAGTGCACCTTCCTGGGTTTAAAGAGGTTTTTTGCATTTGGGTGGTGGCAGCGATACCACTCCAAGGCCAGGAATTGGAGGCCTTGAAGAGTTTTAAGACCAGGCTTTAAGGCCGGTGGCTTTTAGGTCCTGTTGCGGGCAGGAGTGTCGCTGCCTTGGGGAAGGACCCGTGGCACCAGCCCAAGCCTCGCCCCCTGGCTGCAGGCCACGCCCCTGGGAGGGGACAGGATCCCCGGCCAGGGATGAAAATGCCCGGCCTTGGGGAATTTCCAGTCTCTGAAAACTGCAAAACAGCAACAGCCATCTCATTAAATGACTCAGTATAATAAATAAATACTCATATCCTCCATACACTGAATAAATGTCTTACACATATATGTGTTACTGTTCTTCAAATGTTTGTAGGTACTTTTGTGATTAATAAAATACAAATTGTTTTAAAGTATTACTGAATTTGTTAGCTTTTTGTTATTATGTACTTTCTTAATAAAATACTAGAAGTACAACTATTATCATTTGGGAGTCCACAGAACTTTTTGATGTTAAAAAGAGGTCCTCAAACTTGAAAAGACTTTGAACCACTGATCTACATCTTGTTGCAGAAAATGATCCCTCATTCTCTCAAGCTTTGAGAGGGAGACCTCTCCTCACTTACAGACAGCTCCCCAATCTTAAGCAGATCCTCACCAGCAACTACAGACCTTAGAACAGAAACAGTATGGCAGGTGCACACCCCTGCAACAAATTCCACTGCCAACTCTGTGCCCACGCATCTGCACAAATGATGCCATCTTACGACCTAATCAAACTAGCTGCTCTACCAAGGGCTCATTCACCTGCTCATCCACCAACCGATGTATGCCATCATGTGCCAGTAATGGCCCTCTGACCTATAAGTTGGACAAACTGGACTGTTTCTGTGCGAAAGAATAAATGGACATAAATCAGCAATCAGGAATGGCAACACTCAAAACCCAATCAGGGGACAGTTCAATTTCTGTGTACGCTCAGTGAAAAGCATGTCAATTATAGTGCTGCAACAGAGAAACTTCAACTCAAAGCTTCAAAGGGTAGCAGCAGAGTTGGAATTCATATGCAGATTTGACATCATCAACTTGGGTTTGAATAGAGATATGGGCTGGTTTTCTTATTACAAAAGGTGATTCCAGCCTCCACCCCCATCTCCCCTCAACCTCCCCACCTTCTCATTGTTCTACACTGTTTGAATCAAAACAACACTTTTGATTTGCTGAAGTAATCTGAAGTGATCTTGTGACTTACCTTTCACTGCATTTACTTATCCCTTCCCTACTGTAAGCTTTTTCCATTTTTAGCATCTGAAAAACTGGGGTTCACCTGTGAAAGCTCATGTGATAGGTAAAATTGTTAGTCTTTAACAGTGCCACAGGACTTCTTTTTGTTTTGCTGAACTAGACTAACATGGCTGTCTCTCTGGAACTTATTTAATAAAGACATTGTCTGTGAAGAATAAGAAATCTTTATTTTTCTCTTGCATGCTGTGATTGCACCTCACACTGATACACGATGCAAGCCAGATAGCAATCATGGCATAGCACTGTGCTGTTTACAAAGACCTTATTGGGTCATTTCCAAAATGGTTCCTCAAGCCCTCCCTGAATTGAATGGCCCCCGGTTGTTCCCCTCTAACAGCTCTGACATCTTGTTGTTCACATTCCACCTCAAAGCGATCCACCTCTAGTGCTCCACTTAGTGGTGAACTTTTCACCCGTAGCTTCATAAATATTATGGAACACACAGCAGGCGATTATTTTCAGGGTATGTTTTCCTCATTTAGGTCTAACCTGTCATAAAGGTGGCATCAGTGAGCTTTTTATCTGCCAAATACACATTCAATGGTCAACCAGCATCTGCTTAACCTGTTATTGAAGCGCTCCTTGCAGGTTGCCCATATAGGACTTCATAAGCCATAGCAGTAAGAGGCAGGCTAGGTCTCCAGCGATCACTATGGGTATATCTACAAACACACACACTTAAATTCAACCTGATAAACATCAGGTAGAATTTAAAAATAGGCATGGTTACACAGGGTTTTCCCAATTTGACCTAAGACTTTCCTTAGGTCAAATTGAAGAGAGGAAGCTTCAAAGTTACAAAACCTCATGCAACTTCAAAGCAATGGTCAATTTGAACCCTCTAGTTCGAATTGACACTGTGTAGCCACATTATTTGAACTAGTGTTAGTTTGAATGAACATGGTTTGACCTTCCTGGCAGAGGACATGGCGCCCTGGAAGGAAGACTAGCTCTCCAGCACCTGGAGCAAGCAGCCCCAAAGGTGCCCCCCCATAACCAGGGCAGGGAGTGGAGCCCTGCAGGGGGCTCCAGCCCACCAAGTGTGGGGACAGGACACCCCCCTACCCAGCAGGAGCCCTGCTTCTTGGGCACAGGGGTCCGGGGGGGGAAGCAATCCCCCCAGGTGCTGGAGCAGCATTTGCCCAGTGCAGGGAAGGGACTCTCGCTGGGCTGAAGCCCCACTCCCTGGGTGGGGAGAAGCACAGCTGCAGCACGGCGGGGATCCCTTCTCCCCATGCCAGGTGAGCAGGGCTGCAGCCTGGCAGGGATCCCTTCTCCCCATGCTGGGGGAGCACGGCTGCAGTCCAGCGGGAGGAATCCCTTCTCCCCCCTGCCTGGCCAGGGCTGGGGGTGCCCTGGTAGCAGAGAGCCCAGAAAGGGGAAAATATCCTCTACGAGGTTCTACCCTTCTGTGCCCAGTGTGGGAAAAAGCATCCCTCACCCAGCTCTAGTGGCACCAGGGCTAGTGCTGGGCAGGGGTTGCTTTTCTTTGTACTGGGCTCAGAGGGTTGGAGCCCTGCAGGGGATTGGGAGGTGCCATGGCCCTTCTTGGGGGCCATCTTGCCACACCTCCCATGGTGCCCCTCTTCCGATTCAAACTAGCAAGTCCTGTCCATGGACATGCTAGTTTGAATTGGTTTTCCTACTGTGGTCATGTTAATTCAAATTAACTGTATTCCAACTAATCATTATTAGTTCAACTTGATTAGTTTGAATTCAGTTAATTCAAACTAATATTCTAAGTGTAGACATAGCCTATGGGAATTTCAACATCCCCTACTGGAATCTCAAGCTGGAAAGAAAGTCCCTGCTTGCAATTTTCTGAATAGGCCAGTGTTCCTAAAGAAACGTGCATCATGTACTTTCCCTAACCAACCCACACTGATGTCAATACACGGTGATCCAGAAGCACTAGCAGTGTCACAGAGAAATAATACATTCTATTGAAGTACTGTGTTCCACGATGGCCAAAATTGGGATATGAATGCTATTTATCACCCCACTACTGGCACTGGACTGCAGGGCTGGATTGGGCTGAGGGGGCAATGTTGGGGGGGCTGGGCCTCAAAGATTTTTGAGGCCAGTAATGCCCCTGTTTCTGCCCACTTGTCTATCAGCCCTGAATAAGAGATTGGCCAGATCTTCAGCTGATGTCAATCAGTGTAGTTCCCTTGTAAATGTTCTGCCCTCCATATTGATGGAAATGCTCACAACCAAATATTTATATACATTTTTTCTCAGAATTCCTTTTTCATCCTGTGTAGATGAGCACCCAGAACAGATGCCTCTATTTTCCTCTTTTGTAGTAGCACATCCCCAAGTCTTCACTGAGCACCTGAACTGTTACCTCTTTTGCTATATCACAATATGCCAAAATGCTTTCACTAGTAAGTAATTGATACATTCTGATGAATATAGAGTCCTGTTAATCATCTTTTTTGGGAGAACTCTTTGTGCTGTGGCAGAAACTTGGCAAGGTGCCTTGCTGTCCTCAATCTATTTCCCAGTAAGTATGATTCTCATCTAGCTTCACTTCAGAAACTGATGCCACTTTTTTGCAGTGGTGGGCCTTGAGACATAGTAATCTATATACTACACTTCAGCTGCTCTTATGATGCATTTATCCAGACTTCACTTGACCCCTTATCCCTTGATCTCTGGAGCATGGCATGTAAATTGACTACAAACATTAATTTATCTAGAACAGACAATTGTGATAATCTGGTGTGACCTCCCGCATAACACAGATAATAAAACTTCACTAAATGATTCCAGTATCATACCCACAACCTAAATAAATGTAAAATGGAGCATATGTTTTAGGAATGACACCCATGCTGATTTACTTCAAGTCATGGTGATTCCACTAAATAATTGCATGCTGTTCTAATAATTAATTATGCTCACGCTTAAAGAAATTGTGTGCTATTTGTAGTCTGTCTAGGTTCATCCTCCCATCATTGAATCTTCTTGTGCCTTTTTCTGCTAAAGAGCCATCTGCTATCAGAAATTGTAGAGGCACAGGTAGATAATGAATTGTATTTCCCTTTGAAGTATGTGTTAGTTAATGTTGTGTATATGTCCTTCAGTGTCATAAGTAAAATAATTCTGTAACTATGTGTAATAGACATTATAACCAACATCCAGCAAGACTCCATATTGTTAGTTTGGAACTCCTGCTTAAGCATTGTACTCAATTTTGTATACTTGATGAAACCTGGCTCAGGCATATGCTGTGGAAGTTCATTTAAATGTGTGAATGAAGGGTGTGTGTGTGAAGGGATCAGTCTCAACTGCCAGCCTTTCCTGATGAACACAAGTACCATCTAACAGGCTGAAGCATGCAGACATCTCTGATTAAAGGAAATAGAAGAAGCCATCCCCCCAAAAAGAAAAGAACAAAAATACAATCAAGTCTGCAAGTGACTGGTGACCAAAGAGCTAACAGGAACCCTGAGGCAACATGACACAGCAAATCCCAGAGACTTACATGAGAGCCAGCAAGTATGAAAGATGGGTAAGAACATGAAAACTTTGGGTCTCATTCAGCAACTGTCATCTTGCAGCATTGGATTTGCAACTGAAAAAGGCCTGGCTCCCTCCTTGTGCCCGGCCTAGTTGGCCGCTAGGCTGGCTCAAGCAATGCATGAAAGGACTCGTAATTATATCACACCAGCTTGCTGAACTTCTTGTGTGTGTGAGCGCTTTTTGCTATCCTCACTTATTTACAATAAATGTGGCATATCGCCTTTTCCCCCTGAATGAGATCCTGCTGGTTTTTTCTTTTTAAGCAGAACAAAATTTTCTCTTTGTGGGTATTTAAGGACATTGATCAAGTTCTCTCTTAACCCTTTCTTTAGTAAACAATGGATTGAGCTTTTTTAGGTTCTTACTGTCTGGTGTTTGTTCTTGGTTTTTGGCCATGACTCCTAAACCCCTTTGTAAAATGCAGGTCTCATACTATAAGGATGATGTACATTTTTTGTTTTTGTAAATAAGACCTTGCACTTTTTGAGGCCTGTTAGCCATTTTTAACACACTTAATGTACTGCTTTGATTTTGTGTACAACTACCAGTAAATGTTTTAGTCAGAATGTTGCAGAATACTAAGTCTAATGTCTTTACAGAAGTCAATGTATATTCAACCAAAAAAAAAAACAAACCAAAAACAAGGAGTCATGTGTCACTTAAAGACTAACAGATTTATTTTTCACAAGAGCTTTCGTGGGAGAAAATCCCACTTCATCAGATGCTTCGAAGCCAGAAGGTGGCAGGGACATAGACCTGTAACCAGATTCCTTCACAGTTGCCACCAGGAAGTGGCGACAAGTGCCTGGCAGAGCCAGAAGCCACGGCAGCGTGGGAAGCCACCTGCACCAATTTTAGAGGGCGCAGGGGACAGATATGGCTTCCTGCAGTGGCTCAGCCAGTGGGACACCAGATCTGTCTGCAGCCACCACTGGAAAGTGGTGGTGAGCCCAGGCTGAATTTTGGAGGGCTCAGGGGTTGATCCCCAGGGGCAGCCAAAAGTTGCAGCAATTTTAGAGGTTGAAGGAGACGGATCCATCCCCAGCGCCCTCTAAAATTCAGTGCCTGGGGTTTTGCCTCAGCCCTGGGATTAACTTCAGGGTGGTATGGCCTTGCTGTCAGCAGGGCTGTGACAAGAGAGCTGTCAGGGCTCTACCCAGGGCAGCAGGGGGGCTGCTGGTCCCAGCAAGCTCAGCAAAACCTCCTAACTCAGGCACTAAGGGAGGGCCAATGGCAGCCTCACCGAGCCCTGAGCACCAGGCTCTGCAGTAGGGCAAGCCAGGGCTAGGGTTACCAGATATCAAGCAAAAGAAGGACATGTCCCCCTTTTTACCTTCATGTCCTCCTTCCTACCTTAAGGTCCTCCATCTGGGAGGCATTTTAAAATAAATGCTTTTGTCTGGCTTTTTACTTATAAGGGTTAAATAAAGTACGCTGGAATGCCGCGGAATACCTTATTTTTAGGGGAAAGCATTCCAGAGCCCCCTAAAAACAAGACTATTACATTAATACTACATTTTCTCCCTGTGTCCAACAACGTCCTCCTTTTTGTACTCCCCTGTCCCCCTTTCCAGGCTTTGCTCCTAGCCACGGCAGCAAACCCGGCACGTGCGCAGCCTGCCAGGAGAGGATGGAACGACCACTCGCTGGCGCCACGTGCCCCCGCTCTGCGGCAGCAGCCCGTGACGTAGCGGGGTCGCGCGCCCAGGCCCCGCCCCCAGGCCGGACGGGCCAGTAGGGGGCGACCGCCGCTGCCGTTTTTCCAGGCGGCCCCTATCACGTGACAGGGGGCAAAAGCCGCTCCCGGAGCGGCGTCGGCGGAGCGGCGCATGCGCAGCGCGCTCCGTCGCCGCCGCCGCTCGCGCTGCTGGGCCGGGCGCGTCTCTATGGGGAGAGCATGGCTCCCTTCCCCGAGGAGGTGGACGTCTTCACGGCTCCGCACTGGCGGATGAAGCAGCTGGTCGGGCTCTACTGCGACAAGGTACCGCGCCCGCCGCGGGGTGGGACCTGCCCCTTTTCGGACTGCGCAGCTGCCGCCGCCCCTCCCCCCGCCGGGGCCGCGCGCTGCGGCCGTTGCGCTTCCTCGCGCCCCACCTGCCCGCCCCTCCCCCCGCTGCGCCCTGCCCGCCTCGCCCCTCCCCCGCCTCGGCTGCGGCCCGGCCCGGCCCGGCCCGGCCCGCCGCAGCGTTTGGGCCTGAGCGTGACCCACCTGGGGCCGGCGAGTTTGAACATTTGGGGTTCCCCAACTGCGGGCTGCAGCAGCTGGGCTCCCAGTGCGGTTTGTTGGCTTTGCCGGCTAGTGGGAGGATGCGTTTCCCACGTCCTTCGCCATGGAAAGCATCGCCGCAGTCTCCACAGCCTGGTCCCAGCTGATCTGTCTGGTGGGGGCCAGGCTGCCAGGGCAAGAGCTGTCAGAGGGGGTCTGAAATCTTCTCCAGGCTTAAAAAAAGTTTAGGCGCGCCCTCCTGGAAAGCACAACCTTTGAGTCTTAAGTGCACTGCTGGTTTAGGCCTTAACACGCTTTTGCATTGGTCTTTGGTGTTACTGTAGGACCTGATCCAATGTTTTACACCCCTTTGCATTTATTTTCAGTCCATTCTGAAAGTTCACTCATCTTCCAAGCATCTGACGAAGTGCGATTTTTCTCCCACCAAAGCTTATGCGAAAAACAAATCTGTTAAGTCTTTAAGTGCCGCACGACTCCTTGGTTTTTTTTCCTTTGGATGCTGCCACACTTCTGTTAATTTAGTTACTGTTTAATGTTTCTGCAAAATTTTGACCCAATCGGGTGCAGAGTCCTAAAAGCACACTATTGTGACGCTGAACGGGTTGTCAGTTTCCAAAGGGATAGCCCTGTTAGTCTAGTCTAGCAAAAAACAAGGAGTCATGTGGCACTTAAAGACTAACAGATTTATTTTTTGCATGAGTTTTCATAAGAGAAAATCCCACTTCATCAGATGCTTGATTTTTCTCCCACAAAAGCTCATGCGAAAAATAAATCTGTTAGTCTTTAAGTGCAACACGACTCCTTGTTTTTTTGCTGAACAGGTTGGACAGCGTTGTGTGTTGTCTTAAATCAGGGGGGGCCAAAGTTACGCAACTCGAGAGCTGCACAGGTTAATTATTAAACCTTTGAGGGCCACACTGAGGCATATAGCTATATACTTTTACCTACTCCAAAATTACGAAGTTTAAAATTCATTGCACACTTCAATTTTATGGTAAAAAGAGGACAAATATTGATCCTATTAGTGTCAGATTTTAATAATTACTTAAAGTTACCATGAAAACTAGGCCTATACAGTAAAAACCTAGCTGCTGCTCAGTGTAGAAGACTGCAGGCTAGTGGAGAGTTTTTTAAAATCACAACCATGCTGCACTTCTGCCCACCATACCGACCCCGTCCTGAACTCCTAGGCTGGGGCTGCTTTCCGAAATTGATTTGCTGACGTTCTTCTGGGAGGCACAGTTTTTCATTCAAAAGCCACATGTGGCTCCTTAGCCACAGTTTGGCCACACCTCTCTTAAATATTCCCAAAATCTTGAATTCAATGGTGTTGTCTTCTGTGAGTTTATTTTCTGATTTCCTTATGTTTTCATGCAATAAACTATCAGCCAACTTTCACAAAAATAAATATGGGTGTCCAAATCTGGATTTACCAGCGTAAGTATTAGAAGATAAGGCTGATATGTATGATTGTGTTCTGTTAGGCATATTTCAGCTTCTTCATCTAGACTCAACCTGTGATCTTTGTGTTTTAAGATCAGTCAGGTTGCATAGTGGAAAAGTTCCTAACTGTTCTAAATTGTTTTTTGACTTCTGTTCTTACGGCATTACAGTTGTCTGTTAATCAGATTGTCAGGTTTTCCTGTATGAATTATTTATAATTGTGCTGAGGTTGTCTTTCATGTTCTACCAGTCAGATCAATGTGAAATTTTTTTTAAAGTTCTTTCTTTAATTTTTGTTCTTGAGTCACCTTATATGTTAATAAACCTGTACACATTCAGTTTGCCTGTGGGAACATGTTAAATGACAGGTGTTTCAATCATTTGTTTAAGTTGAAAGTAGTTTTGGAGCTAGTGTCTTTAATCTGTGACAACTAGAAGTAATCTTTCCAAATTTTGGGGTGAAAAATGCCCTGGCTGAAGCTGAAATTGAAATACTGCTAGAAGGTCTGGATCGGGGTTTTTAATCATTAAATTGTGGCTACATTTCTGTGGCACCACAGGCATTGAAAGTATTTCACTATTAAGATCATCAAAATAATCAACATTCAGAAGATAAACTTTTGTTCAGTGATACACTTGATTATAAAGAATATGATTTTTCTGCTCTTTGTGGTGAATCTAGATCACTTCTTTCTTGCTGTGTTACACTTAAACAATTTTTTCATCTTTAGTAAAACATTCTCTTATTTCAGTGCTCACTCATTTCCTTTTATTTCGTTCAGTTGTAAGCATCTTGAGTCAAACTCATGAACTGATATTTGGTAAGAGTTAAACACGAAGCAACAGACTACAGTGTTGATCAGCAGCTTTCCTACTTAACTAGTTTTAAAAGGACAAACAATATATAAATTCAGTGCTACTAAGACATCAAAATAAGATAAGCTACTTTCATATATAGAACCACATTATTGGGTGTCCTGCAGTCCTTACAGAAGTTTCTAGATTTATTTAAATCATTCTCTTTACAATTCACAGCTTCATTCTTTTTTTTTCCCCACATCAACTTTTTTTGTAGTGTGTAGAACATTTTAGATAGCAACTCACAGATCCCTCCACAGAGCCTGTACCTGCAACTGTACAGGCCACCAGCCTGGCCTCCCACAATAGGGAGATCGTTTGTGATATGGTTGTTGAAACTATAGAGATGACTTACATAGAGAGAGAACATTAAGAAACCCTTTTCAACATCTCAGAATTACTGAATCCACTAGTCATGTCCCTAAGTATTCTCTAGTGACTCCAGCTATTCCTTTTCCCATCTTGGTTTATAGGCAGTTCCATGACTTCTCATTATGCCTGTTAGAAAGTAACATTGATTTCATCAATTCTTCTTGATCTATTCAGAATATGTTCATTCACACATGAAAATAGGAATCAGGTTCTAGTATAAAAACCTTTCAGATGTGCTGTTCACGTAAATCAGAGATCTGAAATACAGTGGAAGCCTGTGAACCTTGTGTATTGGAGTGTTTCAGAATCAGCCCCTTTCCTGGCTCCTTACAATCTTGTCTCCTTCCACCCTCAAATCCTCTTAAAAAGCAGCTGATCCCACAGCTCTTGTCTCACCCTTTCTTCAAAACTGTCTAGCAACAATTTTCCCCCACTTCTTTAGAGCCCCATTTCCTCCCCATTCTCTGATTTTTTTCTGTCCACAGCAGCCTCTTGTTCTCTCCGGTAATCACCCAACAGCAGTTCATCTCTCCCTTCATCTTGCTTTCTCTGGCTCCAGCCCCAGCAGCTTCTCCTTTTCCTGCTATTGCTTCCACCATTTATAGCAGTGGTCTTCAAAAATTTTTTTCGTGGGATCCAGTTGGAAAAAAAAAAATCATTTATGCTCTTGACCCAACAATTACATCTCTCAGCGATACATTCCAGTCTTTTAGTGGTGGCAGCAGGGAGCCGCAACCCAGTACTGGGTGCTGACGCTAGGTTTGAAAACCACTGATCTATGGCCTTAGCTGGGCTCCCTTCTTCCCAGCCCATCCCACTTCTAGTAGTAATGGCCTCATTGCCATCTCTGCCTCTTCCTGTGCTTCTAGAAGTGGCAGGAGGAGAGAAGAGAAGCTGCATTGCTCTAAAAATCAGAGGGTATAATTAGTGTCTTGTAGTGTGTACGTGGGTATTATGCAGTTATCCCATAACAAGGTGTATAATCTTGGAATAACTCATTAAAGTCAGGGTTTGCTTTGCAGTTTTTCATATATTTTTGCAGTTCTCTCTCAAAATGGGGGATTAAGCAAAACTGAGATTTTCTCAATGTCCCATTTCAGTATGACAGTCTTGGAGACCCCATGTTATGGAATTGTCTGACTAGCGGAGGGAGACAGAAATGTTTCTGTAATATGAGTCATTGTAGCAGTGGAAACATGCCCTAGTTCTGCTTTCCTTTTTGCCCCTCATCCTTCATACACATTTAATATAGAGACTAAATGCTTTATGTATAGAGCAGTGGTTCCCAACCTTTTCTCTGCCATGGCATGCCTTGAGACCTTCAAATTTTTCAAGGCACACCACCATTTAAAAAATGTGAATATTCAAATTAACTTATGAATATTCATGAACCATGGCACAGTGTTTCGGAAATGCTGCTATGTGGAGTGGGAGGGGTAGCAGAGCAGGGCTGGCAAAACACAGGAGGTCAGGAGTCATGTGCAGTGGCAGGTGTGAATGTGGGGAGTGGAGCAGAGCAGAGCAGGATGGCAAAAGAGGACAAGGGCAGCCATGTGGGGAACAGCACAAGGGTGGCAAGAGAGGAGAGAAGAAGGGAGAGCAAGTGTGGCTTTGTGGAGGGGCTGGGGGGAACCTGGGGAGTGGGGCCATAAGGCAGGGGAGCATGGTGCAGCACCCACTTCCCCCTTCTCCACAGTGGCTCCCTGCCACCTAGGGCAAATCCTAACCCCACTGCGGCTCCCTCCCACTCCAGTGGTTCCCGTACTCCCCTTCCCCAGCCCCCTGCTGTCTGTGAGGGACCCACCAGCCCCCACCTACACACACTCCCTATCAACAAGCCACCCCACAACCCCAGCCACACACCCTCTGCTACACATCCACTCCCACCCATGTCTGCTACATACAAACGCACCTGCCCCTGCAGCCCCCCCCCCCCCCCCAATCCTTATCTGGGCTGTTTGCAGGCTGGCTAACACAAGCTGCTCCACCCTGCAGGGGGAGATTCACACACTCCCAGCCTCCCCCAGCTCTCTGCTGGCTGGGCTTAAGGTGGAGCCGGGTTAAGGTGAGCCACATAAATGGTGTGTTTGGGCTGCTCCTGCAATTTTTAGGGGGACCCCTGGAACTCCCTGTTCTAATGCCTTCCTCTATTTTTAGGGGGGCCAGAATGCTGCCTGCCTAAAAATAGGGGGTCCTGGAACTGTGTTCTGCTGCCTTCTCCCTTACTTTAACCCCTGCCTTTTCCCAGTCCTGCACAGTCCATGTGGCTGGGCTGAGCAGGGAGGGAACTTTAACTCCGGCTCTCAGGCATGTTTGTGGAACACTTTGGGTGCTCCTTTGGCACACCAGTGTGCCCTGGCACACTGGTTGGGAACCAGTGGTATAGAGTATTAGATCTGTTATTTCCTAGTGTAATTCCTCCAGTGAAAATTATAGTGTAAACAAAGCTGAGCCGTTACAGTGGTAAAAAAAAAAAAATCTGAGCCATCTGGTTGCTACAGTGTCACTGATAGAGCTGTAGCTATTGAGTTGTGCCTTTGAAAAATCCTAGTTCAGATGCATCTTCATGATTTGTTATGCTACTGAGGGAGGTACAGAAATGGAACCAGAATGAGCTGCTACGTTGGATTTTTATTGCAAGACTGCACCAAGTTGATAGTTACTTTGCTTCAGGTAGTTCCGCACAAGCACTCCATTGGCAAGTTATGCAAAACATCGTCTTAAAATGTCAGCCATCTTTCTCAAATATTTGTTTCTATCTCCACTATGCTTCAATCTTTGCAGTTATCTGCGTGACCATCAGCCCATCTAAAACAAAAATTGTATATGCCTTAATCTTTATTTGTTCAATGTAGTTGCTTTTTATTCAACTTTAGTAAAGCATTTAATGGAATCGCAGAACAACTGACAGCTTCACATGTAGGGGATAAGAGCCTTGTAGCTGAGTTACAGGCTGGAGGATTGTGAGTTCTGTGGCAAGTCCTGTCCTACATATCACAGTAGGCATAGACTAGGCTGGGTTGCTTTGACTTATGGTGGTTCTACACATCTTAATAGGTGGGAGTGCTGGGTGCACCATGCTTTGGGAATGGAGATGTAATATACTGTCTCTGGGCTACAGTGATTTCTGTGGACTGGTTTAAGTGACTTTGCAGCCCTTAGAAGCTGAGGTACTGTAAAAATGCCACCGTTGGGGTCCAGAAACAGACGCTTGATGCGTGACCTTGAGCCGTGTCCTTATTCTGTCCCTTAGTTTCTTCATCTCTAAAATGGAAATGATACTATTTAACCACTGCCTGCCAGCGTTGTGAGAATAAATCCACTAACGCCTAGCGTTTGAATTCCTTAGGTGGAAAGTGTTACACAAGCATTAACTAGTGTTACCTGAAATATAACATTGAAAGTTATTGAATAAGTTAAAGGTCATGGCTAGTTGATGGTCTTGAGAGGCGCTGATCTTCCCTGAGAAGAGGTATATCAGGCTTGGCACAATTTGATTTTAATGTATAGCTGTTGATAATAGGGATGTAAAATATTGTTTAACAGAATGGTCATTTAATGATTGAAATCTGTCATTTAAATGGTTAATTGATATATTCTGCATGGGGGGGGGGTCCACAGGGGTGCCCAGGAGCTGAATGGGGGCAGCCCAATGCATCTGGGCCCTGCCACAGTATGAGGATCTGCCCTGTCAGATCATGGTGGCTCCTCCAGAGCCAAGGAGTGCTCTAGCCTTCAGAAGTGAGCAATAAGGCACCTCCACACCCTGTCCACCTCATGAGCCCATCTGCCTCCCGCTGCCACCCTGCAGCCTGCCGGTTGACCCACAGCATGCTGTCTAGAGCCAAAGCCCACTGATTGACCCAGGGTGTGCCATCCAGAGCTGGGATACTGCTGTCCCTGGAGCCTGCCACCTCCTCGCCTACAGAAGGGAGCAGTAAGGCACCTCTGCTCCCTGTCCATCTCCAGAGCACATCCACCCTGCTAACGTATGAGCATGAGTCCCAGCCCCCCATCATTGCTTCCTGCAACACCGCATCGCAACTCATCTCCCAAGTGCACAGCCCCCAGCCCAGTCAGGAAATGGCCGAACAATCAATACAATTTGTAAAATAAAATTAATACTTATGGATGGATTGATTGAGACTTTACATCCCTACTTGGTAATTATCAGTTTCAGCTGACACACTGAAATTGACCATCCAAGGGAAAAAACAAACAAACCCAAAACCCTGTAACAGTGAGTATACTTGCAGGGACTGAGTGAAACTGGCAGTGGTACACCTCTGCAGACTTTCTGTCTTGGGAGTGAGGGAAGAGAGCCATGGTAGTGCAGTAGCAGAGGGCTATTTATTTTTACTGTTGTGGGTTGATGAAACCTTATCCCTGCTGGCACAAGGAACTCCGTAGGAGCAGAGACCTCTTGCCAAGACTACAAGAAAGAATCTTTGTCATCCGTGGCCAGGGAGGAAACCTTATTGCTTCTGAAATGGCACCTTCTCTAGTAGGATTCATTCAGCAGTGGGGTGGCCTCTCTACAGCTGGGGGCTTGTTCTCCTCTTCTCAGATGCTGTTTTCTCTAAGCCAGGGGTCTCAAGCACACGGCCCATGGACTGCATGTGGCCCCTAAAGCTGTTTCCTGCGTCCTGCAATGACACAATTGTTACCAATATTTGCAATATCATTGTATGGAAAGGTTTCACTGGTGCGGCCCTCGGGCTACCCTACTAAGCCTCATGCGGCCCTCATGGTGATTTGAGTTTGAGACCCCTGCTCTAAGCTGTGCACATGTGTGCACGTACACAGGTTGTGAAACCCATGCACACAACAAAATAAAGCATGCACAAATTCAACAGTGCTACTATTAGTGTGCACACAGATTTTTTTATGCACGCAAAGAAATTTTTTGCACACACTGCCTATGAAAATTTAGAGGGAACGTTGTGCAGCCCTGGCAGGGGGTGTCTCAGCTGTGCCCTGCCATGACCTCAGCCTTCCCCACCTTGTGTCTGAACAGAGCTAGTGTCCTTGTGGTCCTGCAGGAAACCTTCTGCAGCTCTGCTGTCAGGGTCCTGTTCACTCGTTCACCGACCCTGATTGTGGGAACTGTCTCTGGACAGGAACAGTTTAGCAGCAGCATGACCTCCCCAGTGGCGAGGACTCCTACTCATCCTTACAGTATTGGCTGGGAGTCTCTGCTCAGGGCCAGAAGAATTGCTGCCTTTCCTGGGCCTTATCCCGTGGTGTCTTGGGCCCCTCACATGGACAGGAAGCCACCTGCTGCCAAACTATCAGCACTGACTGCACCCCAGCCCTCCCCCCAACAATAGTAAAAATAAATATAGTAAGAAACAGGAGAAAAATTAAAAATTGATAAAAATATTCAAAATTGGAAAAAAAAACATAAAAATCAAGTTCTTCAAGACTAGTTAAAATATACGGTTATCAGAACTTCATCCTGGGTGTATCGGTGCTTAATGCCTGCAGTAACTAAAATAAACTCTTGTTTTGTTCTTGTTTTGTTTTGTTTTGTTAAACCCTCTGAGCTAACAAGTGTATCTGGAATCTGATTTTTTCTCAAACATTAACAGTATAAGTAATTTGCTAAATTTCACTTGCAGGGCCAATCATTTACACCTATGTGTTTCTACTGACTGCATGTATTGAGTTCCATGGACATCAGTAGGAGCATAATTTGATCTACCGAAAACTTTAATTGTTGTGAGATTCTATGATTCTATGTGAGAAAGAAAGGAAACCCAATCTCGAGTTTGAGATTCCACACTGAGTCTGTTGGTTAGGTCAGAATAAAAAGTTTTTATTTCCCCCACTCCTCAACACCCCACAACATTCAGAGAAATTAAAAAATTTAAGCACATGATGTCTCGTGATGCACTCTTAGTCACTTTTCATGTTCTGGACTTTCAGCTGGACTTTAGTAGTTCTATTCTGGGGTAGAATAAAACTTACAGGAGAAAAAGTAAATCCCACACTCATTTGCTTTTTGTATTTGTACTCTTAACATCTGAACTGATCAACTACCAATTAAAAGAAGATCTTTTCCTTTTAAGATCAGAGTAGCATACCTTTGTATGTAGTATGGTCTGTACAGTATAAACTTGGCAACAGTTGTACTAAATTGCATGACAGTATAATTTGGTGGCAGACAAGCAAGCTTTTTCTTCATGTCCTCCCCTTTTTGCTATTGTGATTGGAAATAATAGTTCTAAGTTTTTATCTACCTTTATGGAAACTCTGTGGGCAAAGCAATGCTGTTATAGCCCTGTAGTGTAGATGCAGCCTACAGTGGCAGAAGGGGTTTCTCTGTGGGCATGGGAACATCACCTCCTCAAAAAGTTAAGGATGTTGAAAGAAGCATTCATTCATCAATATAGCTGTGTTTCTGTCAGTAAGGGGTGTGACAAACCCCTAATGGTTTTTCATGCCCCTGGACAATGTAGCTGTGTAATGTAGTTTTCAGCTTGGTTTGTGCTTAAAATTTAGATTAACCTAGCTGCATAACTTAGGTTATGAAAAACTCACACACTTGAATGTCATCATTAAGTCAATGTATCCTCTGTTGTAAACACAGCTAGGTCAATGGAAGGGCTTGTCTCCACTGAAAACTTTTTTGACATACCTGTGTTACTAAGGGGCATGAAAAATCTGTACTCCTGAGAGAAGTAGCTATGCTTACCTAAACACTGGTGTAGACAGTGCTAAATTAGTAGAATAACTTTTCATTTGGTCTAGTTGCTGACTCTTGAAAAGGTGGATTAACTACAGCCCCATGAGAATCTCTCCTGTCTCTCTACTTATTGTTCACAATGAGGTGCTAAAGTGGCACAACAGCAGTGCTGCAGGTACGTTGTTGCAGTTGAATCATGGTCATGCCCATGGTTACCACTGCTCAGGGAGGTGGATTTCTGTTGGTGTAGGGAGCAGCTGCACTGTGGGCATTTACAGCTATGCTGCTGCTGCACCCACAGCGTAGATATACTAAGTGCATGATTATTATGAAATGACCTCCAATTTATCTTTGCTGTTGACTCTTTTAAGTGACCCCAAGGACTGCAAGCCATTGTTTCCTATGTAAAGATGAGGTAAGTATTGTTTGTTTCTCTTGGAAATACTTGAGTTAAGGTGAAAAAACAATCCAACATCTGGGTGTAGGTACACTATTTTCTTTTAAATAACCATATGTTAGATCTGAGAGTGTAAAAAGAAAAATCATTAAGTAAATCCTGGAGAAACAGACTTCCAGATTGGTAAAGCTCAAATCACAGAACGTAAGCAGTTTGTGTGAAGAAACAGTGATTATATGTAGTTAAACATTGAAAAAATGGATGCAATATAAAGCCTAAAGCAGGCCTCAACAAAAATGCTGCACACCAAGGAGTCAGCCCAAAACCTAAGGTGCCTAGGTGTGCTGCACTTCAGAATGACTTGCTCTCCCCACACCTGGTGAAATTGGCCACTGCCGGTTTCAGCAGCAGTGGGGAATGAAGAATACCCCCATAAAGAAGCTGCTACCAGTGTGGAAGGCGCTGGCGGTGCCCCCCCCCTTTTTTTTAAATGAAGGAACTGGGAACATTCGACATGTAGCTGCACTGTGGCGATGACATGCCAGAGTCAAATTCCTGGGCTTCAAGGCAACCCAGTGCCCAAGATTTGTCATGCCCTGAAATACGGTTAGTTTTTAAGTATCAGCTATCTTCTGTATTGTTAATTAGAACTATTTTAAAAGCAGTATTTTGTCAGTTGAAAGGCGCAGCAGGTCAGTTTCTTTTTTGTTGCATTGGACTTTACATTTTTAAAACAGACTTAAATTTGACCACTGTAATGCACTGCAAAGCACTATTAAGATTATAGATGCTATATTTTTAGTTTAGCTTTAACTTTTCTAGCATGCTTAAAGTGACATTATCAATTAATTTATGTTAAATTCACTTGTTTTTAAAAAGCACATAAAATCAGTATGAAGAGAGATGGTTTTGGTAAAATTTAAGAAGAAATGGTGAAAACTTTGGCATGCATCGAATGTAATATTCTTACAGCGCTGAAGTGCTTATCTGGCCTCCATTACAATAGCTGAGTCCCTCCTAAATCTTAACTGTTACACAGTTCCCATAATTGTATTATCTGAGTGCCTTACAAACATTAATGTATTTATCTTTCCAGTCTTTGTAAGGTAGGGAAGTGCTGTTATTCCTAATTCATAGATGGGGGAACTGAGACACAGACAAACTAAATGATTTGCCCACAGGAAGTAGGTAACAGACCCAGAAACTGAACTTAGATTTCTTCAGCCACAACCGTAGGCCAATGACTTTACCGTAAGACTATCCCTTGTCTTTGTGGGTATGGCACCACTCCCACCTTTTACTTATACGTGAGAACCAGAGCATGAATTTGACTGCTCTGTTTTCTTTATCCAAGATGAATGAAATGTTGAAAGTATAAGGAAAATTATTTAAAAATCCACTTAAAATAAACTCAGATGATGTTAGAGGAATAGGTGAGGGGAAATTTAAATGAGCTCAGTGCTCTTTTGACTTGATGTGCTTTATTTACTCATTTATCTAGGAGAAGTGTGATTATTAGAAAGAGCTCAAAAAGTGGAGGCAGGAACTGCTGAATTCTAATTCTGGCTCTGTCACTGACTTGTTATATAGCTTTCTGCAATTCAGTTACTACTGTATCTCACAGCTCCCCCTCTGTAGAACAGGAACGACAGTAACCCCAATGACATCCCGTTGAAAAGAACTATCTTTTTTCTTGTACAGAGTCTTGGAACACAGAGCCTGCTATATAATTTTTAATTTTTAATCTTGCCAGCGTTATTTTGCTTTGAGTCATTCTTCTCCCAACCATATCCCACGCTTGTTGACACTGATATTTAAATAGAGTAGATCTCTTTCCCATGACTGGTTTGGAGAATCCAAAAGTTTTCTAGGCATTTTGGTCTCCTGTCATGTGTACTGCAAAAAAAATGAGGAGTCTTGTGGCAGTTAAAGACTAACAGATTTATTTATCGCATGAGCATTTGTGGGAGAAAATTTGTCGGACATTTAAAGAGGGGGAACTTGCAGAATGGGATGAAAATAAATGCAGGGGAGTGCAAGGCATGGGATCAGGTCATACTGTAACAGCAAGTCAGAGCAGTTGTAAGAATTCAACCTCTAGGAAACAGCACATAGAGGGAGAGTGAAATCAAATTACCTGTTATAATGGGAAAAGAATACATAGTCACGATTCAGTCCTACTTTCACACACTCCGATTTGCATATTAGTTGGATTTCAGTTGTTTCTCTTTGAAGTCTTGATGTCCCATTGATTTTCTTGAGGACCATCGTTAATAAATCATCAGGGGAGTGATAAGGAAGGTGGAAGTGCTCAGCAACTGATTTTTTGTGTTGTGATTTCTGATGTCATTTTTGTGCCCATTTATTCTTCTGCGTAGGGACTGTCCTGTTTGTCCAATGTATAAGGTGTGGGGTCATTTCTGGCACTGATGGAAGTAATCACATTAGTGGATGAGCAGGTGAAGGACCCTTTGATGGAGTAGCTGTCTTGATTAGGTCCTATGATGGTGTCTTTTGTGCAGATATGTGGACAAAGTTGGCAGCATGGTTTGTGGCAGGGATATGTGCCTGCTTTAATGTTTCTGTTGTTAGGTCTGTAGTTTCTGGTGAGTATCTTTAAGGTTCAGGGGTTGTCTGTAGGTGAGGAGAGGTCCGTCTCCCAAGGCAAGAGAGATGGAGGGATCATCTTTTAAAATAGGCTGTATGTCCTTAATGATCTGTTGTAGAGGTCTGACTTGATGGTTGTATGTGGGTACCAGTAGCTTTCTATTTTTTCTTTTTGGGGCCTTTCCTGTAGTAGTTGACTGTGGGGTACCTGTCTGGCTCTGTCAGTCTGTTTCTTTACTTCCCCAGGTGGGTACTGTAGTTTGAAGAAAGCTTGATAGAGATCCTGAAGATGCCTGTCTCTGAGGGATGAGAGCAAATGCAGTTATATCTTAGGGCTTGACTGTAAACAGTGGATTGTGTGGTGTGTTTAGGATGGAAACTCGAGGGATGTAGATAACTATATCGATCGGTTTTCGGTATAGAGTGCTGTTGACGTGTGTATCCCTAATTTGTACTGTAGTGTCCAGAAAGTGGATCTCCTGTGTGGAGTCTTCCGCGCTCAGTTTGATTATGGGGTGGAAATTGTTGAAATCTCTGGAAATCTTGAAGAGTATCTCTGTCATGGGTCCAGAAAATGAAGATATCATCAGTGTAGCGTAAGCAGAGGAGAGGTGCTTTGGGATAAGACTTGAGGAAATGTTGTTCTAAGTCTCCCATAAAAATGTTGGTATATTGTGGGGCCATGCAGGTACCCATAGCAATGCCACTGACTTGGAGGTGTAAATTGTCCTCAAATCTGAAATGGTTGTGAGTGAGCACAAAGTTCAGTCCAAAATGTGCTGTGGCATCATCTGGGGTGGTTCTTTTAATAGGTTGTAATCCATACTTGTGTGATGTGTTGGTGACAGCTTCTGCATCCATAGTGGTGAGGATGGTGTTTTCAGGAAGCTCACTGATGGATTGGATTTGTCATGTGTACTGTTAATTTTTTAACAGAACAGCTTGGGGCATGTGTGTACTGCAGTGAGCTTTCCGGTTCAGGTAGATGAACTCACATGAGAGGGTGGGGAGCTTGCGCATGTGTGCGCACACAAAAAAGCCCAGCAGTGTGGGGATTATGGTTGAGGCTGCAGGCCAGGGACTCTGAAGCTTAGGGAGTCTTAGGTCTTTGCAAAAAGCAATGCACTCCATGACCAGAGTGAAAAGTCATGAGACTACCCTGGACTCAAAGAAATACTGCAGTAGAAGAGGAGAAAGAGCCTTCCATCCCCTAATCTCAGAACTTTTGTGAGCCAAAATCTCATTTTTATTTGTGTTTTTTGCAGCTACCACTTCATAATGTAGAATTAAATTTATATTTGTCTGTGGTTTACATGTTTATCCTTTTTCTGTTTAGCTAAAATACATTAAAAGGAGAAGTTTAATTTTATCCTGTTTACTGTTTCTACTGAGGTTGGGTAAACATTTAATAAGTGACAGAATCATTGCAGTCATGCACAGTACTGCATGTAAGAGGCTATGCTGACTTGGAGTTGCATAATTACTTGGCAGCCACTCAACTTAACTTGCATCACTAGTGGTTGCCAAGAAAGTGATAATGTGCCATTGGGAACTAGAATCGCATCCTACTTTTACAGAATTTAAGTATCCGTGTAAAATTTTGTGAAAGTTTCTCATGCATGCAATCAAGTATTGGTATAGTTGTGGATGTATGATTGCTATTCTGTGTGTAGGCTCCTCTGTTCCTGTATCTCATGATTTAGTAAATTAAAATATTTCTGTTGTTGCTCTTTCCCCTGAGAAGTCTTGACCTTTTGTTTTGGTGCCATGCGGTGAAGTATGGTCAATTCACTGGCTGGATAATTTATTATTAAATTTAAATAAAACTTTGTGCAGCATTATCAATTAGATTTCCTTTTATGAATGTAAAATCTTCAGTGTTATGGCATATGTAGCACTTGTACCAAAGCGTCTATGCATATTAAATTTGTTGGACTGCAATGTTATGCAGTGTTGCAAACTAACTTTTGGAGTGGTTTGGAGCCATCAGTCCATCAGAAATCTCAACTGGCAGCTCTAAATACTTGGTGTTACAAGTTTAAAGTCCTTCTAAACGATTGCAGTGTCTACCCACAGGAGTAAAATTTCTTTCTGAAGTAACATCAAAAGATTTTCATCATGCAGCCTCATAGATGATGTCTGGAGCAATTTATTAGGTGAAGGGCATAGATCAGTTTCCTGTCTGCTGGACAAGGAGAAAGTGTAAAGATTTCTTCTAGGAATGCTGGCTTGGAGCCGTGGCTGAGGGCTCTAGTTAGTCTCTGACTATTAGATGTCTGATGTCCATGCTAATTGATTGATGGGAGTTGAAATGTTGTCCTTGTTGCTCCAAGGGGGAGACTGGCTCAGGCACTCTTCTGTTGTTATGGCTGCTAGGCAGATCTACCCATCTCCTAGCTTTTTTTTTAGTTTTTTTCTTTTTCCTTCATGAAAAGTAGTTCCAATGTGTGTGTGTTGCTTTTTAAAAAATTGATTTTTAAATTTTATTGCTTCCTATAGGATTTTGAATAGTAGCACTGGTACTGATCAGCCATTCAATTTCACTCTTCAGTCTGACAAAACTGGGATAAATTTTGTCTACATTTTACAGAAACTGTCTTGTAAAAACTAGAAACACACATTTTTATTAAATGAAAAGTTAAACGGAATGAATAAATTAAGCCATCAATTTATTTATTTTTTACTGTCATTGCAAGCCAAAGCATTCTGCTTGCCACTTAAAGGTTACTTTCTCCTCAACTCCTCTCCTGTTGCTTATTTAGGATTGCAGATCTCTAAAAGAAATCAATGTATTTCTTGAATCTACTTTTATGATAACATAGAAATTAAAATAAAAATGCAAAAGTCTTAAATTCTTAATAGTAGTACCTCTTTTATTAAAAGCTCTCTATCAAAATGTGTTCGTTATTTGGATGACTGACTGTTTGTTTTGAAACTTCACAGAGTTTACATTATTTTTTTCTTCCCTATTTAAATGTAATTTTGAATGTATCAGCTTTCTGGCACACTTTGCTAAAGCTGAGAATCATTTCAAGGGATTTTTCTGGTATTTGCATCTTATTTATGTAAACATTTTAGGAAGGTGAGGTGGAAACCTCCATTATTTGAATACTATGTGGTAAATATATACACTTTTTGGAAAGATGTACACTTCTACCCAGGATGAGTACTGCTTGACATTCTTCCTGCAGTTTGAGCAGCTCAGTTCAATTCATCACCAGTAGCTTGTAACATTTAGATTGTCAAAGCCTGGTGACAGATTCAGGCAGGCAGCTGAGATTGAAATTAAAGGTAGTTGTGTGATAAATTCTTACTTGATTTTGAAAAATCACTATCATAGTCAATAAGGATTTTATCAATAGTTACTCAATATGGAAATACATTTTTCATGGTTACTAGTGTACAGTATGGATGCTTTAATATCATACTTCATGCTATCAGATCTGTTAAAGAGTATGAAAGAACAATACTTGAGGTATTTACAAAAAATTGTTCTGGTTTGGACATTGAGTGTAGCTTGGGGGTGCAGGGTCTTGGTCATTGTCAGCTGGCTGTTCCTGCTGGCAAGTAATACTAAAATGACAAATACAATTCCTTATGAAGATACTAAAACAATGATGGGTTCTGCTTATGTTTTCAAAAGTGAATATAATCTGAATATTCATCTAATACGTATTCACTAAGTTACAGTGAGTAAGGCAGTACCAGTGTAGTTAGCAGATTTCCTAAAAGTCAGCTGTGTCATTTTAAATTTTAGGCAAATGTAGTAATTAGCTAAGCTATGGGACAAATCTTAAATAAGGTATCAGATCATGAATTCTGTATAATTGTTCTGTAACCACTTACCTTGAATTTGTGACTTGGATATTAAGTCTGAAGGATGGAATTTTTTAAAAAGCTCAGCCTTAACCTAATATTGCTCTCAATGAAGTCAGTGGTTGATTAAAATGAAGGCAAGATTTATCAGCATTGGCCTGTTTTTGAAAACTACCCCAAACTTTTCTGAGGAGAATGGAATATGGTTCAGCGGCTTTGGTTTAGGCATGTTGGTGTTATATTACAGAATGGGTCGTTTTTCCTACTGAATTTAAGGCTGGGATTAGGGAAAAAATAGTGCATATGAAAAACAGGAGTTGTGTGTACTACTTTAGATGCTAACTTGACTTGCTGAGATAAAAATATTCCAGAGGGAAAATGAAGTCTTTCTTTCTTCTAGCTTTCCAAGACCAACTTCTCCAACAACAATGATTTTCGGGCTCTTCTGCAATCACTGTATGCCACATTCAAGGAATTTAAAATGCATGAGCAGATTGAAAATGAGTACATCATTGGCTTACTTCAACAGCGCAGTCAAACTGTTTATAATGTGCACTCGGACAACAAACTCTCAGAGATGCTTAGTCTCTTTGAGAAAGGATTGAAGAATGTGAAGGTAGGCTGCCAAAAATAGGCTAGAGTATTTGTCTAGCAGCTTTTAGTAGTATCATAAGGGAAACTTGCTAATATTACTCATTAGGCTGCTTTTGTTCAATTTATTTGATTAGAAACTGTAGAAGACAAAGAACTGGATTATTCTCAGGCTTTCTTCGCAGGTTACTACAACTTAATCGTCTCAGTAAGCAGAAACTGAAGTGCAAGTTTGGTAATTTAGCATAGCTGTTAAATTAATCTGTTCTCTTTTTTCTCTCTATATATAACTTGAATAGAAATAAATGTACATGTATTAGACCTTAAAATTTTGTAAAGCAAAAAAAAGGTGCTGTACAATATTTCTGTTCTTGAAAAGAGAGTAGTTACGAACAGGGACACAGACATAGGTGCCATGGTCCTTAAAAACTAACAGATTTATTTATTGCATGAGCTTTCATGGGAGAAAATCCCACTTCATCAGATACTTACAAAGTGGGATTTTCTCCCACAAAAGCCCATGTAAAGTAAGTAAAGTTGTTAGTCTCTAAATGCCACAGGATTCCTTGTTTGTACTAGACTAACACTGCTCTGCCTTTGGAACTTATGAACGGGGAGGTATACCTAGAAAATTACTAGGAAGCATTATATAGGGGAGATTATGGAGGCTTTTTTTTTTTTAATCACAAAATTCAAACCTGAAAATTTAAAATAAGATTGATGAAATATCACTTCAGTTTTTGCTTACCGAAACCATAACTCTTTTAGTAATATGTCCCAAAAGCCTGAGGAATATTTCTTTTTCTAAAGATATACACATCTCTTGTCAGGAGATAATTACATCTATTATGCTGTTTAACTTCTCCGATACCTGTCCCACTAATACATTTTGCCCAGCACTACTTCTGTCATTCCAAAGCTTAGTAGCTGTAGATGGCGGCCAACTTTTTGGTTTGTTTTGAAATCTTTCTTTGACAAATAGTTTTCTCATTGCTAAATGTGGAATTTCCTGTACTGTCCCCATCTCATTCTTCTTCTCTCACTGACCCTGGCTGTTTCATTTTTGGAATGAAAACATGGCTCTTCATTGACCATTTGAAATCCTGTGTTAAACTTACTAGAGCAGATATGCTGTGATTGCATTAAAAATGTTAACGTATCAGATTTGATCGTAGTCACTAAGTGTCATTCTGGGCACTTGTTCTCAGTAAAAGAAGACAAGTAGATTTTGTTTTTCTTCTCCTTCCTATTTTTGTTGCTACAAAGTATGAAAAAGGTCAGACTCATTGAACTCTATAAACTATGTTTCTATAATTGTTGCTTAGGGAACTCCTTATCAAATTCACTACACATCTTCACTTCTGGTGTAGGCTGCCAGTTTAGAGACCAGCATGACCAACTGTGAAGCAGGGATGGGGGAGGGTAGAATTAGGTTTCTAGTGGAAACTCAGTTCAGCCGTTCCTAAGAAGTGACTCTAGTTGCTTGTTTATGCTGTTGAAATCTGTTCAGTCTGAGCTTGGCTCATCACTTACTTGTGAGTTTTGTCCAGACAGGAAGTTGTCATGGTCAGTTCTGAGAAATTAAAGGGAAGAAATAGTTCCAGGCTAAAACAAAACACTCTTTGATCTGAAATAAAATATTTTGTTTAAATTTTGGGCACTTTTAACCAATTTTCAATAGAAACAAATGAAACGAATAGCCCAGTTCACCAAACAGAAGGCTAGATGCCCTCATTATACCCAGTAGCCTTGGGGTTAGGGCATTTATGTGGGATATGGGAGATGTACATTTGAAACCCTACTCTGAAACAAGGACTTGAGCCTAGGTTGCTCACATCTCAGGTTTGTTCCCTGACCACCAGGCTTTTAGTTATTCTGATGTCAGTCTGTCTTGTAAAAGTCCTTTCTCTGTCAATAATTAAGCATGAACTGGTCCAGAGAGAGGGAGTGTGAAAATGGCTGTGTAACAGGGTGGCTAGGGCATTCACTGATGAGGGGAGACACCCATGTTCCCATCCCTGCTCCAGTGAATGTTGGTTCATATGGAGTGGAAATGGCTTCAGCAGGGGAGATTAAGGAAGACCTCCACAGCATAACTAATAGTCTGGTGGCTAGGGACCTCAGTTGGGAAGTTGGAGACCTTGCTTCAGATCCCTGCTCCACAACAAGGATTCAGACCTGGCTTTCCCACATCCCAGGTGAGTGTGCCAACTACTGTGTGTGGGTACTATCCCAGTTTTGTGAATCTAGACTAACCTTTTTAAAGCTATTAGCTGAAATTGACATAAAAGTTGTATCTGGGGCATTTCCATGTTACTGACATTGGTTATAATATAAAGTCCTGAAAATTTCTGTTGGATTTAGTAGCTCGACAGAACAAGGGATATTAGCACTGCATTATTTATGTTTTATTTTCAACAGAGGGAAAAGAAAGGGGGGGGGGGGGAACGGCCAAATTAACCTAGGAAAAAGTTCTTGATGGAGCAAGGTTTGGGTTCTCCCCACCCTCCCCAGCTATTGCAAAATTTACTGTATAGAACTTCCTTCTGTCACAATCTGAACTGACTACAGGGACAGATTCTTTTTACTGGAATTTAGAAAAGATAACATTCATAGATGAAAAAGGTCAGCACATAAGCCACAGCATTTAAAGAAATGTTTTTATTTAAAAAATGGACTGACTGGGTATTTGAAAGCAAGTTTCTTTATAGCACATTTAGTTATAAACTAAAGGCCACGTTGCAGATAGGATGTTAGGTTAATTCATGTAGTTTTTACAATTAAAATATAGAGCTAAGCTATATATCTAGTTGCAGAATTTTGCATAGCATTCATGGAAATTATTTAGATTACATTTATTTTTGATTATTTTGAACTTTTCTTGGTATGGCAGCTGTAGATTAAAGCCTTCCAATCAATCTCAAAAGTAATTGTAAAATTTAAGCATAATTAGAAGCCAGATAATTCAAAAGTAGACTAAAATTATAGCAATATAGTGTGTGTTAATTTGACTAGTGATGGAGCGACCTGTTGTAGTTTGATTGTTGTGAAATAACAGAGAGGTGAACAAGGAGGCTGCATCACAGAGTGAACATTATTATGTTGACTAATGTAATTTATTTTTTGTGGTACTTCAAGTGTAGTGTACTATAATGTATGTGTGTGTTTGTGTGTACACTATGCACATGTGCATATATATATATTTATATGTATGTATAAAATTTGAAATAATGGCATTGTTAATATGAACATACGTCATCTTTGAAAAATCTTGTGATTTGTTGTTCAGGATTTTTAGACCTGGGTTTAGCAAGATTCTGCTGTTTCTGATTAATGACATAATGCATTTTAGATTGTAACAGAAAGAATAAATTACAGATTTCTTAACACAGAAGTTATCTGCTAGAAGTCCCTATATGAAAAGCTTAAACATTTTTTTATATATTCTAAAAATTGTTAGCCTTTCTAGAAGTGATTGTATGTTGGGAGTCATGAGTACACATTTCAGTTCTTAAACAGTATGGAGAACCTTTTCTGTTAAATCTTACTTTTTTTCTTTTCAGAATGAATATGAACAGCTAAACTATGCTAAACAGCTAAAAGAAAGGATAGAAGCCTTCACCAGGGATTTCCTTCCTCACATGAAAGAGGAGGAGGAGGTGGGTAGAACTTACTTCTTAAAAGAAATATATAAGTTTTCCTATCTGAGTGTTTGGAACTGCTGGTTTAGCTCTGAGTAAGCTTGAAAGCTTGTCTCTTTCCAATAAAAGATCTGCTTTATTCACTTTGTCTCTCTAATATTTACTAATAATTTAAAATTTCAGGTATAGCCAAATTCAGCTGGTTTTTGTCATGACCAGTCTTTTTGATGAGTATTTGAGTGAATCATACAGGATTTCACCATAATTTTGGATTAGAAATGAAAAATACATGATATTACTATAGAAGCTCTGGGTGCATCTACTTTTATTTTATGGCTGATTTGACATACAGGTCACCTCTTAGCCTAAGTAGCAAAAGTAACGTGGAAATCTAAAGGTATATGAACAATTTGTTTCTATAATTTAACCTTTCTGTATAAGATTATAATGTATCTGGACCATTTTAATTTGACAGTTTTGCTGGATAGTGATACCATGACCATGGTATCTAAGGAATGTGATTCCTGTTTTTAAAAATAGAACATCTTTCTTCAGGAATAACTTAAATGTAAAGAGAATACTAATTCATTCAATGTGTATTTTTTAAAAATACAAGATGTAAGTTTTCAGTTGTTTTTTTTTTAAAAAAAAGCTTTTCTAAAAGTGCAGTGAAACTGACCAAACATATACAAAAGTGTAAAATCAAAATTAAAAACCAGAATGCTATAAACCACTGCCCTGTGATTTAAACAGCTTCTCTCAAGCTGCTTCTTGTTTAACTTTGACATATACGGACTGGTATTACCAGTCTGATTCTTTGTGTATCCAACCATTGAGAAACACCCTCTGGAGACAATAAAGCTCCTAAATCTGCTCAAGGGAGAATATTTCTCATGTATTAATAATAGTACCATAGTGTCTTCTGTGTAAGAATATTAATAACATCTTCTGAGTTAAACACATTCTTAGCTTTGTTTAATGTATGAAGAAACTGAGGTAAGAGGAGTGGTTTACACTAGGAATTTAGGTCAACCCAGCTGTGTCACTCAGTTGTGTGAAAAATCCACACCTTTGGGCTGAGTAGTTAAGCTGGCTTAAATCTCCAGGTAGACAGCACAAGGTCCATGAAAGAATTCTTCCATTACGCTGGCTACCATCTCTTGGGGAGGTAGATTGTCTACACCAGGGTGGCCAAACTTATGGAACTCAAGAGCTGCACAAGTCGATTATTAAACCTTCGAGATCCGCACTGAGACATATAACCACATATTTTTACCTGCTCCAAAATTATTAAGCCTAAAATTCATTGCGCACTTTAATTTTATTGTAAAAAATAGAGCAAATATTGATCCACTAATGTCAGATGCTAATAATTATTTAAGATTACCTAAAACTAGGCCTATACAGTAAAAATTTAGCTGTTGCTAGATGTAGAAAACTACAGGCTTATGACAAGGTGTTTTTTTTTTTTTTTTAAATCTGGGCAGTAACTTGTCAGTGCAGCAGGTAAAAGCTCTGAGATGCTGATCTCTAAGTATTGCACAATGTTTTGAATTTCATTGTGGAATATGATGCTTCACAGCAGTAAGTTGTGCCAAAAATTGAAAGTAATCTATGTTCAGTTTTAAACTTTTCTCCTTTGTATTTTCATTTCTTAATATTCCACATCATGTTTAGGACTTGTAAAACATGATTTTATTTTAACAACAAGTAAGCTGCATTAGGGCCTATGAGAAAATCTAAACATGCTATGGCTTCTCTGAGCATGTCACACTTCGCTCCCCCACCCTCTGCTGCTGCTTCCCTGCCATCTCTTACCACGCTGCTGCTTCTCTGCTCTCCCCAACCATGCCATACTTCTTCCTCCCACCCCATCCTGGCACCTACCATGCCCCTGCTTCCCTGCCAATATTTCTGCCAGTAAACTTGTTCACTAAAATACTCATGGACAGTGAAGACAAAACAGTCTGAGGACTCAGGCACAATTAATTTTAAAATGAGAGTAATAGTAAGGGAAAATACTGCTTTCATCTTAATCCTGTGAAGAGATGCACACAGGGACACCTTTTCAACTGTTCAGAATCACAGCAGATCAATGAGAATTTATGGGGACAGAAAGTGCAAGATCAGAGTCTGTCTCAGTAAGCACTTTGGAGTCCATGCACAGAAGTTACTATGGAAAAAACCCCATTGAGTTTATTCAGTTTGGGGTCAGGCCCTCTATAAAGTCTAAATATCATTATTTGGTTTTTATAATACAAAGTAAAATCTTTATTGGTGAGAGATTTTTTTGCAGAAAGTTTACAACACAATTTTCCGTCCTCGGCCCTTCAGAATTACTCTTGTCTAATGGGCTCAGATACCCATAGAGTCATCCATGAAGACTGCACAGAAATATAAATAGATTTTCAGTATACAACAAAAAAGAATTAATACATGTTGAATGCTATTTAATCAGTAGAAGTGTAGTGCTGCTATTGAGCTTTGCAGTGAATGTACATTATCTTGCTAATTGACTTAGTTATATTAATTAAAATTTTCTTATAAAATAAATGTGCTAGCAGTTCCTTGTGCAAACAGATGGCATACTGATGTCTCAGGCCCACTTGTTCAATGGACTTAAGGAATTTTTTTTCTAAAGCTAGTTTTCTGTAGTGGTGGTCTATCCTAAGTCTAAATCATTTTGCATGTTGAAAATTAACCATGATCCATAATAAGTACTTGTAACATTCTTTAAATAGAGGCATTTTTAATAGCCTTTTGACAGTAGTCAGTGGTTTTGGATGTAACACTTATGTTAATTTTCAGTTATTTCTGATTATTCTTATTTAATTCTCAAACTAGAAATACAAGAGAAATAATTTTGCATTATATTACAATATCTGGAAATGCCAGGTGATTTTTACAAAAGAAAATTAATTTACAATTGCTTTTCAGGTTTAAATTGGTAGATTATCATCACTTATCTGTAGTTCATTGTAGACTTGGTCTTGATCAATTTATGTTGCCAGTTTTAAAAATATTTACCCAGAAAACAATATAAAAAAAGAAAGGTATTTAAAAACTCATGCACTGATGCAATTAAAGACTGTATCATTATGCACACCGACAAGGAGGGTAGAATTAATATTGTGTGGGTAAACTGTGGAATTTGGCAGGTACTTGCTCTGAGTGCCTGTCTTTCCCCACTGGCTCTCACAATGCTGCCACTCCCCTCCTGGCTCTCACCACGCTGCTTTTTCCTGCAGGTGAGGCTCTCACGATGCCGCCCCTCCCCTGTGGGCTCTTCAGTGCTGCCCCTCCCCTCCCTGCTCTTACCACCTTGCTTCTTCCCTGCCCAGACTCACAGTGCTGCCCCTCCCCTGGCTCTGACCAGGCTGCTGTCTCCTGCAGCTCTCACAAGGCTGCTCCTCCGCTGCCAGCTCTCACCCTGCCACCACCTCTGCTGTCCCCGATCACTGCAAATTTCTCACCCCTGGCTCCCGCCATGCCGCCCTCCCTGCTGCGCTCTCCCAGGAGCCACAGTTTTTCTTTCAAGAGCCGCATGCGGCTCGCGAGCCGCAGTTTGGCCACGTCTGGTCTACACCATTGAGGGACCCCCTCCTGTGAAAATTAGTGGTGTCTACCCTTAAGCGTTGAAGCAGGACCACTGTAGTGTTCTAAGTGTAGGTAAACCTGGAGTAATTTCACTTTCCCAAGGCTATGCAATTGTTTGTTGGCAGATTTGGGATTTGAATTGGGGAATTTTTTATTCCTTTCCTGGTAGTTCATTCCTGCGCATCATGTTGTGTCTAAACTCCTGTTATAAACATTGCTAGATGAATCATTAATTATATTCATCATTTTAAATACAATGTGGCAGCAGTATGGTTCTGCTTGGTTGTGAATACTCTGGCATTTATTGGTTTAGGTTTTTCAGCCCATGTTGATGGAATATTTTACTTATGAAGAACTGAAGGATATTAAAAAGAAAGTTATTGATCAACACTGCTCACAGAAAGAAACTGCAGAACTTGTTAGAAGTCTTAGCCTTTGGAATCAGCTGAAGAACTCTGTGGATGAGAAAACAGATCAAGGTGAACCTTTTTTAATTGAACTGAAACCATGTTAAATTTGCAAGCATAGTACGCTAAAATCATTCTAGTGAAGCATTTTCACTGTACATTTGTTGAACTTTTATATGTGGTTTTTATTTGTAAGAAAATGTGTCTTGTCTTCAAAACTGTAATATTTTGGGAAAATTATTGCCATTGTAGATTTTTAGACGTTTCAACATGGGTGTGAATGCAAGCATATCTTCTTTCTTCTTCAGTGCTTTCCCCATCTGTAGTGTCTGAATTATAGCAAACACGCACAATCCAATATTTCACTTCTAGTTTCATGCTTCAGTTTCAAATAGTATTTTCTGTTTTCAGACCCTCCCTTCACTTCCTGGTTAAAGTCAGGGTTTGTAGGTTTTTGAATTGATATCCTCAACAGGGAGCAGAACAAGTCAGTCAGCTGAGAGTATCCCAGCTAATGCAATTCCTCCTCCAAGGAGTCAGCAAGGAAGGATAGGCAGGAAGGAAGTCAGAAAATCTCATCTGCCAGATGAATGATCGAATAAAGTGAAACTTCATCTGCACTTTTAGAAAGAAATTTGCAGAATTCTTGAACACTACCTTACTTTCGCTTTATGAATCTAGGTGTAGGATAGGTCACTTGATAAGGGGCTGTTGCTAAATTAATCCGATTGTTGGAGCACCATTAAAATCTTCCATATAAAAAATACTCAGAAGAAAAGTCAGAAGTAACTCATAGCTGAGAAGGTGGCCTAGTTAGCTTGGGAGGAGGCTTGACTCCATCACATCAGAAATATTTCAATGAGATAGTGAATACAGCACACCTTCATAAAACTGACTACTAAGGGTATAAAGAAGGTGCTGTTCCACCTTCATTCTGTTCATGAAAATCTAACAAACTGGAAGAATTGAAGACTGTAATTCAAATAGTGACAAGATTTGAGACTTACTTTGAACTGCTAAACTGATCAATTTCTGCTTTACAGGCCAAGCTGACAGAATAAAACCCTGTGTCAGGATGCAAAATGCATCTTGTTCTCTGACCAGTCTGATACACCAGACATATAGCCTGATGGAATTAGCTTATGCCATCTCTAATGGTAGTGGGAATTTGGGGATAATACAGCTTCTGCAACTTTTCTGTCCTGATACTAGTCCGACTTTGGTACCAACATGTGTAAAGATCCTTTAAGGTTTTTGGAGGAAACCTGTAATCTCCACCCGTTTTAAAAATAGGAGGAGGTGTCCGTTGCTGATATCTGTTTCTTGTGCACCACTGCTGTCTTTTCAGATAAAGCAAATATATATAGGTTCCAGCTGAAGAAGATCTTCCCAATAACAGACACCTTAAATTAAGCAATCAGGTGACCCTGTGCATGTTTGTATTTTCCTTTCCTGTCAGTGAAATGGCAAGTGGGACTTTGGTCAAACACATTCTTTGTCCTATTCCTCACTTACTTTGGAGGCCTTCTGACACAGGAAAAGAGATTTTGCCACTTCTTTGAACGTTCATCTAAAACACCATGGCTTGATTGTCATTTTTTAACAGTTTTCTGGATTATCATCCCTCTAAAGTTCTGTATGCAGGCTTGAAGCTCAGTTCTAGGCACATAAATACATTTACATTCCCAGAGGGACCAAGGTACTATATGTGGAATCCTGAAGGGTGATCTCTTTACTGTGCAGTCTTTGGGGAGGCTCTGATCTTAGCCCCATTTAGTGTATCTGATACATACACACACAGTTTTATGGGAACAAACTGGAAATTTGGGTAACTTGCAGAATATGACTATCAAGGTAGACAAGCCAGCCTCAGTGACACCAGCAACTCCTGTGGCGAGCTGATCTGTTCCTTGGAGTAATGTCATTCTGTAGTAATGTCTTTGGGTGATCCCATTGTCCAGATAAGAAAACACATGCTTTCCTATTGAGTATTAAGTGAAATATATTAATTCAGTTGCTAAATGATTGCAAGCAAACATCATGAATTGAGGTACTATATCTGTACATATGTAATTAGAAATATGGGATACAAACTGAGACTGTGCAAGAATCTGTACAGTTGAGAAGTTGTAACTTGTTTCCTGTCTTTGGAAGCAAGTCACCAACCAATAGAAAAATCAGTTTGAGTTTGTTGTTTAACAAACTGGTTGATATTTCTGATATCGAGAATGGTAAGTAGTTAACTGTTTCTGAAATCTGATCTATGAGAATTCACGTTTCTCACATTCTACAAGCACACATGCAAAAATGGAATTTATTTTAGCACCCTTACCTTTGGAGAAATATCTTATTCTTTTGATGTGAGTGAAAATAGTAGCTTTGCCTCTCTGGTCTGGTGTCTGAAAGACCTATTTAAAGTGACTATCAGCATCCCTTTCTGACAAGAGAAATGATTTTAGGATTGAGTAGAGACTTAAATATTTTGCCTGCAAATCATTTGTATGATTTCTTATGATCTTTTTCTGTTATGAAATGTTTATTTTTAAAGAATCGCATTCCTTACTGAGGGAATTTTTCACAATATTACCTACAGAAATTCTGCAGACCTTATCCAAGCAGTAGCATCTGTTTCTCTGTGTATGTATTTTATAGCGGCTGAGTGATTATATACAAATTATTCTAAAAATAATTCTTTCCATAAATTCTCCCATAATGGGGAGTATTAAAACTACTGCTTGTTTGCTTGAATAATGAACAGAAGCTAAAAATGAAACATATCTCAGGTTCAGGGCAGTTCCTATGATGCTTAGTTTTTAGTTTGTTAGTCTGGGCCTGTGAGAGACTTATGGAAGTTGGAGGTGGGTAAGCACTTATGTTGGCTATAGAATTTAAAGTTTAACCACAGGAATCAATAGTGAGAGCCTCCACACAGTTGTTCACTGACACTCTAGGATTTTGTAACTGGGTCCTAACCATTCAGAAACTTAAAAAGGTGTTGCCTACACTAGTAAATTGCACCCAGATGAGAATGGGGTCAAGTACAAAGACTTGAGGCTTGAAGCATAGATGATGTGTTCATGTTGGCTTACCCCATGCAAGAAGGCTGAGTGCTTCAAAGTAAGAAAACATGATCCTCAGTAGACAGGACTGGTAGCAGCTTCCTTGCAACTGCAGATGAGAAAAGGCAGAGTGTGGCTTAGCACTGCATGCTGAGAATCCAAAAGCAGCCATGTTTTGTGTTTTGGCAAAAGGCAGTCAGCACACATGCTGACAAAAGGTACAAATGCTGCTTCTGCCCCTTTCTGTAAATTTTCTCTACTATGAAGTATTGCTTCAGTCTCACCTGGGTTGAGTAGCACCTGGATGCTTTCGCCACACTTTGGAAAAGAAGTTAGGTGGTATAATCTGTAAAGGAAATGGGAGTTGAAGTCTGATTTATTTGATCCTTGGTAGTGTTTATAAAATAGGAAGTTTAAAAAAACAAAAAACATAGTCCCTTCTAAATATTTGTATGTGAAATGTTCTTTCAGCTCTTATTACTAAACAAACAAATTTTATTCTTACATTAGCTTTAGTGAATTTCCTCATTGTATCACCTTGAGGAAAATGAATCCAGCTATTGCTGAACTGCAGGAGGGTTATCAGCCATATCCTTTATTAATGCACATGTTTTGTATTTCAGAAACTGAAGTGACAGGGCATACCACAAATATTACCCATCTTCCTCCTGAAGTAATGCTGACCATTTTCAGTTACCTTAATCCTCAAGAGTTGTGTCGATGTAGTCAAGTAAGCACTAAGTGGTCTCAACTGGTTAAAACTGGATCTCTTTGGAAACATCTTTACCCTGTTCACTGGGCCAGAGGTAGGTGATTGCCTCTTTCATCTATTTCTCAAGGATCAGATTTTGGAGACTGCAAAATATAATAAATTAATAGTTTGTGTAATTAATCTAAATTAAGTATAGGAGCTCCATTTGGACATGGTGGCATTTCAGAGTTTGATGTGACATATTTTGATGGGGGAACAATTACAAACTTTGTTAAATGTTGTTGCATGTGGTGGGGTTTTTGTTTTGTTTTGTTTTTGTTTTGTTATGTTTGTAGTCATGAAAAATTAGTATGTGTAAGAATGGACCGGAATTCAGTGAGGCAGTAATATGCTAATCTGTATACAGGCTAATGACAATGTTGCTTGGTAATAAATCTTAGTAATCAAAAGTTAGGTTAGTATATATTGTTCTAAATGATGATTTTTTGGCTGGTTTAGTAGTCTTATTGCAGCAGATTCAGAGAAATTGTGTGTAATAAAAGTGAAATGTTTCATATTTTTGTTACGTTGCAGGCTTATAAGGTGTTTTTTTTTTTTTTTTTCCCTTGATAAGTCTGTGTCATGACTTGAATCTAAATGAAGACTTGGGCATATATGATGAACTATGCACTTTAAGAGGACAGATTTTTAAAAAGTAATCATCTAGCCTGCTTTTATTGGTTTTGCCCAGAATTTGTGACTAAAATCATTGTATGAGCCTGCAGAATACTTTAGAGCACCAGAAAAGCACTTCAGATGGCTGCTCTCATTCCCCCATAGTGAAGATTAAGATGTGGAATGAGTACCTTTTACCATTGTACCTTTTGAGGCACAAAATTGTATCCTTTTAAAAGAAACTAAGTGAATTTTTTCCTAATTTTAAAATAATTATGTACATATATATGTTCTGGCTTTATACTACTCATGTCAGATAGGCCACTTAAAAATCCATCAGATTAAGCTTTTACAGCTTTGAATGTTTGCATTTCACAGCGTCTGGATTTGCTGGATTTTATAATTTACACATATATAACAAAGATTTCAGTCTTGTCCTGGTTCCCATATTAATGGCATTGGGTAAAAGAAAATTGTCCTGCAATTTAGCAAGGTGCATTTTTAATGTGTATCTTAAGGTTTTAAGGTGATAAAGAAATAATTTAAAGTAAAGGTAAGGAAACCAGATTTAAAAAGGAACTGTAAACCAAAAAGTTTTTACTTTTCATTGCTTTTTTTAGGGTTATAAAGGCAGCATCAAGTTGGTTTGGTGTTTTTGTTGGGGGGGAAGGGGGTTCTTGGGGTTCCTTCCTGGACACTGCTAACACCAGGCCTGACTTTCCAGCTTTTGGGTGGGGAATCTCTCATACTGACTTCACGAGAGACCAAAACCTGAACTGCAACTGTTCACACCTCAGCTCAGTGGGAGTGGAATAGTATTAAGTGTTTAAAAATTTAATTTGATTTTTAATGTTTATTTTATTCAAACGCCTGCTTATTGTGAGAACATTTTTGTGAAGGATTTGACACGTTTGCACCTTCAGTTGGGGGTTGGAGAAACAATGTGGCTCAGGTATTAACCTGATGCGATTTGCTAATCCTACAGAGTTTTCCCAGGAAAATTGAGACTTACTGTTTTGGGGGTTGGAGGATCATAGGAGAGGGCAGGTAATGAATGAGGAGGAAGGCTACATAATTTAATGAAATAGTTGTTAAACTGATCTATTTTAAATTGGTGCAAAACCTCTTTGAGTTAGTTTATCCCTTGCTGACTTTGATTTAGTTTGCACTGGTGGATAGCATTAAAGTGATTGAAGGTTTAAAGATGCATCTGCATAGGTGGCTGCACAAGTTAAATAGACTTAATTAAAACATTGGGACTTATATAGAGAGCCCTGCAAATCTGCGGATATCCGTGGATATCCGCCTTATATCCACATCTGTGGATACAGAACAGATATCCGCAGACCATTTCTTGTGGATGCAGATCGGATACGGATCCACATGTTTTTATCTGCACAGAGCTAAAGCCCTGCAACTATGTGGATATCCGCAGATATCCACATTTTATCTGCATCCATGGATATAACACAGACCATTTCTTGTGGATACAGGTCAGATATGGATCCACTTATTTGTATCCGTGCAGGGCTCTACTTACATGACAAGGCCTTACAGGTCCTCTTTACATAGTTGTAAGGATCCAATAAAGGGTGCAAGCCACTGCAGAAACAAACACCTGTTCTTTTGCAGATAGCTAAGATCAGTTAGCTGGCATTTTACTGCATCCCTGACAGTTGTAAGAGAAACTTTTTTGGGATGAAGTTCATAGCCAGCTGGTGGTCCACTGGGGAAAGCTTGTTTGCTACTGAACTGAGCCAAGTGTGTGGTGTATAGTTGAAAATTTGGCAATACAGAAGTTGGAAGTTGATTTTTCCAAACCGATGAACTCCTGACCAGGTGACATGACCAGTAAATCATGAGGATTTCATATTAGGAAGGAAACTGGTTAATTTCATGCAGTTTTCTTGCTTACTTTGTTGTAGGATTTTTATCTACTTTGTAGAATTCTAGAACCTCAGGAAAGCAAAATATTTTAATGAAAAGTAGAATTATTTCAGTTCTACTTTGCATCTTCATACTAAACCCTAGTGGTGAAACGTGAAAAAACAGTAGTTAACTTAGTGAAAACGCCAAAATAATCTCGGTGAATTCTAAAGTCTTTTGAACATTACCTTTTAAATATATTATAAACATCAGCAAATGTATATGTAGTCATCCTATCCAACTTCAATTGAAGGAAATGGCAAATCTTTCAATTACATCAGTGTGATAAGTTCTGGAGAGGTAGCCATGTCAGTTTGTATACAGCAAAGATGAGAGTCCTGTGGCACCTTAAAGACTAATTAATATCTTCACGCTTAAGCTTTCATGGGCTCCAACTCACTTTGTCAGATACAAGATTTATATCATTGTATAATAAGTAACCACTAGAGTTTTCAGTAACGATGATCAAATGTATCCTACTGAACTTTTTCTTTGTTCACTATTTTTGGCTGACTAGGCGACTGGTACAGTGGACCTGCAACTGACCTTGATGATGAACCTGATGAGGAGTGGGTGAAAAATAGAAAAGATGAAAGCCGTGCTTTTCAAGAATGGGATGAAGATGCAGACATAGATGAATCTGGTAGGCAAAACATAATAGAAAAGAAATTACTGTGCAAAGTTCCTTTGTAGCTTTTCATGATGAAGATGCAAAAACTGCTAGTAGATGTAATCACACAGCTGTTGTTTTATCCAGAGGCAAATGTACATTCCCTTTTCAAAAACAGCTTCTTCATAATTTATTTTAGTATATACATTTCAGTTGTTAATGCATAAAAAAAAATACATTTGATCTGGAATGTGTACTTTTTCCTGTGCTAATAGATCTACAGAAATTACTCGGAACTTGTACGGTTTCAACAAGCAAGTGTAGAATTAATATATAACTAATATATTTAGAATTAAGAGAAGACTGGTGAAGTGGTTCTTGGGCTGCTAATTGATATCCGCTGCATCTTACATTGATATAAAATATTTCCAAATACATCTTTTTTTCCTTTGTTAGCACAACAGTGGCAAGCAGTGTTCATAATGTTCAATTTCTGTCAAGTATACACAACTACTACTATGGCCTCCATTGGTCAAAATTGACCATGAATAATGCATCCTAGATGTACTAATCATCTGCTCGGTTGGAACAGCGTCGTTTATGACTGAAAAGATCAATACGAGAATGGCAGTCTCTATTGCAAAGGTCGCATCTATGTGCGGTCTCTGGTCTGTTGGATGTGTTGCGCTCCTTTCTACGTGCCTGCCTGTCTGTTGCGATGTTCATCAGTTTTTCTTCCCCTGCCTTGAGGTATTGGGCCAGAGTACTTCTCCACGTTGAGCGATCATCTGCAAGGTTCTCCCAGGACTCAGTATCAATGGCAAGTGCTTTCATGTCTCTCTTGCAGACGTCCTTGTAATGCAATTGGGGGCAGCCAGTAGTTCTCCTCCCGGATGCCAGCTCTCCATACAGAATGTCTTTTGGGATGTGGCCATCCTCCATGCGATGGACATGTCCCAGCCATCTCAGCCTGCGCTGCCTGAGGAGAGTGAACATGCTGGAAAGGCCAGCACGAGACAGGACCTCAGCATTAGACACTCTGTCTTGCCAGGATATGCCTAAGGTGTGGCGGATGTTTCGCAGGTGAAAAGTGTTGAGTCTTCTCTCCTGTCTGGCATGCGTGGTCCATGACTCACTTCCATACAACAATGTGCTGACGACGCAGGCTCTATACACTGCCATCTTGGTCTTTACCGTCAGCTTGGAGTTATTCCAAACACGAGTGGTGAGGTGGGCGAATGTTGTAACTGCCTTCCCGATCCTCTTATCAATTTCTATATCCAGGGAGAGGTTGTCAGCGATGGTAGATCCCAGGTAAGTGAATTGACGGACGACCACGAGTTCATAATCATCAATATGAATGACTGGTGGTGCATCAGTATTCTGACCCAGAACATTGGTCTTTTTCAGGCTGATAGTCAGCCCAAAATCCTTGCAGGCCTTGGAGAAGCAGTCCATTAGTATCTGAAGTTCATGCTGGGTGTGCGTCGTAATTGCTGCATCATCTGCAAACAGCATTGCTCTGATAAGAGCCTCACGTGTCCTTGTCTTAGCTCTAAGATGGGCAAGGTTGAAGAGCCTGCCATCTGTTCTAGTACGCAGGTAGATCCCCTCTGTCGCAGTGCCAAAGGCATGCTCTAGGAGCAGGGAGAAAAAAATCCCGAAGAGTGTCGGAGCAAGAACACAGCCTTGTTTAACACCGCTATAGATGCTGAAGGGCTCGGAGAGGCTTCCAAAGGGACAGCTGTGTTAGTCTAGTCCAGTAAAAAAACAACAAGCAGTTGTGTGGCACTTTAAGACTAACAGATTTATTTTTTGCATGAGCTTTCGTGGGAGAAGATCCCACTTCCTCAGATGCTTCGAAGATGGGTGAACCTACAGAAAGGAATGAAACTAAATGCAAGGGGGTGTAAAACATAGGATCAGGTCATAAAGTAACAGCAAATCAGAGCAGTTTACAGGCTTAACGAATGGGAAGCCTGAAGTCAAATTACCCTTTGTAATGGGAAAAGAACCCATAATCTCAACTGAGTCCTGCTTTCACAGAATTTAGCTTGCATATTAATTCGAGTTCAGCTGTTTCTCTTTGGAGTCTTGATGTCCCAGGTACATCTCTAACGACAGTCATTAACAAATCCATCATCGAGTGATTAGGAAGATGGAAGTGCTCAGCAACTGGTTTCTTTGTTCTTTGATTTCTGATATCAGCTCTGTGCTCATGCAGTCTCTTAGGGAGCGATCGTCCTGTTTGTCCAATATATAAGGTGTTGGGGCATTTCTTGCACATGATGACATAGACCACATTAGTAGATGAGCAGGTAAATGAGCCTTTGATGGAGTAGCAGGCTTGATTAGGACCTGTGATGGTGTCTGTTGTGTAGATATGTGGGCAGACTTGGCAGCGTGGTTTTTTGCAAGGGTGTGTGCCTGCTTCAATGTTCTTGTTGTTAGATCTGTAGTTGCTGGTGAGTATCTGTTTAAGATTAGGGGGCTGCCTATAAGCAAGGAGTGGTCTGTCTCCTAATGCTGGAGAGAGAGAGGGATCATCTTTTAGAATAGGCTGTAGGTCCTTAATGAGCAAGAACATTGAGCCTTAATGAGCAAGAACGTCTGACGTTGACGAAGGGAGAAGATCATATCTATGGTAGATCTTTCAGCTCGGAAGCCACGCTGTGACTCTGGGTAAACGCGTTCTGCCAGCTTCTGTAGGCGGGTCAACAGGACCCGAGCAAAGACTTTGCCAACAATGCTGAGAAGGGAAATGCCTCTATAGTTGTTACAGTCACATCTCTCACCCTTGTTCTTATAGAGGGTGACAGTCTTGGCGTCCCTCATGTCCTGTGGTACAGCTCCTTCTTGCCAACATTGGCGGAGAACTTCATATAGTGGAAGCAGTAGGGTATTCCTGCAATGTTTGATCAAATTGGGTGGAATCCCGTCACTGCCTGGGGCTTTTCTTAGGGCCAAGTTGTTAATGGCCTTACTAAGCTCCTCAGTTGTCAGCTCTACATCAAGTTCTTCCATAGTCGGCAGACACTCGACAGCCGTAAGGGCTGAGGGGGACACAGTGTTCTTTCTGGAGTAGAGGTTGGAGTAATATTCCACCCATCTCTCCATCTGCTGACCTTTGTCTGTGATAACTTCCCCAGTGATAGATTTAAGGGGAGATGTCTTGTTCTGGACTGGTCCGCACGCACTCTTCATGCCATCATACATCCCCCTTATATTACCCATATCGGCAGCCAACTGAATGTCTTCGCTGAGCTGAATCCACTACTCATTGGTGCAACGCCTGGCAATTTGCTGAGCTTTGCCCCTGGCAGCCCTGAGCATCTGCAGGTTCCTAGCTGTAGGTGACCTTTTGTACTCGGCAAGGGCAGCGCGCTTGACTTCAATGACAGGTATCATCTCAGTCGACTTGGCCTCAAACCAGTCTTGTGACTTTGATGTCTTCTTCCCAAAGACAGTCATTGCTGTGAAGTAGATGGTATCCCGCAGAGTCCTCCACTTTTCTGTGGCGGAGTCCCTGGGTTGTAAGTTACCCAGCTCTCTCTCAAAAGTCACTGCGAACTGTTCCATGAGGTCTGGTTGGGACATTTTGCTGACGTCGATGTGGGCCTCCCTTGATTCTTAGTGCGATAAAACTTCTTTGAGTACAGTCTGATTTTACAGCACACCAGAGAATGGTCTGTATCGCAGTCAGCGCTATGGTAAGAGCGCGTATGAAGGACATTTTTGATGGCGGTGCACCTCACCACAATGAGTTCCAGTTGGTGCCAGTGCTTTTGAGCGTGGATGTCTCCAGGAAACCTTGTGTTGGGGCTTGGTCTTGAAAAAGGAATTAGGGATACAAAGGCCATGGTATGAACATAACTCGAGCAATCATTCTCCATTCTCATTCATTTTTCCCACGCCGAATCGCCCAAGGCAGGATGGCCACGAATCGTGGTCAGCACCCACTCTGGCACTAAAATCGCCCAAGAGAATAAGTTGTTCTTTGTTTGGTGTGCTATTGATGATGAATGTGAGGTTCGCGTAGAACTCATCTTTTGCGTCTGACGCGGCCGACAGTGTTGGGGTGTAGACGCTGACGAGGGTAATGGGACCTTCGGTGGTGTTGAGTTGGAGAGTCTGAAGGCACTCCAAGCTATTACTACCTAATTCTACCAAGCTCAACAGGCTATTCCTCACTGCAAAGCCTACTCCATGTTCTCTGGGCTCATCAGAGCCCCTTCCTTGCCAGTAGAACGTATAGTCTTTCTCCTTCAGTGTGCCTGAGTCTGCCAGCCGCGTTTCCTGGAGGGCGGCAATGTCTACATGCAGCCTCTTGAGCTCATCGTTTATAACAGCTGTCTTTCTGAAATCACTGATATCCTGAATGTTTTCAGACAGGCCAGTCATCATAGTCCGGACGTTCCAACACCCCAGCTTTAAAACTAATCTTTTTTGTTGCGTTCTTTTGTTGCCTGGTGCAGTGGTTTCAGTCTGCTGTTCCTAATCCCCATGCACCCAATGAGGATAGGAGACCGTGGCGGGGTAGCACCTTACTGGCTGGGGGCTGCCCAGCTTAAGGCGGGTGGTAGCTGTCCAATGAGATCCGAAGATCCCTCCCACCGTCAGGAGCAACCCCTGGCATCACGCTCTACGCCAATCGGGCAATGACTTATAACCGGTAACTGTTACTCCCCGTGTTGTGCCTACGCCACAGGCGAAGCTGGAGTGCCCTCTCCAGGTTGTAGGTGCAGATTAGGATGCAAGCCTGGGCAGTGTAATATGGAGGGCAGGCTGTTGCCCACGTAACATGTCCCCCCTCTCCACAACGCTAATGGGCCCAAAGGAGCAGCGAAGCCGCTACAATTTGGCACCAGCGCCATCACAGGAGCTGCCAGAACAAGGTTATAAATAATGACGAACCGCCTTAGGGGCTCCAATCCGGATATTTCCTCGAGGTTTACTCCTGAAACCTTTTTCCACGACTGGATATAGCCGCAAGGCAGCGGAGGTTTTGAATCAGAGTTTTCCTTCTCCTAGATGGACTGCCTTACCAGGCTAACGAGCTCCACCTACCCGAAGTATACACAACACAGCACTCATAAAACTTATGTTGTTTGCCATTCAGTGATAGCTGCAACACCTTACTTCATTTGTGTTACAAAGACATGGATGAATTATAATCCTATCTCTGTTTTGCCTATTTCCTTTCCAGCTCTGTATACTGTTTTTAGTATGAGCTTAGCATTGGGGAAGGGAATGACCATGTTTTTCCAAATGCGGTCTGTTTGTCAAAGTTCCCATCTCAAAAATGTATTCAGTGGAGTTTGTCCAATTGATATGAGTTCCAAGATAACTTGCTTTAAAAACATGTTGTTTTCAGTTTTTTAGTCTAATAATCCTGTAAGATATAAAGGTGCTCATTTGACTTCAAAGGCATGCATTAGTTTTCTTTTCTCCAGTGTTAGCCCACAATCTGCAACTTGTCTTTGTAAAGCACATCCATGATCCTTTCCTCTGTAACCTATAGCTGATGTTGCAATAATCGTCTGTAGAGAATTACCAGTGGAAAAAAGTTCCAAAGGGGTAACCGTGTTAGTCGAGTTCAACAAAATAAACAAGGAGTCCTGTGACACTTCTAAAGACTAGCAGATCAATTTATCACGTGAGCTTTCATGGGATATGTTCCCCATCTTCAGAGTGTCTGACAAAGTGGGATTTTCTCCCACAAAAACTCATGCAATAAATAAACCTGTTAGTCTTCAAAAGTGCCAGAGGACTCCTTGTTTGTTTCCATGGGGGAAAAAAAAAGTAATTGGCAGCTTCAGCTAGTACGGAGAGCTGTGTTGTTCTTTGGCATGAAGTGACCAGTTATGACCCCATAACACACTCTAATCTGTATTTCACCAGTTTCCTTCAGTGTACATTTTAAAGCTTTTGTAGCAACCTGTGAAATCTTAGCTGGTACAGAGTTGGAAAGAAAGATCACACAGGAAAAAGAATGTTGCAATAGCTTACTGTGGGTTAGCTGTTGTTGTTTTTTTTGTTCCTGGAATAGATTTCTGTAGGACAACTAACAAGACAGATGAGTAGAAAACCTGGCCTCAGGAACCTATTTCGTTGAACCAGGGTTCAACAGATTTTAAAGTGCATCATTAAACATGTGTTAAGCTTTTTATTAACATCCATGTTCTTTTAGGTACTTGATAAGTAGATGTTTTAAACCTTTGTTTTGTAAATCTTGTATTTATTGTGGTATGGGGAGATGAATTCTGTACAGCTCTCTAAATACATTATAAATTCCCATGTTTCTCTTTGGTTTATTTTACAGAAGAGGCTGCAGAAGAATCACTTGCCATTAACATAGTGCAGATGGAAAAGCATTTACTCCATGGCTTAATTCATAATGTTCTCCCGCATGTGGGCCCTTCAGTGAAAACACTAGTACTGGCCTACAGTTCTGCAGTTTCTAACAAAATGGTATGTATTGTCACCCTAGTGCACTGAATACGTGTGAATGTGTGTGCTCAAATTATTTGTATATAATTGGTGTGCTTGAGTTCAAAGAAATCTGTAATGTAAGTTGATGTTGAATTGCACTTCAAATGAGCATTTATTTGCATCTTGGCTGTGAGACTCTTTAATTGTCTAAGTGTTTTGCATTTTCACCTTTTCTTTACTAGGTTAGACAGATCTTGGAACTTTGTCCTAACTTGGAACATCTGGATCTCACTCAAACTGATATTTCAGACTCTGCATTTGACAGGTTAGCTATTTGCTTATAAAAACTTTGCATCTGTGGCATTTTGATTAAAAAAACCGAAAACCACATCTGTACAGTAACTAGTACATTAATTACGTTTAGAACTTGCGTTCAGCCATAACCAACAATCAAACCAAAGCAACATTAATATTTTGCATAATGTGGCAGGCAAGGGTTATAACTATGAAATGGAACACTTTTGAAAAGGCTTCAAATGTTTCAGTATTGCATGTAACGCCAGTGACTGGCAACTCTTGCTTAATAATGCTTCTGGGGTAATGCTGCATGTGCACGGAAATCACATCTCCCACCGATTTCTTTGCTTCCTGAAAGACTTCTGAGAGGGAAGCAAAGGAAAATTGCAAGAGTGGTCACATGCCCTTCCGTAGCAGCACAAGTGTCTCTCTTCAGACAGCTGGAGCAGCAGGCAGAGAAATGAATCTCTGTGGCTGGGTTGGGCGGTGGGGAGGGGCTGGGGATAGTCCTGCTCTGTGGTGATCACAGTTGATATTCTTGGCTGAGCTAGGAGGAAGACTGGAATTCCTCTTCCTGGGTCAGACGCACCCCAGAAATCTCTTGTGGCTGCAGGAGGCTTCACACCCTTCTCCCCACTTCCTCCCCTGGGAGGGGCTTGCTACTGCATACTAAGCTAGCCCCTGCTGGGCTGAGCCTGCTCTTGTTCTACACCAGGGTGGAGGACCAGGGCTGGGCATGCATGGGAGACTCTCCCTCTGACTTGCTGTCTCGGTGCAGTAAGTGTGGAGGGGAAGGGTTGTGAGGTATTTTGTGGGGCAGACCAAGCCCCTGCACTGTGCAGTGTGTCAGGTGCAGCCTCATCACTGTGTCCTGAATCTTGCAAAGGTTTCAGGGCGTAAAGTTGCATGTTCGAGTGTCCTATGTGTCATCAGTACGGGGCCAATGAAGATTACAGGCTCAGAGCTATGCATGTGGAGCATGTGACCTCTGAGTGAAAGATTCCTTAGCACAGCACTGAAAGTCTCTTTCAAATGTTAGACTAGTGGCAGTACTCTTTCAGTCATGCTAAAAAATGTCATTGTTTCTTCAAGAACAAAAATACAGCTCCCATGAGGGGTGCTGGCCCTCTAGAAATTATCCACCAGCAGCTCTTGTAAATCCTGTGAAATTTGGTTGAGCATTTGATGAAAGTTGCAGTTCCTGTTGTGGTACTTGGAAGGCTTCACCTACCTTTTTTTTTTTTTTTTTTTTTACCTTTTTCTAACTTTTAATTAAACTGCAACTTTCGTCATATACCTAATTTTACTTAGGACACCATATTTGGACTGATTCTAAATGTGAGTTGTTATTAATGGCTAGTGCATCTCAATCCACTTGAGGTTTCATGGTAATTTATTTTTAATTATGGGTGGGCAAAAAAAGGACAGCTTTACTCAAAAAAAAAACCAAAAACCCACACATATTTAAGTCTATAATTAAAAAATGATTTATTCCACTAATGTAAAAACAATATTTTGCTTAAAACTGAAGATGAAAATTTCAGCCTAAAGGCATGGGGGATTTTGTCTTCTCAAAAGACCATTTTTCCAATTCAAACTATAATCTTTCAACCTTACTTATGGAGTCATTTATTGTGAAATTAGTAACATGTGCCCAGGGCTTCAGGAATCCAAATATCTGTTTTAAATACATGAGTAAAGTGAAACAAGGGGGCATCGAGAGGAGGATGTCCATTACACTAATGCGTACAATAGCCACCTGTCGCGACAGGTGTGGGTACACTGGTAATCGTAGCCGCAAACCTGCACATAGGTGGCTCAGACCATAGGGTCGTTCTCCACTGAATGGAGCAACGGTGGAGTTCGGCAGCCGTCTGAGCGACTGAGCAGCCCTATTTAGGACCGCACTGCTCATCTTCTTGGTATTGAGGAAGGGGCTAGAAAAGGTGCCCTAAAAATTGCCTGCTCCATATTATCCTAGCTGGTTTACCGCGGCCAGTGGGAACCCCACATATGCGGTCGAAACAAATCATCAAGGAAAAAAGCAAAGACTACAATTCTGAACCTTGCTACATGGAACATTTGCACACTTCTTGACAGAGACGGTTCAGATAGACCCCAGAGACGTACAGCGCTTATTGTAAGTGAGCTCACCAGATGCAATATTGATATCGCTGCCTTAAGTGAAACCAGGCTGGCGGGAGAGGGTGAACTTTGTGAAGAAAGTGCCGGTTACACCTCCTTCTGGAGTGAACGAGGACCTGCAGAGCGACAAGAAGCTGGAGTTGGCTTTGTAATAAAGAAAACACTTATTGGCAGGTTGGTTGGCCACCCTAGAGGTGTGAATGATCACCTAATGACGTTGAGACTCCCCCTCTTAGGAGGGCAGAAGTTTGCCTCCATTGTTAGCGCCTATGCTCCCACCATGACCAATTTGGATGTGATTAAGAACAAGTTTTATGAAGACTTGAATGATGTCCAGTAAAAAAACAACAAGCAGTTGTGTGGCACTTTGAATGATGTCATCACCGCTGTTCCCAACGCCGATAAACTCATCATTCTTGGTGATTTTAATGCAAGAGTTGGTTGTGACAGCACCTTATGGGAAGGAGTGATTGGAAAGCATGGTATTGGTAACTGCAACAGTAATGGTCTGCTGCTCCTTCAGACCTGTGCAGAACATGGTCTTTTAATTACGAATACTGTCTTCCGTCTTCCCACTCATAATAGGACATCATGGGTGCACCCTCACTCTAAGCATTGGTACCTCATTGACTTCGTCATCGTCAGGAGGAGGGACAGGCAGGATGTACAAATCACAAAGGCCACGTGTGGTGCCAAGTGCCGGACTGACCACCGCCTTATTGTCTCCAAGCTTAAGCTTCGTGTTCAGCCCAAGTGACGTCCACAGGGTGTGAAAGTATCAAAACACCTGAATGTCAACAAGTTTATGGTCAGCGATAGCAAGCAGCATTTTGTCGATATTCTAGACAAACGCTTGCAGTCCACCGTGTTGGACAATCAGGATGTGGAGGCAGCATGGGCCGCACTACGTGAGACAGTGTATAACATGGCCATGGAGTGTCTTGGACCCTCTACTAGGAAGCATAAAGATTGGTTTGACAAGAATAGCACAGAGATAAAACAGCTACTAGAGGACAAATGCCATGCCTATAAAGCTCATTTGGATGACCCAAAGTCAACAGCGAAAAAATGCGCTGAGGAATGTACACAGCACTATTCAACATAAACTGCATCAGATGCAGGATTCCTGGTTGAGCCACAAAGCTGATGAGATACAGGGCTTTGCAGACAGGAATGATATAAGGAACTTCTACAAAGGGTTGAAAGAAGTTTACGGCCCTACCACCTTGGGCTCATTTCCCATCCTCAGTGCCAATGGGGTCTACACTGATTATCAGTAAAGAGAAAATTCTCGAAAGACGGGCTGAACATTTTGACAGTGTACTGAATCACCCTTCCACCATCAATGATGATGCCATGGATCGGCTGCCTCAAATTCCGATTAATGAGACACTGGGCACTACACCCACTACGGAGGAGATCCAGGAAGCAACTCGTATGTTATCCAATGGCAGAGCACCTGGCTCAGACTCCATTCCATCTGAAGCCTACAAAGAAGGTGGCACTGCCCTAGCAGAGAAACTCCATCAGCTGTTCCAGTACATCTGGCAGCACGAGACAGTCCCACAAGATTTCAAAGATGCTTTCATAATACATCTTTACAAGCATAAAGGAAATTGTCAGGTCTGTGACAACCATCGTGGAATTTCTCTGCTATCCATCGCTGGCAAGATTTTGGCCAGAGTTTTACACAACCGCCTCACTTCACACCTTGAGCAAGGTCTCCTGCCAGAGAGCCAGTGTGGCTTCCGTGAAGGCCATGGGACTATCGACATTGTGTTTGCTGCCAGACAACTTTAAGAGAAGTATCAGGAACAAAATGTTGACCTGTACCCTATCTATGTCGATTTGACCAAGGCGTTTGACTCAGTCAGCAGGGATGGCCTATGGAGGATCATGGCAAAATACGAATGTCCTCAAAAATTTGCCATTGTACAACAGCTGCACAATGGCATGTTGGCCAGAGCATATGACAACAGAGAGACATCCGAACCATTCTCTGTCTCAAACGGAGTGAAGCAGGGCTGTGTTCTTGCTCCCACTCTAGTCAGTCTCATGTTTTCTGCTGTGTTGACAGATGCCTTCAGAGACGTGAGAATGGACATCGGCATCTGTTATCGTACTGATGGCTCACTCTTCACCCTCAGGAGGCTTCAAGCTAAAACTAAGATCATGACAGACACAGTTGTTGACTTCTTATTTGCCGATGACTGTGCCCTTAACACTGCCTCCGAAGCTGATATGCAGTTCGTTACTGACAGGTTTTCTGCAGCCTGCACAAATTTCGGCTTTACTATCAATACAAAAAAGACCGAAGTAATGTTTCAGCCCGCCCTAGGAAAGCATTATGTTGAACCCAACATCACTATCAGTGAACAGCATCTGAACGCGGTGGACAAGTTCACCTACCTTGGAAGCACACTATCCAGAAATGTTGTCATCAATGACGAGGTGAATGCCAGACTTGCCAAAGCTAGTGCTGCCTTTGGCAGACTCCACAAGAATGTGTGGAATAGGAGAGGCATCACCCCAGCAACAAAGATCAAAGTGTACCGTGCCATAGTTCTCTCCACATTGCTCTATGGCTGTGAGACGTGGACAGTCCACCGACGTCATGCAAGAAAACTAAACCATTTCCATATCACTTGCCTTAGAAAAATTCTTGGCATTAAATGGCAAGACAGGATCCCAGATACCGAGATCCTTGTTTGTGTTGGCCTGCCTAGCATCTATGCCATCTTGATGCAAGTACAACTTTGCTGGGCAGGTCATGTGGCTCGCGTGCCAGATCATCGGCTACCAAAGAAACTGCTATATGGCAAACTCCAACAAGGCAAACACTCCCAAGGGGGCCAGCAGAAGCGCTTCAAGGACACTTTAAAAGCGTCACTAAAGGCCTTCAATATCAGCTACTTTACATGGGAGCTCATAGCCCAGGACAGAGGAGAGTGGAGTTCAGCTGTCCGTTGGGGCATGGAAACATGCGAAGCCCAACTGGATTGATGCAGTTGAGCAACGCAGACGAGCCAGGAAAGATAATGCCAGAAGACCTCCATCAAACGCCACAATTCCCTTTCCGCACTGTCAGAGAACTTTCCGGGCACGGATTGGTCTGATCAGTCATTTGCGCACCCATGGACCCCTACCCCAACCCCTGGATGACTAGATGGTCTTCATCGTTACCAACGGACGAATGAATGACAATTGCCAACCTTGAAAAATAGTGACAGGAGGAGTTATAATGTATAAAGGACTGTAACATATAAAGAATTACTGATGAGGTCCCTTCCAAACCTATGATTCTATGATTAGTCCTATAACAAGAACCAAATCTCACATTTTCCGGTATCAGAGTATATTACCTTTTCCAAGTTTGCTTGTTCACTCAAGCCATTGCATGATCTTGCAGTGTTCAGGCTGCTTGCTGTTGTCAAGTAAATTAGGACTGCTCTTTTATCAACTCTATATAGTTAACAGGAACTGCTTTTGAGAACTGTTCAGTCTGAGACTTCCAGTAGCTTCACTTTGTCTTACAAATCATTTTGGAAATTATTAAACAGTAGATGTGGTGCTCCTGAGGGCTCACATGTTATAATTTTGCCACCCACATACTTAGTGTTTTAAATATTACTGAGCATCTCTCATTTCATGTTTCTTTAAATATACTTAGTCTTTTTAGGCACTTATGCAGTACTGCTCACTGTAGTGTCTGGGTGCCAAATTGTATTTTTAATTTTGGTTAACTCTTTTCTTCTTTCCCCTCAGAGCTGAGGCACATGCAATAAAGGACTGAATTAATATTAATATTTAACTTCTCTGCAAAGCCCGAAAATTACTTAGCTAGCTATGTCTGTTTATTAAGAGTCTTTACAAATATGCATAAAAGTATATAATCAATTTATCCTTTTCTGATTTTAGTTGGTCGTGGGTTGGTTGTTGTCAGAGTCTTCGTCACCTTGATCTGTCTGGCTGTGAAAAAATCACAGATGTGGCTGTGGAGAAGATTTCCAGAGCTTTGGGGATCCTATCGTCTCACAGCAATAAAGGAGTTCTGAAAAGTTGCAGAAACAGAAGTGCAAAGACTGTGTGGAAAAACAAAGACATTGCCATGCAATCCAACAAGAAGTACAGTTTGCATGATATAACTAATGAAACTCTAATCAAGGAAGACGGTAACGAGCACTATTGGACTAAACCTGTCACTTCGGAAAGTTTTGACTCTGCCTATGTCTGGATGCTAGATGCAGCTGATCTGGCTGATATTGAAGATGCTGCAGAATGGCGACGCAGAAATATTGAGGGGCTTTGCGTGATGGAACCAGCATCCAATCTTACTTGTTCATCATCCTGTTACAATAAAGACATTGTTGGACTAAGGACTAGTGTCTGTTGGCGGCAGCATTGTGGTTCTACTGCCTTTACTTACTGCAGTCACTCATTTTGTTGTGCTGGGGCAACACTAAGAACTATACAAGCACTTCCAGAGTCCTCTGCACTGTGTAAAAAAGGAACAAGGACTAGACAGTCAGAGGGAAAAGACTTGGTATACTCTGGAAATGACAAATCAGACCAAGAGACTGCACGAGTTCTTCAGTTCCTCAGCCTGTCTGGATGTTATCAGATCACGGACCACGGTCTCAGGTAAGTAGCCATTTTTGAGACACTACTGTCATCAAAGACAACTTCCTAGCTTTTCTTTCCTTGAAAGCTATCAGATGTGATTAAAGAAGGCACCAGAGCCCTGGTATGCAGGGGGTTCAGATTAGGTTTGGAAGATGAGATCTTCCATCATTCTTACAAAAATATAAAACATTCTGAAATATGTTAATACAAGTGTTCCCATTTCAGAGATCTATAAAGGATTTTTAGGTGACTGAGTTTTAATTCCCTAATCTACATAATGTTTTCCTGGTGGCAAATGTGGGAGGAGTTTAAAGTTTAGCTTTTTATGTAGTCACTTTTCAGATCTTTATGATTTAATATAATTTTATTTTGTCATACTTGCTCTAATATGTTGCAGTAGCTTTTTCTTGGAAGAAGAGAGAATTTTTGAGTCACCAGAAATATTTAGTTTTTGAACAGCAGTTTTAAGTGGCTTTTGGAATCAATCATTAGAAGTACAGACATCTTCAGGTAGACATTTGTGGCTAGTTCATTGACTTCCTGTGTGAAAAGCTAAAGTAGTGTCTTCTTCAAAAATGTCTGGGTATGGTATTGAACATAATTCTGTATGTACACAAAAGTAGTTTGTGTGGGGGATTATACAGTACATAGCAAATGACATTGAGGACATAGGGCCCATTTGTTTAGGGAAGACTGGAAAATCGTTTCTGAGCATGCAGTATATCAGTCCTCTTAGACTTCCAGTCAAACAAGATTTGCCCTTTGTGGCATTAAAGTACATATTTCCAGATGCTTGAGGTGCTGCTCTCTGAGCAGAGGATTGAGGAGGGAGAAGAACTGCTGCTCTCTTTTTTATGAAGGATATCAAAGCACACAGTAAAATTTCAACAACACAGTCACTCCTTATAGAATACCATTGGTGTGACTGATCTGAAGTTTTCTACCTTTTCCTTTTTATAAGAATTCTTTAGTTTTTTGTTCTATCTACAACATACTGCAAACTTAAGATTTATTACAAAGTTGTGCAAAAACATGTCATGATATAAACTGAAAATTTTCCTGTTGGACCGATTTTCAGAGGTGTGAGCTAATATGTAAGTTCTTAAATACAAATTTAGACATACAAGTTTTGAGTGTATTAAAGCTCACCTTAAGAAGATAGATACTGCAACCTGAATGAATATAGCAGGGGTGGCCAAACTTATGGAACTCGAGCCACACAAGTTGATTATTAAACCTTCAAGAGCCGCACTGAGACATAAAGCCTTATAGTTTTACTTACTAAATTGATTTGCTGATGTTTTTCCGCAAGCCACACTTTTTCATTCAAGGGCCACATGCAGCTCCTGAGCCGCAGTTTGGCCACACCTGGAATATAGTTTTGAGTGCACTTTTTAAAAGTTTAAAACTTTTTACTAAAAGTTGAGGTCATAATAGCAACTTTAAGTTAATCTCATTGTGTATGTGTAATATTTTCTATTCCTGTTTAACAACATACATGGAAATTTTCAGTTTTTACAAAATTAAGTTAAAAGAAGCATCTTTTCTTTGGCTGTACCCGCTTTTGACCATATCACCATAAATGTGTGTATACCAGATGTTGACAAATCTACAGCACACCTAGGAGCCCGCCCAAAAACTGCATTGCCTTGGTGTGCAGCAGTGACCCCCCCCCACCACCACCACTGAAAGACTGCCACTGCTGCCACTTCTTTCAGTGGTGATGCAGAAGGCATAAAGCCCCCCAGAAAGACCCCACTACCACCACCAAAAAGCCACTACCAGTGGCATTTGCAGCCAGGGGAGGGATTGGAAGACAGCAGTGCTGAAAATGTCAGTGCTGTGGCTGGTTGTTTTTTTTTTTTTTTTTTTTCCTTCTTCTTTGTCCAACACTTGGGGCCATGGCAGCCATGCTCCTAGGCGCTAGAGCAAAATCCTGGGGGCCATGGTGACCCCACACCCAGGATTTGTCAAGTTCCAGTATATACTGAATTAAACATTTACACCGTACCTACAGATGATGCCAAATCAGAACATGATCTTACCGTACTTGGATTTAGGAGAAGTTGAAACCTGACTGAAGTATTTCTGTACCAAACAGATACCAGGGCACTCTACAAAATAGCTAGTTTTGTGGTCCTTGTTCTGGCAAAACATCCATTGAGTTTACTTCAGAAATGCCTGTCATCCAGTAAAAAAGTATAAAATAGCCTTAAGTCCAACTTCGTTATAAAATACAAAATAACCTGTTTCTAATGTCAGAAGGAAGGGGTGTTTGTCATGGAGTAATGCTGCACTGTATTGCTAAAAGCAGGACTAGAGATAAGCTCAGCCTTGCAGTTTTGGAGCTGTGCTTCTCTGGAAAAATGAAATGCTACAGCAATGTTGAATGAAGGCTTTGTGTGCAGATGAGTGGGTTCTGTAGAACTGCATCTTTCTCGTGTGTAGCTGGAAGAGCTAGTCACGGTCTCGTTTAAACTTCTACAATTTTCTGTCTGGAGATGTGGAACTGTTCCCAGTTTCTTAAGTTAGGGAACTGAGCGAAAGTAATGTGTTTGGGCATTTGTTTGGCTCTTGCTTTTTTTGAAAAAGCGAGGCTGACTTCTAGCCCACTTACCTTCTGGGTTGAGTCCTGGCAGGAGCTCAGAAGTTGGTGCAAAATGGAGTGTGGAATTTTTTCTGATCTCTGCTGATTCTAATCTAATACTGGGCAGAAATCCAACTCACTCCACCTAGTTGCTTGGGCAGTCTGGAGCTTCCCTTTCAAGGGGAGAGAGTGGCGAGCAGGGACCTGATGTAAGGAGCAGAAAAGTTCCGGTTCCTATCTTTTTCCAGTTGCCTTAAATAATAACTTTGCTTTAGTATCTATAGTAGGCACTCCCTGTAATAAGCAGGGGAAGCTCAATATTAATGTAAGTACTGAAGTTACCATCTAATGAACAAAGAGAAAATTTAGTAAGTTTAAAGGCTGACCACCATATTAACAGTTCTTTTGATTTTATAAAAAGAATACTTGAGTTTTGACGTGTGGGTGTTGACGACATAGAGGGTGTCACCTTGCCTTGTGGTCTGTGCTGACACTGTTTGGCATCAAGAAATCCATGAATTTGGCAATGCAGCTGAAGCCTCTGCATTGACTTGCAATCCAGTTCCTTTGTCTGTTTTAACATGTTTTGACTTTCTCTTTGATCATAGGGCGTTGGCTCTGGGAGGAGGACTGCCACATTTGGAACATCTTAATCTCTCGGGTTGTCTTACTATAACTGGTGCGGGCCTGCAGGATTTGGTTGCTGCATGCCCTTCTTTAAACGATGAACACTTTTACTACTGTGACAACATTAACGGTAATGTCTTTTTGTAAAGTACATGATAACCCTCTGGGGTCCAAAGCTGTGTGGCTTGGGAAATTTTTAGCCTTTTGTAGTACAGCAGTGAGTGTTGTGGCTTTTGGGGTTAGCCTTCACCTCAGTTTATGTTTGTTACCCTGGGTCTTTTAAAATTTCAATTGATTTCTGAGCATATATGCATTCTTACATAGGTGAGTGTTACTCAAGGAAACATATTTGTGATTCCTTATGTCTTGCATCTAAATTTAATAGAATTAAAAGAAAGATCTCAGGTTAATTAGTTACCCTTCTTAACCCCATCCCTCCAAAATTCAGCAACCAACCCCAAATAAATCCCAAACACTCCCTGGTACTGCTTTACTTGGTAGTGATTGTAGGCCCACCAGACTAAGGCTACGTGCTAATAGCAGAAAGAGGAGAGATCATGTTGCCCAGTGTGCAGACAAGCCAATTATATTTGAGCACTGATGTATGGTCAGTGACACAGGGCCTCACTTTCTCTTGTCACCAGTGCTGACTCTGCACAGATTGCTGCCTTTGTGGAAGATGAGATGATAGCTTTGTGCTGTTTGTGCCCCTTGCTAGCATACAGTGGTACCCAGGGCTTAAAGTAAGGGGGAACCGCCCCGTAATGCTACTCCAGGGCCCCCTATTTTTAGGGAGCCAGTGTTCTGGGCCCCCTAAAAATAGGGGGATGCGCCATAACAAAGCATTCCAGTGCATCCCCTTTGGGCTGGAGGAAGGGAGGGGCTGTGGGCTGGGGCTACCCAGCCAGTTCTCCCTCCCCTTACTGGAGCCTGTGTGGCTCAGCCCCTTCCAGCTGGGGCCTGGCTGTGTGCACGGCCAGCCTCCAACCCTGACTCCTCCTTGCCAGCCCGCTGGCCAGTCAGCGCCACGGCCTCCTGCCCCCCACCCAGCTCTTCAGCCAGGTAAGGGGGTGGGGGGTATTGGGGTAGTCGGGCAGTCAGCGGGGAAAGTGTGGGGGTGGAGGGGGGAAGGGGTCTGGATGGTGGATTAGGGAGGGCTTGGGGGGCTGAAGGGGGGTGGGGGGTTAGGAGGGCTGGAATGGGGGCAGGGAGCTTAGGGAGTAGGGATTGGGGCAGAGAAGGACATGGGGAAAGGGGTCAGATGAGGGTAGGCATTTGGGGGGCATGAGCTTGGGTGGGGGGCTGGTGTTTGGGGGGTAGGAGCTGGGGTTCAGCGTAGGCGAGTGGGGGCTGGCGTTTGGGGTGGCTGGAGCTGTGGTGCAGGAGGGGCCAGAACGTGCAGGAGGGGGCCTACCCGATTAGCAGGGTTCCAGGTCCCACCAAATTTTACTTTAACCCCTGATAGTACCAAGATGATGAATTAGGCTTTGTATGAGAATTTGGTAAAAGCCTCACTTCAGAGAAACTGGATGGTTAGTTTGGAGCTCTTTGAGCATCGCTGAGGTGTTTGGGTTTCTCTGACAGAAATGTTTGACTTTCTCATTTTGCTTCATTTCCTGTCCCAATACTGACTGTTCTGCATTCTCTGCTGCCCTCTTTACGGTAATGAGGCAGCAGAGAGGCACAATGAATAGACATAGGCTGCCATCTGTGATCTTGTATGCCTGCTTTGCTCGCCTTGGGAGATGGAGAGTATAAGAGAACGGATGCGGCTGTTTTTATGCATTTGCTATATGAATGAGTGTCTTATGACCACAGGTGGCTTGTGAATCTTTCATTAGGGTAGGGTTACATGAGAGTGCAGGAAGCTCCCTAGAGGTTGAGTGTGACTGGCACCTGGACTGTGGGCGCTGTCTCCTTTGCCTCTTACCCCAAAGTGTTGCCCTTGAATCACTTCTTCCTGTCTTCAGTCCCTGTCGCTTACTCCTCTCCACCTCTTTCCCCTGAGGCCACCCTGCCTGCCACTTGCTCCTCTTCACCGCTTTCCTTCAAGGCCAGCCAGGCCTTCCATCCACCCTTCACTCCTCTCTGCAGCAAAGAGGAGCGAGCTGTAGATAAATAGGTGGGGCACTGGGGGAAAGGGGTGGATGGGGCTACAGTCTTGGTCCCAAGAGTCCTGGGGAACTTCGCTTCACTTGCTCCAAAGGCGGCAGCCTGGCATGCCTTCAAAGGGAGGTGACTAACGCTGCGTCCACAGTATTCACCCTGCTGCATGGCCAGAAGTGTTCCCAAGCCTCTAATGTGTGCTGCTTATAGTTATGATTTTTTAAAATAGCCTTTGTCATCTTCTGTGAACTGTTTCCAAAGGTGCATTGTAAATATTTCTTCACGATTGTCACTGTTAAATGTAGATTTTTAGGATTTGCTATAAAGGGCAGGTCCCTTAGATAGCATAATGCATAGAGGAGTATGTTGCTTCTCAGTTATTTTCAAAAATGGCAGATATACCCTGCTAGCTCCTCTTCTCCTCCTCTTAGCATTACCTTGGTTAGAACTAGGTCTAAGCTGGGGGGAAATCTTCAGGGTTAGTTGAGCTGGTGAGTGTGTATACTGTATTATTTATATTGTGGTAGTTCCCAAAAACTACAGCCATAATTTAGTCCCACTGTTCCCAGTGTAGCACAAATTCATAGGAAGTCATGGTTCTTGCTGGTCATGACTTGTAATCTGATTATAGTCAAGATACAAGTAAATTTGACGAAAGAGAGAAGAGCAGAGAGGAGGATGAGGGTAAAACTTAGCCGTGTATGCGAGCTTCTAAATTATTTAAATATTTTTTTTAAAAAATCAACAGTCCCCACTGGCCTGCTACATCTGTAAAACTTGTTTTTCATCCAGAAGGCATGTTGTTTTAGCTCTGAGATGCAGCAGAGCAGAGCTTTCATAGTAGAAGCAAAGCTAAGCTGATAAGTGAGGGTCTAATCCAACTTCCATTAAAGTTGATGGAAAGACTCACATTGACCTCAGCTAGAGTTGAGTGGGGTCCCAATGCTTGAGATGAAGGTAAATGTTTGTTTTAACAAAATCCACCCTTACTTGGTATCTCACTACTTTACTTTTTTTGTACTTATGCCCTTCATCTCAGCTGCTGTACACTCTTCTTACAGGCTTCCTCAATGCACTCATTGACTCTCCATTCAATCCAGGATGCAGCTGCTAAAATTGTCTTCCTTGGCAGTTGATCTGTCATGTCAGCCTCCACCTTTTAAATTCCTATATGATTCCCTTTGCTGCAAAACGTCTTTTTCTCAAAGACCTGTGCAAACCTGTCTCTCTTACCTCTCTGAGCAAGCTGTGTATTTCGTTGCTTTCACTTCCTCCATTTTGCCAATGGTGCCAACCTTGATGACCTGTTCATGTGCTTTACATAGTTTTTCTCATGTTCACTCGCTAATGCTTGGAACACCCACCCAAATCTAGCCTACCAAGCAACAACAGTCTCTTCATCTCCTCCCAGCCTATTAAGACTTGTTTCTTTCATGATGCGCACAAGAAATGAGTCTTACTATTTAAAAAAAGGAACAAAAAACCCAAAAGCACTTTTAATTGTGCCACAGAGAGGTACATGCCCAAGCGTGAGTAACTTTGAAATCCTACTGCTGTAATACTGGCCCTTGCCCTCACTTGTTGCATCATGTCTAAAATTAGATTTATAAGATTTTGGGGGCTGACACTATGTCTTTGTTTGTTCTGTAAAACATGCAGTGTGGTGGTGTGCTCTATAAACCATCACTATGTGAGATAATGTAGGGAGATAAAATGCTGCTACTCTGAGAAGAGAAGTCAGAATCTTTAGCGGATCTTCCTAAACTGAGCATAATCAAGATTAAAGCCTTTTTATTGGGTTTAAGGGAGCAGCCTTGGTGTCCCAGCAGCATTCTTATTTGGGTAATAACATTCTCCTTCGTTAAATCTGCTGTGCAGTTTCAGTCAGGTATGGTTTTCTTTAGTGCCTACTCAGCACAGTTCAGTGGTGTTTCTGTGCTGCATTCCACTCCAGAGACAGCTATCTTCTGTGATTGCCGAAGTTATTCTTAGCTCAGTTTGATGTTTCTCAAAGTAACTGCAGGAAAAGTAATAATTGGCAATAAATTAAACCGTTCGCTTAAAATCATTTATCACCTGCATCGCCTTAAATTTCTGTTGCTTTCATTTAGTAATACTTTCCACACATATAGCATTATATCTTTCTGAACACCATACAGAGATTAAATAATGTTCTTTGCTTGTTTATGGATTGTTTAAAGTAGTTCATACTTTCTCTGTTCATCACTTTATTAGGGATTGTTGTGGGTGAAGATGTGTTCTGGAACTACATTGGGAAAATCTTCATTCTCAGTCTATTTCAGCACAAAAAGTGACCCTGCCACATGCTGTTCAGCAAATTGTGAATGATGCAGACTTCTCTTTGTCATTTATGCCATTCAGAAGGCATTTACTTTCAACAACAACAACGTTTTTTCAGGTCTTTTCCCTAAGCAACACTGCCTACTCAGTTCATTGGAGCTCTTTGGAGAGGGCTCATAGGATCAGTTTGTAGACATGTTTGCAGTTTTCAAAAAGTCACTGTAAGCCTGGTCCATGTGGGGGGTTTGTACTGGTGTAATTGCATCCACACTAGCACTCCACTGGGAAAAGCATATAGTTAAAATGGCAAGATTGAAGAGGTTATTTGATTCAAGCAGAAATCCTTCAGAAACTGGAAAACCAAACTAAAGGGAGCCAATGGAAAGGGCCATAAACTATGACCGATAAAATGTAAGATTGAAATTAGGATGGTAAAAAGGGGATTTTGAAAGGCAAATAGCCTCACACAAACAATACTCAGCTACAGTGAATCTAGTTAAAGAAATAAGGCATTCTTTAAGTATGTCTGAACCAGGAAAAATGGGAGAGAATTTATGGATCTGTTGCTTATCAGGGGCAAAAGAAATTCAAAAGTTAAGGGCACTGCAGAGAGCCTAAATGACTTGTTTGCATAAACTCTCATAACAAAGGGCATTGGGGAGATAGGTGTTCTTTTGGAGCATAAAGATTGTAGTGTATTATTTATGACAGTAGGTTTTCATTAAAGCCAGCTGTTGCAAACAACCACTTAATACCTTCTGGCCTATCCTTAAAAAAAACAAACAGCCACTTGGCAATAACAGAACAGCAAAATTCATGCAGTATTAAATTGTAAAAGCTCGCTTCATTTTACTGGAATTGATCATGTCAGCAAAGAGTCAGTCCATGAGTACTGAGTAAATAGAACCTAATTGTTATTTCAGCTGCTTCACCTTGACAGTCCTTCAGTAGGCTGTGGTCAGTAGTTAGTGTGAGGGGGGAAATACTGTCGTGTGTTAGGAAATGGTTAATCAGTGGGAGAAAAGTTAATTTGCAGCATGGGTGTTTCAAGGTTACTGGGTCTAAGGTTAATTTTAATTTAGTTACTAATGATTTGGAAAATAATGAAGTGGCAGACTCTTCAGATGACACTAAATTAGTCAAGAATAAAGAAGATGGAGGAACTTCAGAGGGACCTAACAAAACTAGGAGGGTGCTCCTGGATAAAATTTTATTGACAAATAAAAAGTAATTTATTCTGGAAGCAACACATGGAGCTACATGAGTTTTAAATTAACTAACTATTTGAACAAACACAGGGAATAGTAACCTGTATGAAGAATGGTCTGGAAAACAATACAGGTAGTCCTCACTTAGTGACCGGGTTCCGTTCCTGAAACCCGGTTGATAAACAAATTGGTCACTAAACGAGGAGCAGCCCTTACCAGTATTTCAGGCATAATGTACTTTACTGGTAGTGGGTTTTTCAACCATCGGTAGATAGTTTTAATATCACCTTTGCATCATTTATAACATTTTTAATATATATTTTAAATGTTTTAAGCTCTAATGTACTGAACTTAGTTTGCATAGTGTACTGTAAATATAGGTAATCTGAGAGTTGATGTGAGTTCTCGTACATCGCCATAATACCAACTCATCAGAGAGCCGGTCATAACTCTGAGGGGTCACTAAACGAGTAGGTCACTAAGTGAGGACTAGCTGTACTAAAGAATACTAGTACCATTTTATAAGCTAATGCTGGGACCTCACCTAGAGTCCTGTTGTTGTAGTCATGATGCGGTAATAGAGAAGAGTTTCAGAGACCATTTCAGATGATGCGTGTGGCTTTGGGGTGGCTATGGACTTACCCCAGGGGCAGTATCAGGAAAGCAGTGACTACATATTTTAAAAGTGTTGCTGCCTAGAACATGCTTGCTTTCTTCCTCCAAACAGCTATCCATCCAGAAGGCACCTTGTTTCCCTGCCCCACTAAGCTAGAAGGTCCCTCAATTCAGTGCTCAAGTCTCAAATGGCAATATCTGACATCGTATTTAGAAACATCATTGCACCTTTTCAGATCAGTGTCTTTCAGTGGTACCTATTTTTTGCTGATGATGGAAGGTTTTTGTTTTCAGCACCATGGATCCAGTATGCTGCAGACAAGCCAGGTGTAGTTTATTCTACCTCATGCATGAATAAAATTGTTAGCTAAACTCTTTACTTCAGAATCTTGCTCGGCGATGTACGGTATGAAGCAGAAAACAGACTCCCAGACACCAGCTTTTGCTTTCAGTGCTGGAACCTAGAGATGTAATTTTACTTGGAAACTGATCACTTCTGACTTTAAATTACTGCATGAGAACAAATAATGCCAGAGACACTCAGATGTTATTGTCCATGCATTACTTCTCTGATGGTAATCACATTCTAAAGTGTATTAAAAAAAAAATACATTGTCTCGTGTATCTGTTTGTGTTTTCAGTATATAGAAGGGAAGAGGTGGGTTGTTTTGGAGAGCTTTTTACAATCTCTCATTGTTTAAACTGAGCATGTGTGGTTAAATTATATTGGAACCCAGACTTGAGTGACTCTGAATGGAAAAAAATTGTACACATCTCTGAAAGGGTTAAAAAAGAATCCAGCCATATCAGATGAAATCTTGTAGGAAGGGTGATGCAGTCAGATTGCCATGTGTTATATGCTGTTCTCAATGCTTTAAAGGTGTAACGGTAAGTGAAAGTAAGTGGAGCTGGGTAGGAATTCATTAGTAGCATTTCCTGTCTGAATTCACATAACTTCTGCATGAGGGAAACACAAATGTTATGAACTTACAAAGAAATAACAGATTCTTCAGTTTGTGGCTAGATCTGAAAATGAATTAAGATTCAGAGTTGCATTTTGGATTCTGTGATTTTTTTTTTTATGGACACTGTGTTTTATGTGTTAGGTGGAAGATTACTTTTTGTTTCCTTCAAAGCTTGGTTGAGTTCTGTTTCAGGTTTTTAAGTAACTGAAGTCGACTAAGGATTCATTTTCAAATTGTTTGCATTCTGACAGTCCCTTAGCTTTTTTCCTTTAAGAAAAAAATTATTGTAACTTACAAATAATCTTCTGTATACATTAGAGGGGTTTGGAAAAGAAGTACAGTAGTGACCTAAAAAAGTTACAAAGGGTGAAGATGATGCTTTCTACATGGTCTTGCCTTTCTTGTGAGAATTGGTCACACTAACTGTGGAAGTGTTTCTCAGAAAAAGTTCCAACCTAAAAACTATATCACATAAGCAGAACAAGTTTGGGAGCACGTGTATTTGTGTAGTGCCACAAGGTTAACAAAGCTGCCTCAGTGATTGAAAAATGGAGGTTAAATATGCATTGTGCACATATCCAACTCCTGATGCTAGTTTTAGTAGAAAGGATGTTACTAAATTTGCTGATCTGAAAATGTTGCAAATCTCAGCTTCCAGTTTGTGATCTCGGAATGTGTGTTGTTTTTTGGGCACTAGCAAATTACAGTGAAAACCTTCATGCAATAAAAGACCTAAATGTTCAGTGGCCAACATGTATATAGGGATACTGATGGAGACTTTTCAATTCTAAGCCTACTTTCCTTGATGCATAATTAGCCAGTATATAAATAACTGGGTTGACAAGACAGTCTTAAAGATGAACAAACCCCATTTTCCTCCTTTCACATTTGTTCTGTTTTTATGCAGGTCCTCATGCTGAGACTGCCAGTGGATGTCAGAACTTGCAGTGTGGTTTTCGGGCCTGCTGCCGCTCTGGCGAATGATCTTTGACTTCTGATCTTTCAGTCTACTTCATTTAGCTGAGCAGGCTTCCTTTCATGCACTTTACTTACAGTCCACATATTGTGTTAACAATCCCTTTTGAAGTGTGATTTGTTAAACTGGCCCCAACCACATCCCACAATTGAAAATCTTAATTCTGAGTAAACTGTATGGTGGTGTAACAGTCTCTCAAAAGTTTCATTTTGGTTTGAACGGTGTTAGGTTTTATTTTTACTTAATATTTTTGGGAGTGGGGAAATGTTCATCAGATTTTTTTTTAATAATGCCATTTTTCTCAAAGTTTGGCACTTATAGTTCATTGGATTATTTTGTATTAAGTGAGTGGGACTTACTGTCTTACTTTTAAATCCTCAAGTACAATATAAAGCTTTGCAAATAATTTGAACTGTTTTTTTCCCATTTTGATGTACAGCTTTACAAGTGTTGTTTCTTCCCATATCTCCTGATCCCCAAATCCTTCATTTATACTGCAAAATTAGGGAAAGATGCTCTTTCCTGTAGTATTGATTTTGTATTTGGGCTTGAAAAGTAACATTCAAATAAAACATTCCCATTGACACCACAGTTTTACTTAGCATTTGAAATATATATATATATATATATAATTTTAAAATGCAATGACACAATGTGCAGTGTTCTCAGCCACTGAATACTACCCAGTTTACGGATTGGACTCCACAAATAATTTGTGTATGTATTGCATTTACAGACCAATTCTGTTGGCTTCTGCATCATCCTCTGTTATAAAACCTGGTAAGAAGCTGAATTTTGAAAGGATTTTTCAAAGAATTAAATTTTTACCATATGAATAATTATAAAAATAAACAGAGCTTTGAGAACTTTGATGGTGATCAGTAATCCACTTTGATTGGAATGTAGGAAGTCCAGTTGCTAACAAGTACACACTGGAGTGAGGGTAGAAGCAAAATCTTCTGCTAGATATAAAATCTAGGCATCTTTCATTAGTGTGTTACAGAAGATAGAGCCTTAATAAATATGCTTCATGTATGTTCTGTATTTACTTACTGCCAATACTGTTACTCAAGATTTGAAGGAACTAAGGTTTTATTTTCCCAAGGCTATTCAAAGAAAATGAACAGAATTTACTTTGATCTCATTAACATCACATGCTAAATGGAGGCAGGTGGAATAATGATTTAATCATTCTTTGGTTCTGGCTGGCGGTAATTCCCAAGGAGTCAGTGCTCAAAACCACTAGACTGCAGTCAGGTTATAATCTGGATTGTGCTGCTGGTTTGCTATGTGAAGTAGAGTAACTTTTGGACCCTCCTGTTAGCACAGTTTCCCCATCTGTTACTATAGAGGGAAAGTAACCACCTTTCTAAAATGCTTTGAGAACCTTTGATCCTGCATAAGAGCACAAGGTTCGCCATAGTTTATAAGCTACTACTGTTGGATTATGAGGGAGGAACCAGATGGCTGGACAGCTTGCACAGCTCTAACCAGCAGAGAAGTTTATTTGACTCCACCACATCATACTCTTGGCTGGTGAAGACTAGCAGTGAGGTAATAGGTCCATTGTTGGTTGAGATTGTCAGTACTTTTCTGTCAGGAAGTGATAGAAGAGCAGGTTGTCAGCAGTCTGTAAGGAGCTATAGGATGCTTTTGTTCAAGCAACCTACTCTTGAGTGACAGCTTCTCTAACTCTGAAGTTTATAGCCCTGTTGGCTGGGCAGGCTGCTCCATCCTGTGTGCACCATCCTCTGCTTCAGCACTGTTAACTACTTGGGTACTTCTGTGGACTTTGGGATTGTCACTCTTCCTCCATACTGGGGACAGCAGAGGCATAACGTGCTGGTGGTACCATTTCCACCACTGGTGCCAGTTTTTCCCTTGTTTTGGGCAATGGATGAGTCAAACCAGTTACTCACATCTTAGGACTGGCTCCAATTTTATTCCTAGAAACCTCAGACGACTCAGCATCAAGGTTGAGATCTTCCTCCTCTTCCTCACCTGGCCCACATCACGGTCTGTTGATGGAACACCATGGATACCAGGATTAGTACTTACTTCGTGGTCAGGATGGGGGCCCTTGCTGGGCACCTACTGGCCACCAGTGCTCTATTTATATTCTCAGTAGCTTGCATGGAATCCATGGAATGCTTCTGAGTCACATCGTGCTCTAGGGTAAGATAACCAGGCTGGTCCATGATGGGGAACATTGAGCCATGGCAGGTTCAAGCACCAGGGAACCTTGACCTTGTAGAGCTTCCAGAGTTGTCCCAGCCAGGTCTGCCAGTCTAGGAGTGGTAATGGCGATGGTACAGTTAACTTCACCCCCAGTGATTCAGCAGGGTCTGACTTTTCTTCTCCTTCAATGCATGAGGACTTAAATGCCTACCATGATGTTTTGCAACATATGGCTGCTTCCTTGGGCATTCACAGTTTCTGTGGCAGTATACCCATGAGGGCTTGGATATCCTGCAGTTGTTTGCCTCTGGGGGAGTTGCCTCCCTATTAACCATGTGTTCCTAGAGCCAACAAAGTTTCAGTGGTGCATGCTGGCTTCGGTACCACCTGCTGAGAAGCACTTGGAGAAATGCCTTGTCCTGGTGGAAGGAGATTGAACTATACAGTCAAGTTTTTCTCCATGTCATCCTTACTTTAACCCCTGCTGAAGAGGGACAGAAAGGGGGAACACACTGAAATGCAGTTCCAGGGCCCCCTATTTTTCAGCAGGCATTGTTGTAGGCCCCCTAAAAATAGAGGAATGCACCAGAACGCCACCTTCAGGGCCCCACTAAAAATAGCACAAGCAGCCGGAACGAAGAGCTCTGGTGGCTCCGCCTTAAACCCTGCTTCTCCTTAAGCCCAACTAGCAGAGAGCTGCAGCCGGCTGGGAGTGTGTGAATCTCCTCCTCCAGGGTCGAGCGGCTTGCAGCTGGAAGCAGCTTCCAGCCGGTCAGGCAGCCTGCAAACAGCTGAGGTAAGGGCTTTTGTGGTGGGTGGGAGTGGATGTGTTAGCTGGGGTTGTGGGGTGGCTGGTTGGTTGGGACTGTGTGGGGGTGGGGGTGGGGGTGTGTAGCTAGGGAGTTGGGTGTCTGTGTGGAGGGTGTGTGGCTGGGAGGGATGTAGCTGGGGTGTGTAGTGGAGTGATAACAGATTCATGTGGCACTCAGAAGTGGCCATAAATGCGTACCTGAGGTAGGGGGGCAGTTGCTTGGGGGGACCTGCATGAGGGTGGGCCTGGAAATTTAGGAGGGTTCCAGGGCCCCCTAAGTTATACTTTAACCCCTGAGTAGCTGGGGCCTAAGGGGGGCACACCCTGGCATGAGGGGAGGCCTAACAATTTAGGAGGGTTCTGGGGCCCTCCAAATTATACATTAACCCCTGCCCTTCAGGTTTCTCTTGGCCTCATCCCTATACCACTGCAGGCTGAAAAGCCTCACCCACCCGCTCCTGCAATAAACCTCTAACCTATGACTGAGTTATTAAATTCCTCAAGTCATGGTTTAAAGACTAAGGACAGAGAACCCACCAGCACAGTGGTTCCAAACCTTTTTGGCTCAAGGACCATAGATGCCATTTTTCAATGCTGAAGTGTTGCCAGCCTCCCCATCCCTGCAGTGAAATAAAGAGTTCAGCGAGGAGGCATCTCCTGTCTTCCTGACTGCAGCAGGGAAACTGCATGTCTTGTCCTGTGTGCTCCACCACCTGAGGCTCTAGGCAGTGGCTCCGTTTTGCAGCTGGGGGGTAGAGGATCAAAGCTCCCCTCTCTCTGGCTCCAGCAGGGCTCCTAGGGCCTATTGACCTAGGCCAGGTGTCAGCAACCCAAAAGTTGAGCCATTTTTAAAAATTTCTTCAATGACCAGGTGTAAATGAGAGCTGCAAAGGGTGTTGTCTCCTGCCAGGGCAAAGGGGTGTGCAGAACCAGGAATGGGCCTCCTCACAGGGTCACTAATGGGGTAAAGTAAACTGGAATGTAGTTCTGGGGCCCACAAATTTGAGGGCCATGGAGCTGTCACCAGGCTTGGGGAGTTTTCAAATTTCCCAGCCTGAGCATGCTCAGAGGTGTGCTCAGGGTGAAAGTGCCTGGCTGGGGAGCAGGTCTGGCTCAGTAAGGGGTGGGTTTGGGAGTTGGCATAGGCTGCCTGCAGGGTCCCCAGTAGCAGAGGGGGCCTGGAACCCAACACAAGGGGGCAGCCAAAGAGCCACATGCTGCTCTGGAGCCTGTGACCTAGGCAGAGTATTTGGCCATGCTCCCTGCTGGGGAGCACTGATCTCCCATCCCCTTTGCTGCAAGAAGGAGGCTGTACCAGTCTTTTAGCCCAGCAGGAACGCAATCTGCCTCAATTCTTCTGCAGCAGGCGGAGAGCCACAGGCCACTTTTGGGCCCTGGGACACAGGTTGGGAGGGAGCCATTGCACTGGTCAGGGGGCAGTCCCCCATGCTCCAGAGCTGTGTTTTCCCCAGGGGAATGTGAGGGACAGTTGGGGGTGAGACTATGAGGATGAAGGTGGGCTAACAGGCCCCATAGTAAAAGTGTTTCATAACCTCCTTATTAAATTTAGTGTGTGATACAAAGTCCAAAGAGGATACTGAAAAGTCTCGAAGGATTCTTTAGAAAACTGGGTGACTAGGCGACAAAATTGCAGATGAAATTCACTGGTGATAGATGCAAAGTAATGCACATTGGAAAACAGAATCTCAGCTATACATATAAAATGATGAGATCTAAATCAGCTCTTAACAGTTGAGAGATGTGGGAGCCCATTATGCATAGTTTGCTGACAATTTGTGGAAGGTTGATGTCAAGCAAAACAGCTAAAGCCGTATTAGAGGCTGGGGGGGAGAGAGAGAGGATGGAAAATATCATAATGCCACTACATAAATCTGTGGAATGCCCACTTCTTGAATATTATGCAGAGCTAGTTGCCCTATCTCAAAAAAGATACACTGGAAGTGGAAATGGTACAGAGGACACCAGTTAACATGATTAGGGGTACGGAACAGCTTCCAGTAGAGGAGGTTAATAAAACTGGATTTTTCAGCTTGGGGAAGTGATGACAAAGGGGGAATATGAGAGTCTATAAAATCTTCACTGGTGTGGAGAAAGCAAATAAGGAAATGTTATTTAATACATTTCACATAACAGGAACTAAGGGGTCACCTAATGATACAAATATGCAACAGGCTTAAAACAAACAAAGTATTTCTTCACAGAGTGCATGGTCAATCTGTTTAACTCTGTCATAGGATGTGGTGAAGGGCAAGACAAGTGTTCAAAGATAATCTGATAAATTCAGGAGCATAGATAGATCCATCAGTGGTGTGAGCTGGTGTGGGCCGGGAGGCATGGAGCTGAAGGCAGTACAGGGGCAGGGACTGGGCGTGCCGAACGCAGCCTCGCCATTTGACCAGCTCACCCTGCACCCAGGATGGGGAACAGCTGACCGTGGGGGCGAGGAGGGGCAGCAGTGGAGCCCCCACGCTGCTCTGCTCATGGCAGGACAGCACGGCACCTACGAAACCGCAGTGCCCGGGCCAGTCAACCCCTCTAGCCCCTTCAAGGACAACCATGGCCATGCTCCTCTCAGCCAGCTGATGACTAGCGGTGGTGATTGCCATGCACTGAGCCACCTGGCTGCAGGGCTCGGGGTTGTGACCATAGATACAGCAGTCTGTACAGGACCTTCCTTTCGAAGGCCCTTTGCTGTTTGCTGAGTCACCTGTTGCAAAGCTGCACGGCATGAAAGACTCCTGGGCAACTCTTTGGTCCCTAGGCATGTACATCCCTCAGACAGCCAGATGGTCCTTTTGATCCCACCAGCCACAGCAACAGCAGCAGTGGCAGCAGCAGGGCCCTCACCACCAGGCCTTCCAGCCACCCCATCATCCCTACAGGAATGGGGATAGGGACAGAAATAGGGGTATAAGGGGGACACAGGTGCAGGGCTCTAACCAATCTGCCCCCCAGGGTACTAGCACCCGCCCATCCTGCCGGAGGCAGAGATTTTGACCTTTCGCCTGAGGGCTCCTGGAGGGGAGGAGGGGGAGCAGTGCTTCGCCATTCTGAAATCACCTGGCCCCTTCCGACACCAGTGGGCTGAAATAACCTCAGACCGCTGGGTTCTAGACACAGTCTGCCATGGTTACTCCATCCAGTTCAGGACCAGCCCCCCTCCCCCCCCCACAAAAAAAAAAAAAGAAAATGCCTGCTTGCTATCAAAATGGGGACCCCTTCCATCAGGCCCTACTGGAGCTAGAATGACAGAAGCTTCTGGCGCTGGGAGTAATAGAAAACGTCCACACGGGAGCGAGGGAGGGGTTTCTACTCCTGGTACTTCCTGGTTCCAAAGGCTCGCAAGGGTTTGCGGCCTGTTTTGGATCTAAGGGCTCTGAACAGGTTCTTACAGAGAATAAAGTTTCAAATGGTCTCCTTATTTCACCTTATTCCCTTGCTAGACCCAGGGGATTAATTCTTGGCCCATAAGGCAAAAACACAGGAACTTCTGCTTTGTTGTAGGCACTGGACACTTCCAGTTGATTGCACTGCCCTTTGGAGTCTTTTTTAGCCTCAAGGGTTTTTGCAAAGTATCTTGTGGCCATAGCAGCCCACTTGAGGAAACAAGGGATGTGCTATTCCTGTAGCTGGATGATTGGTTGATAAGGGGAAGATCCAAGGACCAGGTTTGCTGCAGCATTGGCGCTGTGTGGAAACTGTGCCACAGGGTGTGTCTCCTTATAAACCTAGAAAAGTGAAACTTACTCTGATGAGAAAAATAGAGTTCATATAGGCACAACTGGACTCACTGAGTGCAAGGACCTCGCTCCCTTGATCCAGGTCTCAGTCCATGTCTAAAATCATTTCAGAACTGCAACATGCTCCCACCACAACTGCAAGGCGATGCCTTCAGTTGTTAGGCCACATGGTGGCCTCCACCTATGTAATAAGGACAGCCTGTCTTCTCATGAGGCCTCTATAGTCATGGCTCACAACTATATTCGACCCACAACTCCATCCTTTGAGCTGGGTGGGCAGCATCCTTGGGAGGGTACTGGACTCTGACGATATGGCAGAACCCAGAATTCGTGTGCTGGGGGGGGTCCCCTTTGAAGCCCAGAAGTGCTCTCTTACTGTGATTGTCCATACAGGGAACATGGTTGCAGGTGGACAGCCCTCTCCACATAAAAGTGAAACACCTGAGGGAGATATGCCTAGCCTGCGGGGTTTTCTTGGCCAAGATAAGCGGGAGAGCAGTGCAGGTCCTAAGAGACAACATGGTAGCTATGCTCTACCTCAACAGTCAAGGGATTGGGGAGCTCGCTCACCTGCACTACATGAGGAAGCATCCCTACTGTGGGAATCCAACCTTGAAGTTCAACGTCTACCTGGTGGCAGCTCACCTCCCAGGGGTGGGCAACTGCCAGGCGGACAAGCTAAGCAAGCAAGGCCTTTCCCAGTATGAGTGGTTCCTACATCCAGGAGTAACAAAACATCTCTGGGCCATGGGGCTCCCCAGAGAGCCCTGTTTGCAACACAAGCAAAGCACAGGTGGGACCTATTCTGCTCACTTGTGTGTGTGTGTGTGTGGGGGGTCAATGTTGGATGCCCTCTTGATAAGCTAAGCGGGCCCACTCCTTTATGCCCCCCCCGCCCCTCCATTCCCCTGAGCTGTGGAGTCCTGTTGATGAGTAAATGGGAGCGGGTGGATATACTCCTGGTAGTCCCAGCCTGGCCACACCAGCCTTGGTGCAGCACCCACCTCAATCTCTCAGTGACCCCCCCCCCCACCCCTTAACGCTCCTACCCAGGGCAAATCTACTCTTGGAGGACTCAGGAGGTATGTCCACCTGTCTTTTTTATTTTGAAATAACACTGGTTATTTTGAAATTTAAAAAAAGGTCCACACATTGTTTCGAAACGGCTTAAACCACTTTCCTGTCGAAATGGTAGTTAGTTTGAAATGGGCGATTTCAAACTAATGCCATTCGGCCAACTTATGTTGAAACAACCGTTGTTTCGAAATAAGGGGGGGGGCTGACCTTCCTCCCCCACCCCTGGCACCCTGGCCAGAGATCGGCATGCTGGCCAGGGTGCTGAGCAGAGGTATGGGGGAGGAGCTGTGGCCCCAGCCGGCTTCCCCCACCGGTTCCCCTTGCCGGGAGCGGGGGGGGGGGCAGGCAACAGGCACCTCAGCCCACTTGGCTGGCTGCTGCGGCCTGGACGCCATGGTCCCCCAGCCTCTGGCCACCTGGAAGCGGCCAGGGGTTGGGGGAGCAGGGCGCTCAGCTTGCGTTCCCAGTCCTACTGCACTAGGGCTGGGCACATGCCTCCCCCATGGGTAGGGGCTGCGGGTGCCAGCTTTGCCCCCCCCCCCCGGGGGGGGTGGGGGGGGAATCTGCCAGCCCTGCCCAAGCTGTGGGTGCCGGCAAAGTCCGTACTTGCAGCTTGGAAGGGGCTGGCAGCCCCCCCCCCCCCAAGCCCAGGTGGCGGACAAAGCCAGCTGCCACTGCCCGCCCCCCACTGGCCAGGGCAGCAAGCAGGGAGCCGGGGGGGGGTGTGTCAGAACCAGCTGCGGGATCCCCTTACCCAGCCGCAGCCCCAGAGGCCAACTGGCAGGTAGGACTGCCGCAGCCCCTGCCCCATGGGGGGGGGGAGCAACCACCCAGCATGGGGAGGGGCAGAGCAGGCTCCCCACCACGGGGCCAGGGGTCATCTAGCCCCCCTGCTACCCCCCCCGCCCTTTCCGCGCCCTCCCAGCCTCAAGGCAGGGGCAGGGGGCCAGGCGTCCCATGGGACTGGGTGATGGTTGCGGCAGCCTGCAAGTAGCACCAAGCCTGGTCAATGTCACAGCTGTGAAACTGACCAAGCTGGGATCTACTTGCTGTCTGCCGCAACCAGCTCCCAGTCCCATGGGGCTCCTAGCCCCTGCCCCTGGCTTGAGGCTGGGAGGGCACGGAAAGGGGGAGGTAGCGGGGGGGGGGGCTAGATGACTCATGCCCCCACTTAGGGTGGTGGGACAGACGGGCAGTGGGGGAAGCCAGGAAAAAAGGAGCCTCCTCCCTTGTCCCCCCCCC
>ML681996.1:30475315-30517235 GCA_007922195.1 Podocnemis expansa
TTTTTTTTTTTTTTTTTTTTTTTTTTTTTTGTTGTTGCTTTTTTTTTTTTTTTAGCCCCAGATGCAGGTGCTGAGTCCCGCAATGCACCCTAACACTAGTGCTTGATAGACTCACAAAACCAATTTTAAAAAAGGATAGCCATGTTAGTCTAGTCCAGTGGAAAAACAACAAGTCATTGTGTGGCACATTAAGATTAACAGATTTATTTTTTGCATGCGCTTTTGTGGGCGAAGAGTTCCACAGCCTCAGATGCTTCGAAAATGGGTGAACGTATAGCAAGGCATGAAACTAAATGGGGGGGGGGCGGGGATAGGATCAGGTCATAAAGTAAGAGCAAATCAGAGCAGTTTACAGGCTCACCCCATGGGAAGCCTGACATCAAATTACCCTTTGTAACGGGAAAAGACTCTAGAGTCTTGCGTCAGTCCTGCTTTCAGAGAATTTAGCTTGCATACACCCCTATGATGCCCTAGACTCATGTACACTGCTATTTTTATAATGGAAAGGGCCCATCTTCGTAGCTATCATATCAGCCAGACAGGTTGTAGACCTACAATCCCTTTCTGTGGGACCCCCCCCCCATATATGGCTTCCCAGTCCAACTGTGGACCCCCCCCCCCCCGCCTCATGTGGTGTCACCCTGCCATAGTAACCATGCTATCTGCGCCCGGGGGGGGGGGGGTCCCAAGCCCACAGATTATGGAAGATCAGAGTTAATGGCACACCCTCAAAGTCAGCAGGTCTCTAGCAACATACATTGCCTGACCCAGGTTTGGCTGCACCAAGACCCAGCTTTTCATGCTGGTGGCTGAGTGTGTGCAGAGCCAGGCAGTAGTGGCCCAATGCGTCATTTGTGCTGGCTAATGAACAGTAGCACAGCGCAAACACTCCCTTTCTGGGGCAAATCAAGGCCTGCTCAATTAGCGTGCATGCATCCTCCATGGCCTTCCTTGCTCAGGCGCCAAGCCAAGAGAGCTGCAGTGTGGCAACATCTGCCTAGCATATTTGCAATTGTTCGATAGGCATGAACCGCTGCTGCCTTGGGTAGCCCTGCTTGCAGGTGAGGCACCGGCAATGCAGCCCACCATCCGAAACCCAGTTTGTAAGTCACCTAATTCAAAATGGATGTGAGCAGCTCTCGACGTATGACGTTACTTACTGGTAAATGGCCTGCTTCGCAATAGGCTGTGTGCACACATTCTTTACCTTCCTGCTGTCCCCATGGTTCAGCGTTAACAGAAAGCGGGACCGGGGGGGGGGGGGCAGGGGCAGGGGCAGGGCAACCTATATACTGCAGAGGTGTGCAGGTCGGGGGGGGGGGGGTTGGGCACAGATCCTGCAGGGACAGGCTAGGGCAAACAGCTTCTCGGGAGTTGTGCAATGTATACACCTCACCCAGAATGTATTTGTGCAGTACGCCTTGCAGCAGGATGGTTACAGGCAAGTAAACTTCCATTTGTCAGAGGCTTTGAAGATGGGGGAATTTTACAGAAAGTAAGTCCACACCTACAACCCGGGAGTCCTGCTTACACCCAGCCCCATACTCTGCCCTGGCTCTGTTCTTTGGTCCCATTCTCCTCTTTCAAACCCCTAAGATCCAAGCTGGGGTCTGTGCCCCTTGAAAGAGTGGCTGATGTGTGAGGACTCTGGTGGCATGTGAAGGACGCCCAGGTGGGAGGGCTGTGATATGGGCATGGAGCTGGTTGACTGGGGTGTGGGAGGCCACCAGCAATGAGGACCCAACCCAGCACATACACAGTCTAGGTCCTAGTCACGTCTAGTGGCGTTTGCAGCTTTGACCTGGGAATTTGTTTTCACCACCAAGGTGAGTTCAGGGTGTGAACCACCCATTGAGCCCAGTAATGTCCCACTGGCCTTGGTCCCAATGTCATAGGCCTGACATTAGTGGAGTCACACCTGCGTTCCAGCAGGCAAAAGCAAGCTCAGAATTTGGGTTCTTGACTAATCCCTGCCTTATAACTAAGGCCCTCTTTTACCGCTGGAAAGTGTGTGTTTTGGGGTCCTCCCTGCCTGAACCTTGGCAGGGGTGTGCAAATGCCAATACAAAGGAAGCAGGCCCCACAAACCCAAGCTGCTGGTCAGGACTCCTGGGCTGGGCAAGGCGTGGGCGCTAATGGGCTAGTGCAGGGTAGGAGTCCCCCGCCCTCCCCCATACCACATGGGCTCGCTAGCAGTGACAGGGGCAACTTATGCCCCCATTCTCAGCTGCTGCCAGAGCCGGGGCAGGAGTCAGGCATCTGACAGCATCTTCCCTGCATTGTTTCCCCAGCCAGCAGCTGGGTCTGGCAGGACATTTGCCCACGTACTGTGCCTAGCTTCTGTTGGGGCCGGGTTGGCTGGTGATCGAGTAAATTTGGACACAAGCATCCCCCTCCCGCTTCCCCCACTCAGGATTTTTGGCCCCCCACCTGCGAGCCTGATGCCCACATGGCCTGGTACTCACACCCCCCCATCAAGCACTTCTGCCTGACCAACCAGGGTCACCCCCACCACTACTGCACACCCCCCACCCACCAGCTTTGTAATTGGCACACCGGCATGTGGCAGCAACTTACTCACCTGGTGATTTCCAAAGAGGCAGCCCTGTCAGGCTGGTGGGTGGACAGTCAGCCTGGGAGAAGGGGGGGGGGGGCAGCAGGGGTGTCTTTTTCTTGTTTTTGCTAACAAGTCACTTTTGTTAAGGCAATGAGTGTGGCCTGGCCTTTTTTAGCATCTGAAAGCCACTGGACTTGAACAGCAGCAGCAATTTGCAGATCAGTGGGGGCCATTTCTTAGTTTGAACTAAGCAAAGCCTAGTGTGTAGACATGGGGTAAATTAGTCTAGACTCAGCTTGCTTAGTCCGGACTACTTGGCTAGTGTAGACATAGCCACTCTGTCTTACCAGTTCAATCACTTCTAATTGCTTTACAGTCCACTTTATCACCGATATAGAGTGCTACTCTGCCATCCTTACCTTTATATGCCTTTTCTAAACAGCACATACACTTCGATATCTGCACACCAGGCATGACTACTCCTCCAAACATTTCTGTTATTCCCACTTTCCATCTGCCTTCCCCTCTGAGAGTACTGCTTGTTCTGTGTCTCCAGCTTTGCTGCTTGAAAAAACTAATATGGTAAAGCACAGGGCCACAGAAGTGCTCTAGCTGACTTTGTTAGAAGGTTCTACTACAAGGCACCATAGCATCCCGTAGGTGGGCCTATGCAGGGCCATCGCTAAGAACGCTGGTTACCTTCATTTTGCAATGGGGGTACTGGCATTAACAAATCACTGGAGGGGTTGAGCTGGGGAAACGAGACACGTGTTTTGTAACAGCCTTAAATTTCAAATCATTTTTATATTTTATGTCCACTGATTGGTAAAGACTTTACATTTGCTCATAATAAAGTGACTATTAAAAAGCAAGGAATGTTTGTACAAAGACACTTTTCAATAAGCTTTTGTTATATACAAAGGCGACAAAGGTACAGAAAATAAGCAAACTAGAATAGATACAAATTAATATATATCACGTCACTCATGAAATAAGCAGCATTTGTAATACTGCAAAGGACAGACCCCACAATCTGTTAAGTTACAGCAGAATTAGTCCTTTTGGTTTCCATTTTTGTGTGAAAGGTGTTGTCATTCTCTGAGCAGTAGCTTCTGTGTACAAAGATATTTAAAGGACAAACATTGAATCTTTGTTAGTTTGAGACAATTCTTCAGTTGCCGAAAGGGTATGTTTCTTTCCCAAATGATATTTAATTCCATTAAGTGAATGCAGTCATTGTAGTGTAAGGAGAAACATAGCTCCAACATGTTCAGTAGTCTCTTACCTGAATTAAATTTCACTGGACAGTTTCAGAGCCATCAACATAGGATGCAAATGGGATGTTATCTGCTGAAAGTGTGTAGGCAGAGTTTCCCCTTTACTTGTTCTGCTCAAGCTGCTGAGGCTGTGCCTGGATGGGAAGCGTGAAGGTATGTCTCTAATTTGTTGGGAGGAAATCTCCCACCCTAATAGCAGTACTGAAGATATGAGTGCTGGTAGGGGACTAGTGTCTACTGGTTGCCAGAATCTACTGGCATTTTACTCTCACAACTGTGCGCAAGCAGGAGAATGGCTCTTCCCCATACCTACATGGCTCATAGACTAGAGTAACAAAAGCCAACATCTAGAGGAGTAGTCATGTTAGTCTGCATCAATGCCCCCTCTAATTTTTCATAGGCTGTGTGTGCAAAAATCTCTTTGTGTGCGCTCATATTAGCACTGTTGAATATTTTTTGTGCGCACTTTATTGTGTTGTGTGTGTGGGTTTCATGACCTGCGTGTGCAAGCACACGTGCACAGCTTAGAGGGAACAATGGTCTGCATACAGGAAATTCTTACATCTAACAAAGTGGCCACAGCCCATAAAAGCTTATGCCCAAAGAAATTTGTTAGTCTTTAATGTGCCACAGGACTCTCATTGTAAAAGGCAACATGTACACAATCTGTTACGCAGCACAAACCAAGGCTCCTCAGAATATCTACAAAGATGACTTTGAGAATCCTACGCTCTGTTTCATTTTCACTCTTCATGGCTGCGCACACACCAAAGCACTTCTGTAACAGGAAGTTGCTGTTGCAGTGAGTGACTTTTATTCCAGGAAAAACTTTCGTTACCTATTACGTACAAGTGAAGCAATATAAATCCACACCGAGAGAACATTTTTGGGATAAGGATGGACATATACTGCTAGAGCAAATTCTGCATTTGAAACATCGATGGTATGGACTCCAGTACTATGTACAGCTTCTATTAAAGGTCTCACTTCAGAAAATGGCATGTGAATAGGAAATCCAGAGACCTGAGAAGTTTAAAAAAAAAAAATTAGTGATTTAGATAAACAGAGACCTACTACCATGCAATAGCTGAGGTGCTGAGTCAAGCTACAACAAAACTGACACCAGACAGGGATAGTAAAAAAGCTACCCTAATTCAGGCTAATACATGTGATTTTGTTATGCACACAAGTTCACTTTTCTTTTAAGAGCAGTTACTTCTAGACTGAAGCAAGATTACTGCATGTGGAATAACTGGGCCCCTTCACATTAAAATGAGTACTGCTACTATAACTTCAAACTGTGTTTCAGATAATCAGGGCAAGTATTTAAGCAATGCACAGTGTCTCCATGGATGTTGAATTCCTGACAGACCCACTGCTGTTCTGATGTCTTCCAGCGCACCAACTAGCTATTGGCAAGGGCTTGCCTTTGAGCACTAAGACCTGTCTACTGCTGATTTGCACTCCAGGCTGTGCAGCAGCTGAAGGGTCAATGTCTATTAAATATGCCACCTCAGTAACTGTAATCAAATATGGAGAGAAAGTCCAATATGATTGGCTGATAGTAAGAAACAGCAAACATGGTTCCAGCCAACACAACCAAGCGCTAACAAGAAACCTGAATCAGGTTTAGCATCACAAACCTTTACAAGTGAAAATAATTTCTTAGCTGGTTATCATTCACTTGAATTTATTAATAAGTGGGGTCAGATGATTTCCTCCACACCCAGCTGTTGGAGCAGAGAGCACTTAGATAGCCTGATGCTGAGATGAGGAGCACCAACTGGAGAGGGTGGGAATGCTGTTTCTGCAGCAGGGGTAGACAAACTTTGAGGTGTGAGGGCTGTATCAGGCTATAAAAATGGTACGTGGGTCAAGTGGTGTGAGGGGTGGGAGGAACAGGAGCAGTTACCGCACTCCAGCCAGGGAGCTGCTGGGGCTGTACTGTGGCTGGGGAGGACCTGAGGGAGGCAGCAGCTGCTGTGCTCCTGTCAGGCCCAGCTGGAGGACGTGATGAACAGCTCAGATGGGCTACAAGTGGCCTGCTGGCTGCAGTTTGCCCACCCATGTGCTACAGCATTTGTGTCCACAAGTTCCTTTGCCAGAGCTCTCAGAGCTTGGAGGATTTTGGATGGGTGGGTGTTGAGGTAGAGTTATACACTATATCACCAGCACTGTTCACCCTGCAGGTCGCCAGTCTCCAGAGAGGTGGAAAGACTCTCCAGCTCTAGGAGAACACTGTTTACATTCATTATAGGGGGTTAGGATGTTTTCTTGCTGTCTTCTGCTGGTGACAGTACATGGGGACCTTGTATCAATGGCCTAGCACCACACAGCAATTCTTCTGATATTAAGCAACTTTTTGATAATTAAGCATCAGTAATTTGATTTACTAAATTTCCTCACAGTTCAATATCACATCTACTAATTTTTTGGCACACATTCTACACTGGAAATCATTATAGTACCCTGTAATCTCCCAACTGTTTTTGCAGTTCTGCTTGGTGGTCATCTTCAACAGCTCTTCCTTGGATCTGTTCCAGGACAGGCAGGAAATGACGAAGTGTGGAAGTACAGTATCTGTTCCAACGAGTCATGTATCTTGGCCTCCACTCCATAATCTTCTCCTTCAGTATCTTTTCAATCCTGCAGTAAATACAGCTACTTGTTATAATTGCCCTACCAGTTGACTGTTCGGGCTGTGAGTCTGACTTCCATTTCAGATGACTCACTCAGAAAAGAGAATTCAACATTATTTTCCTAGACAAACTATCCAGGTTGAAGAAAGCACTGGACATCTTAAGGTCTTCATGGCTCCTAAAGCAGTTCAAAGATAAACACAGCAGTAAACAACAGTTTTATTGTTTACAAAAAACCCTCAAAAAATCACATGCAGCAAGACTGATTTTTAAGATCTTTGTATGTTTTCCCATCTCTTTTTGTGGAACTTGATCTTTTCATTCTTACTGAGACAATACATAGATTCAGCAAAGGGAGAGACCACACAGGCTAAAGAATCAAAAAGGCACCCTGAGCATGGTCAGTGGAGTACCCCTGATCCAGCTGCAGATCCGTACAATCAAGACTGGATGAAGGTCATGGAATGGTTCGTTCTCTGCTGGTGAACCGGGTGTGGAGCTGCTGCTCACAGCATTTAAAGGATGTATGTAGATATTAATAGAGGCAAGTTACCTGCCCTGCAGTTCTAATGCAGCAGCCTTGTCTGTATGCTGGTAAATTAATTCTTCAGGCTAACAAAAAAAAAAAAGAATTGATTAAAGAATCACTTAGAATGTAAGACTTCTTACTATCAGAGATAAAACAAAGGTCTTCATTTTCTCTCATGTGGTTTCACACCAATGTACCATTATGGCAGGTATTCCTGATTTACACAGGTGTGAATGAAACTGAAATTAGGCCCATAATGTCTCACCAGGTATTACATTAAGTCAGAAAAATGAATTCCTCAGAGATGGAAAAACACAACATTTAGGAGTTAGAGTTTAGTACACAAAGTTATTCTGTCCTTATCAGTCACTGACGTTTGTATGCTTGATTAGATAAAGAGAAAAACAGGGAGTCTGGTGGCACTTTTAAAGACTAACAGATTTATTTATCACATGAGTTTTTGTAGGAGAGAAGCATCTGGCAAAGTGGGATTTTTCTCCCACAAAAGTTCATGCGATAAATAAATTATTTAGTCTTTAAAAGTGCCACCAGACTCCGTTTCTTTTGCTGAACGAGACTAGCACGGTTACCCCTTTAGATAGAGACTTCAAATGAACCTGACTTCTTCACATTTTAAAGATGAATTTGACATTTTTCCTTGGATTTTAATGATTATATTTCAAAGGTGACATGTTCCTTAGATTTCACTTGCGACTGAGCTAACAGAGGAATGTCACAAATCTTGTTTGACTTCAGGCCTTATGTATGTGTTTTCAGGACAAGAGAGATTCATCCATTATAGATCTGTCAACTTGGTATATTGTACTGTAAAAACTTAATTATTAATAAAAAATTTATCCTTAAAGTGTGAGATAAAGACTTACACTGTAAGTGGAAAACTGCATGTAGTGAATAAAGATCTCAAATTACACCTTCCATTCCTTAAAATATTCTAGTAATTGTTTTAAACTACAAAATGAGTCTAAGTATAATACCTGAACACTGGAGAGGCCAGGGTATGGTAATCTTTGCGAAAAGAAAGATTTCCATAATTTGGGTTTGCTGATGTCAAAATTTATCCTTACCGGGGAATCATACTGTTGGATATTAAACCAGACCTAAAAGAGAAGAACTTCATTAAAAGCAACACACATACGGCACATATCACACCTTTTCAATGCAAAGGGGACTGGTAAGCAATCACTAGACTCCAGAGCTACAGTTACCTACATAAATTCTCATGAAACAAGAGACTTATATTGATTCTCACCTCACGTCTATGTATATAAAATCTGGTATGTTAATATACTGAATGTAATTGCCATATATTACAGATGACTTACGCTTCATAGTTAAAAATCACAAAAGTTTACCACGAAATACACCAAAATACAGGGCTTTCAATGAAAGATCAACTTTCAGAATGGTAACACTGGGAAGTAATTTGGATTATAATATGTATGGCTATGTCTACACTGTGGGCTTAAGTCGATTTAAGCAAAGCCCTGTCCACATTTGGAGATGATTAAGTCGAGTTAAGGCTTCCTTAAGTTGACAATAACTCCTGCCCTTAAAGTCGACTTTTGGGGTTAAGTCGACTTTATTAAGTCGACAACACAATGTGGACATTAAAATTGACTTAATAAAGTCGACTTAATGCAGCATGGACTCACTAAGTTGACTTCATAAAGTTGACTTAATGCAGTGTGGACTCACTATGTCAACTTAATAAGGTCTAGTTAAAGTTGACTTTAAGTAGACTTTATTAAGTCAACTTAATAAAGTTGACAGCTTTTACAGTGTAGACATAGCCAATGATTTTAAACCTTCAGTGCTCAAAACATAATACACTACCCTCTGTTTTTAGAATTTAAAAAGTTAAAAATGAAGAGATTGTGTCTGTACAACACTGCAAACAGCGGACTTTGCTGATAAACTTTTACAATAATATCTAGAAAATATATGTTTTGGATTGTCTGCATGGTACGTGTTTCAGATATTGCACTGTAATGATGTTTCAAGTGTGTGCAGAAGCAAAATTACAGGGACTTTTTAAACTTAGGACCATATGAATCCCCAGATGGAATCAGATCAGTATTTAATGCAATCCAGTATCTGCTCTCTAGTGTGTCCAGCAACAGGTACTCGAATGTAGGTACAAGAAGCTCTATAAAGGAAAATTGTGGAATAAACCATGCATAAATGAAGCCCATCATTTAGCATATGGCTTTTATCCCCCCCCTTCTTTTTAAGAAGAAAGATTTACATCTTTTTTTAAAAACTGTATTTACTACAGTTGTGGGTGTTGATTCAGAAAAGATTATCCAGTCTTGGCCTCAGTGATGTATTGTAGCAATATTTATTCAATGAGCTAATTATAAACTGTATGGAGTAACTATTTCTTTTTATCAGTTTAAATTTGTTGCTTTTTAAAGTCATTGATCAGGCCCTTGTTTTTATATTATCAGAAGAGGTAAATAGGAGCGCCTGATACTGGTCAGATGACTTATTAACATATTTTCTATCATGGTCCTTATGTATCCTACTATTTTATTTGTTGTTTGACCACTGCTGCATACTGAGCAGAGGTTCTCACTGAACTGTTCAAGCCAATGCCCAGCACCATGTAGGAAGTTTCAGTTATTCCTTCCAATGTGCAATGCCTTACATTTGTCAGCAGGGAATTTAATCTGTCAAAGCATTGCACAATCACCCCATGTTGTTAGGTCTTTCTGAAATTCCTCAGTTTTCACTAGTCTTGACTAACCTAAATAGTTTTAAAAAACTCAGTTACCCTATATTAAACATTGAAGGAGTTCTTTTGACTCCTTGTTTGTTTTGCTGAACTAGACTATCATGGCTACCCCTCCAGAATATATTAAACACTATTCCTATATAGAATCATGGGCTCTGCTCTTAACTTTTTGAAATGCTGAAAATTTTTTGTCAATATCTCAGCCAATTTTCAATTTACTACAGGTACTTCTCACCTCATGACTAGACTCCTCAAAACTTTTTGCAACAGACTTTGTCAAAAGCTTTTTGAAAGACTAAATAAATTGTTATTCTAGTCTCTGGTATCCATTATTTTGTTAACATGTTTAAAAAAGTAAGTAGTTTGCAAGTCACAATTTTGCTCTGCAGAACATGCTGACTTGTCTCTACCATAAGCAGTTTTTCCGGCTGTTTTATACTTTTTATCATCACTTCAAGCAATTTATGTAGTGTTGAATTCAGAATCTGCAGTTCCCAGGTTAATTCATAGGACTTTTTTAAAAATACAGGTACAACACCTACAACTTTCTAGTGCTCTAGCACCTGATTTTAATGGGGGGAAAAAGCCCCCAAGGAGTCTGGTGGCACCTCGAAGACTAACACATTTTATTTATCACATGAACTTTCATGGGAGAGAATCCCACCTCAATGGACACTTGTGGAATTCTCTCCCACAGAAGCTTTTGCAATAAATAAATTTTTAGCCTTTGAAAAGTGCCACCAGACTCTTTGTTTGTTTTGTTGGACTAGACTAACACGGCTACCCCTTTGGAACCTGATTTTAAAGACTGCATCTTGTTAGCAGCCCAGCCATTCTATTCTCAAATTTCCTTAAAAATTCTTGCAAGTTTTGCTCAGTAATTTTTCAGAACCACTTCCTTTGACACCACAGTTTCTGACAATACTTCCTCTTTATAACCTAAAAAGAGTAAATCTCATATAGTTCTTTTTTCCAGAGAAGCTTTGTAATCAAGACTGATGCAAAGAAATAATATATTTGCTCAGGCTTCCTAATTGCTTCTTTAATTCCTTTGGACTCCAGTGACAGAGGACAGTTCGTTAATCAATAATTATTACTACTGCTAGAACAGATGTAACATTTGCTTAAAGCAGTCCAATGAATTAAACAAAAACAAGCCTGAAGATTATTTTAGAGAATCAGATCATAAAGACAAACTATATATCCTTCAAATGGAAATCCTGCTGAGCTAACATAGAAGCATACAGCTTAAAAAGACCAAGACTGTACTATAACTGTTTACTTTTAAGCATATTTTGAATCCTGAATACATAAAGGTTAGAGTGCACAGTGTAAAATTGCTGTTAATAAATGACTTATTGTTTGTTAATTCTCAAAAGATACAGGGACAGCTCCTCAACTCGTGTCAATGGCACAACTCCAATGACATTGAGGGAGCTGTGTCCATTTACATGGGCTGTAGCTTTCTGCTTCCAATATTTCTCAGCCAGTATCTTGTTAGCACAACCCCTCTGGAATGGCTCATTGGTGCCAGAAGTCTGGAATTCTGGCACATTTTGTATTAAGTGCCAGGAAGGCCCAAATTCTGCTGGCATAAAGGTAAGAATATTGCATTAAGCTAGAGTAGGTAAACTAAATCCTACAATGCACAGTTATTAGTTGGTTGTTTGTGTATGCTATATTTATATAACCTTTTAATAAGTTATGATCTGTTTATATGATAATAAAAATCTGTGTTATGCAAGAGTTAAAACAGAACTTTTTTTTAAGCAGCTGGGAACCTAATCCAAGAATGGTATAAAACCACTCTTTGATAATATGACCCACTAATTTAAAGTGTACTGGTACTGATAAAGGAATTCCTCATCCACTAAGAAATGAGATGTTAAAGAAGAAGATGACACAAGGAGCACCTATTTTCTGTGTGTGTGTTTGTGTGTGAGAGAGACACACACAAATACATGCACCATGGTAACCACTTACATTATCGGAGCTAATCAAACAGCCCACACTTTGCAATGGACAGAAAGTATCAAACTGTCCATAATAACGTCCACTACTGGGATTCCAAATCACGTACTGATTTTGCTCCCAAGTTAGTACGTATGTAGTTGGTCCCTAGAAAGAAAAAGACACCACAACTTTTAAAAATTGGTTTCAAAGGTACTATGTATTTTGTTTTAAAAGCCAATACCCACTTTATTATTGAGGTCACTGACAAGCTGCATGACTGAACTGTTTTTCTCTGGCTAGCTGGTGTAGTTTTCTTCAAACAGTCAATTAATCCAATTCAACCATCTTAATCAATGTTCATGTAACTCAAAAACCTATGCTGGGTAGTTTTCCTCTGTCTTAAACCAGGATTGCACAAAATAACCCTTCTACTCTAGCACTTCAAAACTAAAGTAAAGATGACCCTCTTCTCTAACTTTTAGGGGACCCCTATAGTACCTTTGGGGACAACAGAAAGGGTAAATTATCAGGGAAATGTTGGTATTAATTTTAACTGAGAGATTTTGCTTTTAGAACCTCTCATAGAAATGGCCCTGGACATGGGTCAATAAAGCATTTTTATATAAGCTATTTGAAAAAAATGTTTTTCTTGTATGTAAAAGGCGGGAGTGTATGAATGACTAATTTGCAGGACAGCTGTGCTGCATACTGCACGATACACATATCTGGCAGCCCCTCACAGATGTCTTGGGATTGCATTACAGCTGAGCTAAAGTGACATCTCTGCAGTACCCCCACAGCCCCACCCAAAACTACTGGGTGGTCTCTCCAGGGGCATCGCTGCCCTGGGGAGGGATCCGGGGCACGGCCCGCAGGCCCCACACCCTGGCCGGGGGCAGGGCCGGAAGCTGCCATGTGCCGCCGGGCCCACATCCCCAGCTGGGGCCGGGGCCAGAAGTGGCCGCAGGTGGCTGGGCCCTGGATCCCCCACCGGGGATGGGGCTGCCATGGCCACGGATGCCTGAGCCCAGATCCCCCACCAGCGACAGGGCTGGTGTGGCTGCGGGAGGCTGGGCCCCGGATCCCTGCCCCTGAGTCTCTTTACCTTCTCTCTTACTACTCTCTGCTTCTCCTGGATCCCAGCCAGATAACAGTCAGCATGAAAGGGGAGGTGCCGGTAGCATCAACAGGACAAAACAAGGCAAGGCGGGGTGAGAGCACTGGCCTCACTAACAAGAGGGCCTCTGTGTGTTTTACCACAAACTCCCATCCCCAGACATGCACTCATACCCACAGACAACTGCTCCAGACACTCCACTCTCTTACCTCTGCAGCACCCATCTCTCTCACACACAGAACTGCTTTACATATCCCTTTTGCTCACGTCAACAGCAATCCTTCATACAAAGCTCATTGCCCCAGGCGTTCTTCCACCTTCTGCATCACCCATGAGCCCTAACCCCAGGTGTTCTGGGTTTCAGCCCTTTCCCAGTAACATGGGCTGAATGTCCTGTTGGGGCTGTCATCATCATGTTCTGACAAGAGGAATTCAATTTGGAGTATCTCTTCTTAATCCTGCTACATGTAAGAACAAACCAAGCCAGTTTTGTAGCTCTGTTTGATTATGTTGAGGACCCATGTGACTGAGGACTGAGTGCTCGTAATCTTCCTTCAGGGAGGCCTCCAGAGCAGGCCTCCACAAATCTTACGTTTCTGGTCATCGTGGTGACCAGTTTCAGTAGCTCGCACCTCGCTCTACTGCAGAAATGTAATGGGAGAGCATTGTCTGGTGACCAAAAGTAAAACTGTTGGCACCTAGCTGTGAGCCAGTTTTGTCCACCCTTGCTCAAGGGTAGTTAAAGACAGTCTGGCCACTGGCTTTGAAGCCTTTAAAAAAACTGGTGGTAGTGTTAGTTGCTTAGAAGTCTGAACTCTTCAGTGGGACAAATATGAGCCATGCAGCTGAAGGAGTTTAGTGGCTTTAGAATGAGAGGTTTTGATTCTCCAGAGCCTTTCTTCTGGTGGAATAATTTACACCTTTGCAAAATGAGTACTAAGAGGACTTATAGGTGATGGAAAATGGAAAATAAAGACTAAAATTCCCACTGCTCACACATGGAGGCAGGATACAGGCCTAGGGAAATATTAGATTTAAACTTAACTATTGGAGAAATAAGATAGCAGAATGCTTGAAGTCAGATTTGGTTGCCAGTGGCACAAATTTTTAAATCCTCACCATAATTATTTTAAAATCATGGTTGCAAGGGAAAATTCCATCCATTTCTTGTAACAGAATCATTGCTTGCTTGTTTATGCTCTACTTATGGCAGCACTTACATATTGTGTTCACATTCAAATCAAACAAAAACTACTGACTTACCTCAGGAATAGCATTTCCAATTATAAGCCAGGCTTTTTTGCCCATACCAAGAAAGTAATTACACAAAAGTACAGCATGCTCCTCCTCATCACCAGCCAGAAGGTCCAGAAATTGCTGATTGACAAACAAACAAACTTCACTCTTTACAAATACATTGGGATATAGTTCATAATTCTGTTCCTAATCTGAAACATTTAAAAATCTTTCCTAATATTCTACAGACAAAATTCTCTCTCAAGCCACCACTAGTTCACATGCAGAATAAGTGAAGTCAGATTGGAAATCTGCAGTGGAGATCAATGTTCCCTCTAAGCTGATGATGCAGCTGAGCAAGTTATGGTATTTACTGAGCAACAATTTATGAGGCCTGGGCAACAGTTTTTTGCTGCTCAAAGTAGCAGCATGCCTAACTATCTTACTTCAAAAGTAATTCGTACATGTCTTTTCATTCAAACTTCAATAAAAATGTTAAATTGATGTCCTGTGGTTTTATTAATTTACTAAACAAATGTGAGACAACGAAACTTGCTGCCTGTCTAGCCTCTACCATCATCTATACCGCTCAGTTTTTCTTGCCTGTCTTTGTCAGATGTCCAGAATACATATATAGACAAAGTGGGATTTTTCTCCCACAAAAGCTCATGCAAAAAATAAATCTCTTAGTCTTTAAGTGCCACAAGACTCCTTGCTTTTTTTGCTTTACTAGACTAACACGGCTGCCCCTTCGGAATTTAAGTCCCGGTTATGCTGCCCAACTGGGGTAAAAGGGATTCAAACTGGATCAGGCCCGAAATGTCCAAAACGGAGATTGAAATTAAGTAGGTAGCTTCAGATTTGATCATGAGACTGACATGTTTTGGGGCTTGTATTTAATATCTAGCTATCAACCTTGAAAATACACCTATTCTGCCCTCAGTAAACATATTAAATTACCATGCATTGCAAATCACAATCACAAGGTAGCAACCGCTTCCCAGATTCCCTCGGGGCAACACCTTAAGTAAAGTTATCTGAGAAATTCAAAACTTTTAAAGGTGGCAAAGGCAGAAACCATGTTTCAAGACAGTTTCTCACAGCATCACATCTCTGTAACCAGGGCCATCTTTTGTGCCTAAAGAATTTGCATCAAATAGAGCTAGGTTAGAGTCTGTTACATTATCATGCCCAATCATACCTCTCAAAAGCTAAATACGGGACAACAATCCCCTAAGTGAATGGCAAAAACCTGATTAGGCATACAGGAAACTTTAAAACACTGTGAGTATCTTCCTTTAATATAAAGTGTCTCTAACATCTCAGTTTTGGAGTTTATGGGTTTTTTTTTTATCCAAATCATTTTCAACAATAAAAGGGAGGCTATAATTAGTATGCCTGGGGTGTAAATACTCTCAGAACTAAAATAAGCAAAATGAGGTACAATTGAGATTTGTGTATCTGGTAGTGGAATATAATAAAGGTTGTTTAATAATTTTTAATTTTTGACAGTTAAAGCAAACCTTATCAAAGCTGCAAGAAACAAGAGCATAAATGGATTTGTGAAAGAAAATGATTATTTTTCTAACACATTTTTGGGGAAATAGAAATACAAAGTCTCTTTTTGAAAAATTATTGCACCACTGGCAATATTTTTTTCCTTCGGCCTTAAATGACTTTTTATCCTTTCAGTTTTTCATTTCATTTTCCTAATCATTAGGATTTGTTTCCTTCCATCACAGGAGTCTATACAAAGTTACATTGTAAAGCCCCACCTTGACAAACTGATTGCATTAGAATCTCTCACAGGAAAAAAAATAAATCTGAAATTAACCCAACTTGTTTTTGCTTATTTTAAAGGAACGCTTTTCTTTCAGGAGCCTTTTACCAAGTGAAAAGCAAAGCATTCCCCCTTGATAGAGATGCTAAATGGCTCAATACAATTTTGCTTGGGTCCTTCAAGTCCCAAGTCCTCCTCCAGCTCCTTTGCCTGCAGCCCAGCTCCCATCCCCTGCCCCCACAGAGAGCCATCTGTCCCTGTGGCCACTACATGGCTGCCTCTGGGATCCCCACGATTTAGCCCTGCCATCTCTCAGGGTCCCCCCTCTTGCCCAGGCTCAGGGCTGCTCACCTGCTGGGGCCCACACAGGCCCCAAAGCTGCCACCATCTCTGCACAAGCAGCCTGGTGCAGAGGAGAGGGAGAGATTTAAATTTCCCTCCCCCTCTGCTCCTTCCCTGGCTATGTGCAGCAGGAGGGAGGGACCGTCAGCTCTCACTGCTCCCACAGGCAGCACAGGCTGCCGGACGGAGCTGAGACAGAAGACACATGGGGCTCCTCCAGGCTGGGGAGAGGCAGGGCTGCCTGCGCTGTCCCACATGCTCACTGTGCTGGTGGGGGGGGGGCGCTGCACCCCTGCCCACTAGCGCAGCTTAAAGGGAACATTGGTGGAGATTACAGAATTGCACCATAAGAGTCACATTGTCTTAAGTGAGCCACACTGCAGATTTCCAAAATAATTTTTTGAGATACTATCACTGTACTGTATGGCTAACCTGTGATGCACAGATATTCCATCACCCTGCAGAGATAGGTGACCTTAGCGGGTGGGCAGTGCGGACAGCTGTCCAGGGCCTTGCAAAGATGTGTGTGGCGGGGGGGCGGGGGGGCGGGAGGCAGACATGACTGGCTGCTGTAGGTTCCACCTGGTAAGATTGCCTATCACTGTGCCAGGGGGGTCAGGGAGGGCAAAAGTCAAAGATGGGGCCCCCATGTGGTGTGGGGGGTCCCATCCTTGACTTTTGCTCCAGGCCCCAGAAACCCTAAGACTGTACCTGCCTCCGGATTCACGTATGCATGTCTCTGTTTGTGACTGTCCACTTAAGGTAAAGGTTGCTTTAAAAAAAAACGGGGAGAACATGGTATTCATGTTACAATCTGATAACATGTATCTTAACATTATTCTCGGCTTGATGCTTGCAGTTCTTCAGATGTTTAGTCAGTAGGGAGTGGTGTATGTACATCTGTTAGCTAAACCCATACAAAAGGAGAGCACACAAAAGGATTCCATGTGAACATCACACATTTCCAGAAGAATTCTGGGTCCATAAACCAATCCACGTATTATAATAAGCCAGTCATTTTCAATTATGACAGACCTAATCTTCCTCCAATGATTTTCATGTTATTTTAAGAAAAACTGACCTTTCAAGCTTTCACAGTAACTATAGTTCAGCACTATTCAAGTGTGAAATACAATGAAAATTAAATTTGAAGATAAAATGTTTCCATACCAGCTTACCTTTCCAAGTTGCAATGTCTTTTTTGAAAGTTCATATTATGGTGTTCAGCAAAATATGTATATTTTACTTTATTCTTAACAAAGCATCCCAACAGTCATATGGTGAACGCCATTAAACTCTACTTGTAGGCTTCACAAGAATGATGGCTATTATGATTAGGACTGAACTTGAATGAGGGCAGTGTCAAAAACCAGACAATAGTCCTGAAAAGTGGGTTCTACACCCAAGAAGGAAAAATCAGATGACGAACTACAGGGAATAACTTAACAAGGTAGCAGTACTGCTGAAAATGAGCTGGATCACAAGGAGAATATGAGCAAACAATGTGATGCAGTTATAAAAAAGGCTAATATTGTTAAGGGGTATATTAATAAAGTGTTGTATGTAAGACACAGAAGGTAATTGTTTCACTTGGCATTGTTAAGCCCTCACTTGTAGTACTGTGCCCAGTTTTGCGCATCACACTTTAAGAAAGATGTGGACAAACTGGAGAGAGTCTAGAGGAGAACAACAAAAATGCTAGAAGGATCAAAATATCTGACCTACAAGGAAAAGTAAAAAAGCTGTGTGTGTTTATTTTTGAGAAAAGAAGACAAGGGAGACCGGACCTGATAACAGTCTTCAAATGTGTTAAGGGGCTGTTACAAATGGAACAGTGATTAATTGTTCTTCATACCCACTAATTTTAGCCTTAATCTGCATCTTTCAAAATAGATCAGATATTAGGAAAAATCTTTCTAACTAGCTGTATAGTTAAATACTAAAATACCCTTCCAAGGGAGGTTGTAGAATTCCTTGTCACTAAAGGATTTAAAAACAGGTTAGAAAAATATCAGTCAAGGAGGCCAAGATATACTTGGTCGTGCCTCAGTGCAGGGAGATGAACTATGACCACTCAAAGTGCCTTCTAGTCTTCTTTTTCTATGATATTAATGAATAGGTGTTACCTAAATTATTCATTTTGATATATTACCACTGAGTATTGATTAGGTAAAATCGAAATTGTCTCACAAAATTTTAAGAAAAGTTCACATTTGTAGTTCTGTCATTGTATTCCCTCTCAACTAAGTATGAGAAGCTGGTTTAATCTGATATTGCAGCAAACATCGATAGGCAAATGAGGGCCCAGTTAAGTTAAGAAAATGGATTTTATCATGGTTCCCCCCAAATCTGATATTTTCTTTCTTTACTTTCAGGGGTACTTTAATTCCACCTAAATGTAGATGCAGAAACTGCTTATGGTATTCTTAGGTTCAGCACGTTGCAGCCTACCAAGGTTAGAAATATTTTGGCAGACCTATACAAATTATTTCAAGACAAGCAATTTTTTAAAAACACTTCTCCTTAGATCAATGGCAAAGTAATAGTTTATTCTCTGAAACCATTGACAATATTTAAAATGTAAATGACCAGAAAGAACAAGACATTCCAAGCCTTTACTTACATCTGATGTACTCCATAAGTCACAGATTCCAGCAAATGACACACTATCTGGCAAGAAAGGAATCAAAGCAACATATCGAGCCACCAACTCCTACAAGCAAAAATAAAGAAAAGAGCACAGTCACCTTTTCGTTTACAATGTGGGAAGAGAAAGGAATCATGTTGATTAGTTGTAATGAGGTCTGAAACATACTGTTGCTCCCATAAAAGTCAATGGTAAACGATACTTTGACTTCAGTACAGCCAAGCAAGTCTCTTTTTAGTACTTTTGTAAAGAACTAAGCTGACTTTTTTGACTTCATCGGCAGTCAGATCAGTCTCATGAAAGCTTTGAACAGATTTTTGTAAATTTAAAGTACAACAAACCACTGAACATTTTTTTTTTTAAATATTGACAGATAATTAGCATGGTCCTACCTAATTCATGACCTATTTCAGTCAATGTCTTGGCCAGAAAGTTTTAAAATTGGTCAATATTTCAGATGGTTACATCTGCAATTTCACGGGGGTCCTTACCTAAAAATGGGTTGGGGCTGATTCTAACTGCTAGTTCCAGCCAGTGCACAGGGGCCTGGCCAATCTAGGGAGCCCTGGAAAACTGGGTGTGCCAAGCCCAGCCCCTGGGTAAGTTATAGTGTTGAAAGCTCAAGCTGGGGTATCCCCAGTGCCAAGAGCTGCACCAGCTATAATGCCCAAGCTGGGTCACCGCAAGCCTCAGTGGCAGAAGCTGCAGAGCTGAAGCCCTGAGATGAGGTGCCCTGTGCCCTGGGGTGAAGATGGATCTGGAGCGATCAGGTCCTTGAAGTCATAGCAGGGGCAAAAGTCCTAAACAGTGGAGAGACAGATTTCATAGAATCATAGGGTTGGAAGGGACCTCACAGGTCATCTAGTCCAACCCCCTGCCAGAGGCAGGACCACTCCCACTAAACCATCCCAGTCATGGTTTTGTCCAGCCAGGCCTTAAACACCTCTAAAGATGGAGACTCCACCACCTCCCTAGGCAGCTCACTCCAAGGCTTCACCACTCACCTAGTAAAAAAGTTTTTTCTAATATCCAGCCTCGACATCCCTAACTGCAACTTGAGACCATTGCTCCTCGTTCTGTCCTCCTTTAATACCGAGAATAGTCGAGCTCCATCCTCCTTGGAGCATCCCTTCAAGTAGTTGAAGGTTGTTATCAAATCCCCCCTCAATCTTCTCTTCTGCAGACTAAATAAGCCTAATGCTTTCAGTCTTTCTTCATAGGGCTTGTGCTCCAGCCCTTTAATCATTTTGGTTGCCCTCCTCTGAACTCTCTCTAGCATGTCCCTGTCCTTTTTGTAGTGGGGAGCCCAAAACTGAACACAGTATTCTAGATGTTGCCTCACCAGTGCAGAATAGAGGGGAATGATCACATCCCTTGATCTGCTGGTAATACTTCTTTTGATGCAGCCCAGTATGCCTTTGGCCTTTTTGGCAGCAAGAGCACACTGCTGACTCATATCTAGCTTCCCATCCACCATGACCCCCAGGTCCTTTTCTACACTGCTGCTACTTAGCTGAATGTTTCCCAGCCTGTAGCAGTGCATGGGGTTTTTCCGTCCCACATGCAGGATTTTACACTTGTCCTTATTGAACTTCATAAGATTTTTATTGGCCCACTGTTCCAATTTATCTAGGTCTCCCTGAATCCTGTCCTTGCCCTCCAACGTGTCTACTGTTCCCCCCAGCTTGGTGTCATCCACAAACTTACTGAGAGTGCAGTCTATTCCATCATCCAGATCACTGATGAAAATGTTGAACAGAACCAGCCCCAGGACCGACCCCTGGGGCACACCACTCGTGACTGGTTGCCAGCTAGACATGGAACCATTGATTCCTACACGCTGAAACCGTTGACCTAGCCAGTTTTCTATCCACGTTATAGTCTACCTATCCAACCCATACTTCCTTAATTTGCCAATGAGAATGCTGTGGGAAACTGTATCAAAAGCCTTGCTAAAATCAAGGTATATCACATCAATGGTTCTTCCTGCATCCAGAAAACCAGTCATCTGATCATAGAAGGAGATGAGATTGGTCAGGCATGATTTACCCTTGGTAAATCCATGCTGACTGTTCCTGATCACTTTATTTTCCTCTAAGGGTTTGAGGATGGATTCTTTGAGAATCTGCTCCATAATTTTTCCAGGGATTGAGGTGAAGCTGACTTTTCTATAATTCCCCGGATCCTCCTTTTTCCCTTTCTTGAAAATAGGCACTACATTTGCTTTTTTCCAATCCTCTGGCACCTCCCCGTTCTCCATGAGTTTTGAAAGGTAACGGCCATCGGTGCTGCTATCTCATCGGCCAATTCCCTTAGCACCCTTGGATGCAGTTCGTCCGGCCCCATGGACTTGTGCACATCCAGCTTCTTTAAGCAGTCCCTAACCTGACCTTCCGTCACCAAGGGCCTGTCTTCTTCTCTCCCATCTGCCACACCCATGGTAGTGGACTGGGAGCTGACCCTGCCTGTGAAAACTGAAGCAAAAAATGCATTGAGCACTTCAGCTTTTTCCTCATCCTCTGTCACAAGGATGCCTGCCCTATTCAGCAAGGGGCCTACACCATCCCTGATCCTCTTCTTGTTACTAACATACTTGTAGAACCCCTTCTTGTTATCCTTTACATACCTCACTAGCCGCAACTCCATTTGTCCTTTGGCCTTTCTGATTTTATCCCTGCAGTCCCTAGCAATATCTTTATATGCCTCCTTGGTCATCTGACCAAGCTTCCACTTCCTGTAAGCTTCCTTTTTATGTTTAAGCTCAGAGCTTAAACATAAAACACCATCTATGAACTGTTTTTCACAGCCACAAAATCAGTAGGGCCCTAATAATTAGGTTGAAAAATTAATTCTTCTGAAACATGAACTGTATTCACAATTACACAGAGCTATGTGGTTATTTCACATTTAGCTAACTGTGATATTCTTCTTTTGCCATTCATTTGAGTGGTTGCTGTTACATGCTCATTCACATGAGTATTTGCCTTTCCATTTGCTTCTCTTTCATTTTCTTTTGTTCTTTGTTTGACTTTTAAAGATATTAAATTCTCATAGTACTTATTTACAAACCAATTTACAGCTGTCAGATTGTGAAATGGGTTTTTATTTTGTCCTTTTCTAACAGATATTGTTTAACATATTATCATTCGTTTACTTTGTACCATAGTATTTCAGATTTCTTTACTTTGTACCCACGGATTTTCTCACTTGCAATCTCAGTTTTTGTACAAACAAAAAAGATAACATACAACCACAAAGCCTTAAATTTTATTCTTGTGAATTCAATTGTCTTTTTAAATTGAAATACTTACTGCTGCTGCCTGAGAATTATTAGGCTGACGATTGAGGAGCTCCTGTGGTGGGTTCAGAGGTTTGATATACCTGGTAATAAAAACTGTCTTCCCATTTAAGTCAACTACAGTGGTTTGGCATCGGCGGTTTGGAAACTTCAATGCACATTCAGCCTGATACTTGTCTGCTGCTTGGAGCAATTTATCATCTTCTTGTGTATCAAACTTTAAAAGATAATAAAAGTACAGGTATACTTATACATAGTTTGGGCTTAATCCTCAACTACCCTGTACCCTGAGAAGTTCATTTTCACCTACAATAAGTGAATGCAAAACGGATGTAAAATTCTGATCTGATGCCATTTAAAAAAACTTACCTTCCACTCATTTTACACAAGTGTAAATTTTTAGAAGTTGTAAGGTAATGAAGAATCAGACTCTTTGTGATTACTTACATACGCATGCACGTGCATGCACACACACACATACTAAGCCTGATTACATAGTCTTTACTCAGGTACTGAAATTCAATGAAAGTTTTGCCTAAGTAAGGCTGTTGGAACGGATACATATCACCTAGTCATTCAACTGTGTGTAACTATCTCAGACACCTGAAGGAACTGATACTTATTTATGTTTGCAAAACAAGAACCACATTGGAATAATAATCATTGTAAATTCTCAAAATGTTTGTAGGATTTAAGATGGACAATTCCCACTGACATTAATGGCAGTCACATGGCTAAACAACTGTGCAATGCTGAAAATTCATACACAAATGAACTAAGACATATATATAAAATCAAGTTACCCTTCTAGATCAGTCATGCCTAGCAGTTAAAGATCTTAAGAGCAGTTTTCAAAAACTGAAAGTCAATGGGACATATGCTCTTAAGTCACTTAGGTATTTTTAAAAAATCCTGCTTTTCATCTGTGACTAAATATTGTTGATTTTGTAGGTTAGCCTTAGGTACAACATCATTTTATGGTTTGTTTGTTTGGTTAGTTTTTTCTTTTTTCTACTAAGGCCACTTTACTCCACACTGGCAACATAAAGGGACCTTAATGTATTTATAAACATTTTACATTCATTTAAGGAACCTGAATGTTCCTGAGAATTCAGGACTTAAACTCAAAATAATGCATGGTTTAAAAACCAACCACCCGGCTATCGTATTATCCTGCTACTCCAGGCTCCTAGAGCTGGGATTAACAGGCATTGGTCAGTAACAAGCCATCCAAGTCAATAATGAAGTTCTCGCTTATAAGAATCCTTCTCAACCAAAAATGGTGCCACAATATGAAATCTGTGTTGCGATGATTACAGTTTCAAATTTTAAATGATAAAATAGTTATGTCTTGCAACATAGTATTAATTAAACAATATCACCAATGTAAGATGCTATGTCAGTATAAGGGAGTTTACATGCTACATACAGTATGTATATGATCAAACACAGACAAGGAACTGCTACTATTAGAGGGAAAGGTGGAGGGGAAGAACAAACTGAATCCTAAACAGGAAACAGCAATATCTGTTGATTTAATTTAAAAATTGTACCTTCTTAAGCATTTCATTCATCTATAGAGAGATTTAGGAAAGCCAAAAAAACAGAAAAAGATAAATAAAAGAGGGGGAAAAATGTATTAAGAATCAAATTGAGAAGCTTAAAGCAATCTAGCGACATATCAAGATACATAGCTACAGCAGGAATGCTTAGAAACATTAACAAAGGAGCAGAAATATTCAAGTACTTTCCTATTTTCTCTTTAAAATGTCTATATTAGAAAGGTATACAAGAAACAAAAGACATTGGGATTGTTTACATCCCAATTGATGTAGCCAAGGTGCAGCTTTTAAGTAGCCATATATGGAAGTCAGAAAAGGAGAAATCCGTACTACTTTTGTAATGAAGAAGATTTCTCTTACACGCTGCACAGGTTTAATTTCCATAAATGAATTTATTGTTCATGAGAAACACACTGACAACTGTATCATGGAGACTCACATCCCCACCTGATCCACAAAATATTTCCCACACTAGCCCACAAACAAGTCTCACCCATGACCATGAAGGACTTCCAGGACCTACTTCAGACCCACTTCAATCTTTGTTCTCTCTGCTGAGATTGACAAGAGTGCCAAGCAGGCTGGCGATATGTGATGTTGATATCTGTTCACAAGGCACTGGACTCCACTAAATTACATAGATCTCTAAACCCCCATTAGTAATTTTTTCTCCCCAATGCTGAACACTGTTATAAATTCAGAATTTCATACATTACCATCACAATAATATATACTATTTTGGTAACTGGATGTGAAAATTAATATATGAACACAATCATGAAAATTTTGCCAAAATTTCTGTTAACAACTGAAATATTAAAATTCATAATTATACTGTCTGGCTATATTTCACAGTGAACTCTGAATTTCATATTTCAAGAAATACTTTTAGATACAAAGTAATCTGAATTTGTAACTTTTTCATTATAAAAAAATTACTGATGACAAGTTTATATGTCTACAGATAGATACAGGTCCATTTTCTCTGTTAAAGCTTACTGCATTTCTCTCTGTAATTATTGTATTTAGACTAGGATTGTGGATGTGACCAGATAAACTAATGATACTTCAAGGCTATTGTGCAAGTCTTCACATCATTCACGTATTAGTGCTAATTTCCCATATCAATAGGCTAATTAACCTTGAATTTACCCATGAAAGAACAAAATTAAGAATCAAGTTTCCTCTTCTTTGTTTTCCATGGCACTTATATTACAACAATTCTTACAGCAGACTGGACTATGACCTGTACTGAACAAACTATGAAATTACTGAGTGACAAGACTATAATTCTATAAGAGGAGAAATAAAGCTAACTTTAGTTTACACAATTATCAGTCCTCTAAAAAAGCAATTACACTTGCAGAGTTCAAAATTTGTTGTGTTTTAATTTTGCCTAATATGTAGATCTGATCTCTTCTCCCCAACTCCTCTTCATCTTCACATAAACTGTTGCTAGGGCAGTTAATTCCAAAGCAAAATATGAGCAGCTGCCATTCATGCAGAAGCATCCTGGTAAGTCCTGACTGATTGTATCTCAACGTATGTCTACACAGCAAAAGCTGCGGACAAAATAGCATACCCAAGCTAGGCTGAATTTAGCTAATGCAAATAACAATAGTGGTGAAGACAGCACACCATGGCAGTTACATGCTTATATGCACCCTGGATATATAGTCAGTTCACTAGCACACACTGAATGCTACACCATGCTGTCATTTATGCTATTGTTACCCACACTAGCTAGATTTAAGTTAGCTTGGATACTCTTGATACTCTCAGAATTAATTGCACAGAGTTATAAGTAGTACCAGAGTTTGTTTGTTTGTCTTCCTGTTTGTGGGGTGGGGGCAGGAAAGGGAGTTCATTTTTTGAACACAGTCTCTCTTTGCTGTTATTGCACAATCTTGTCCCTCTGGTTTGGTGAAGGAGGTAAAAGAACTAGACAAAGAATGAAAATCTCCTACCTGATGAATACAAATAAATGTTCCAAAAATAGTCATTACAAGTTTTGAATCAATTCACTTCGTATCCCGTTTGTGTTCACCTTCCCCAGATACTTGTGTGATCAAGTTTTACAAGCAAGAATGCTTGTGGGAAGAAAATGGTAAGCTTGTATGTTCAAATACTTATAGAATGTGAAAATTAAATTTCTTTTTAATGAACATTCTAACCAGAAACCTAGTAAGAGTTTTGTTCATTCAGATGATGAAAACATACAAAATAATCTGAATTACATGCTCAATCACAACTAAGCAAGACAGTTCAAACTATGACTAAGAAAGTCGGAAACATTATTACACTTGCAAAAAATGTCATTCAATTATGAATAACAAATACATGAGAGAGAACAGATCTGTTTGCACTCTGTGAAGAGAAAGAGATAAAATTTATCAAATAATTTATACACAACAAATTAATAACTCAGATCTACTAAATAACACATGTACAAAGTTTACCTGAGTGTTTGAATATTCATTAAAAAAGTCAAATTCCGTTAAAGACAAATCAGAAAGTAAAGGTTTCATCCCAATTGAAAAACAAAACTGTTTTAGCATTACTTTTAAAATATATTTGCAGGTCCTTAGAAACACTATCTACTACTGGTCAGTTAAAATGTTATTGAATCAAGTTTAATTCAAGTGCAAGAAATGTAGTTACACTGTAAACATGGAACAGTCAAGATCTGTATCCAAGTTATATGCCATGTTACAGTTACTTATTCACATTTACATCAAGAGTCATGCTCCCAAAACCAACATTTGAAAGGAGCTATTTACCTTTTCTCGAACTGGATCTCCAGGAATAAGCTGTGGTTCAATAGTAATAAACAGCGTTATGTAGGACCCCTCACTCAGACTTCGGACAGAATCATAACCTCTCTCATTTCCTAGGTTCTTTTCTTTACTGTAGCCAAGGAGTACTGGAGGAATATCTATCTTAAATGTACCATCAACCTATGAAATAGACAGAAAAAACATTAATTGAAAAACATCAGCCATTCATAAACAAGAATAACAATAAGTCTCAAAATTAAAAAAAAAAAAAGCTTCCCCAAGTTTTAGCATTCAGAAAAGTCATGTTACCAATGCTAACACTGCTCTTGGCTCCTCCACCTGCATCCAGACAGAAACCTGACAATGGATGCTTCTCCTCAGGTGCTTATGTGAATTTGCAGAGATTGCTGGTGTTAATTTACAGAGATTGCTGCCTTCATTTCCTTGTTACAGAAAATCCAGCTGGAGAGTCCATCCAGTGGGAGAGATATCTACTGGCAAAATCTCTTTGGAAGCAGGAAGGAGAGCTAGAGGAGAGGTTGAAGAGCACCCATACACAGGAAGAATTCACTGAAGATATGCACATGGGGACCTCTAAGTCTGAGGAAGTGGTCCAGCTGGAAAGGACTAAGATAGCAACACCAGGGAAGAGGAAATTGCTCCTTCAAAGGGAGGAACCTGATTACTGGTTACTTATGGCAGCTGGCAGTACTTCTAAACTACTGTCCACAGAGTTTAAAAAAGATTAAAAAAAAAAGTGTGCTGCCTGGGCAATAAGGGATGAGGAATCACCCCTAAAGGTGAAGGGGAAGGAGAAGCCACTTACTCCCAAGAAAGGGAGGATCACAGCCAACACTCACAAAAAGGAACCTATGGTGGTGATGATTAGTGACTCCCTTCTAAGGGGGACAGTGATGGTCTGTCCACCCCCCACTGGTGAGCAAGATGTTAACTGAGCTTTAGGGAGCCTGTGTGGGAAGCACTCAATAGGAGAAGGGCAGCAAGGCATAGCCAGTGAGGACTCAGCAGATCCTCATGAAAGGAATTTGTAGGGCAGTGTACTTTAGTTACCACTGGGAGCCCAGGAAATAACTGCATCTGCAGAGGGCCGAGAGAACTGCAAGTAATTTGGACAGAACAGTGGCTGGCTCCTGGGACTGCAGAGCTGGGGCACTTAGATAAGCATGAAGAAGGCACTGGGGCCATGGGGAAGTGCCCCAGGGAAACAGAGCAGCATTGACAGTGGTTACAGAGGAGTAGCAGGAAGTGCTATTTACATGGTCCCTGGGTTGGGGCACAGAATAATGGGCAGCCTTGGGTCCTCCCCAATCACCACTGGGGAATTGGCTGGACTGTCAGACATAACAGTCCTGGAAGGTGGAAACACAGATGACCTAACCAGATGGCTGAATTGAGAAGAGGATGCTGCAGCCCTGAGAAAGGAGCGGTAAGTGCCAGAGGGTGCAGAGACAGTGTTAGTGCAGATGTGGGCATTAGCCTTGAGCTAATCCCCATCATGAGAAGGAGAAGGCACCTATCTGGTGATGAAGGCTGTACCCCATGACAAGGACAAAGGCATCCATGTACAGGCCTGAGCTGGCATCCCAGTGAGCCGCCAACCAGAGGCCTGTATCCAAGACATCATGGAAGGATTGATGAAGATCCTCCAGCCTTCTGAGTACTATGCTATTCTGCTCCTTCCTGTGGGTACTAGTGTTACTGCAAGGGATGACCCTGGGCAGATCAGAAGTGACTACAGGATTCTGGAAGGGTAACAGAGATGGGAGCACAGGCAGTATTCTCATTAATCCTTCCAGTCAAAGGTGGGTGCTCTGGCTAAGACAGATACATCCTGGAGATATTATATGGCTGAATGGATGGTGTCAACAAGAGGGCTTTAGCTTCCTCAACTATGAGATCCCGTTCTGAGAAGGAGAACTACTAAGCAGAGATGGGGTCTACCTATCATGGGAAAAGGAAGAGTATCTTTGGACACAGACTGGTTAACTTAAAGAGGCAGGCTTTAGACTAGGTTTGACAGTGGCAGGAGATGTTAACCTACAGGTAAGTCTAAAACGTGCATATCTGGGTGAAGGGTCAGAATCTGGCGGTGGGGAACATAGGCATATAGGAGAGGCAAGAGGGAATATGCAGAGAAAGTATAGTGAACATTTTACATGTCTGTATACTAATGCAAGAAGTATGTGGAATTAACTACAAGAACTACATATACTAATAAAAATCACAATTACAAAATAACTGGTATCACAGAAACTTGGTGAGATAATTCACATGATCAGAATACTGGAATAGAAGGGTACAACTAACTCAGGAAAGATGGACAGAGAAAAAGGGAGGGTGTGTTATCATGCGTATCAATGATATATACATTTGCACTGAGGTTGAGATAGAAATGGGAGAGAGATGGGCTGAAAGTCTCTGAATAAGAATAAAAGGTCAGCAAATGAAGGTGATGTCATGTTTGAAATTTTCCATAAACACCTAACAAGAAAGATGAGGTAAATGAGGCTTTTTTAAAACAGCTAACAAAATCATCTGAAACACAGAGCATGGTGATGATGGGAGACTTCAGCTCCCTAGATATCTGTTAAGAAAGTAATACAGCAGGGCACCAATTCTCCAACAAGTACTTGGAATGCACTGAAGACTTTTTTTTTTTTTTAATAGAAGGTGCAGAAGTGACTGGGGAGAGACTATGCGGGATTCTATTGTGACAAACAAGGAGGAATTGTTGAGTATCTGAAGGTGGAAGGCAGTTGGTAAAAGTGTAAAAGATGTAAGGGTAAAAGTGATCATGAAATGGTAAATTTCATGATTCTGAGGAACAATAGGAGGGAAAACAGCAGAATGAAGACAATGAACTTCAAGAAGGCAGACTTCAGCAAACTCCAAGAACTGATAGGCAAGATTCAAAGGGAAGCAAGTCTATAAGAAGAAGAGTTCAGAAGAATTGGCAGTTTTTTAGAGACATTATTAAAATCATAGAAGAGCAAACTATAATCAATGCATAAGAACATTACAGTAAGAAGTATAGTAAGAGGATGTCCTAGCTTAACCAGGAAATCTTCGATGACTTGAAACTCAAAAAAGAGTCACAAAAAAGTAGAAAGTAAGCCAAATTATGCAGAATGAATATGAAAAACAATACAAACATGTAGGGACAAAATCAGAAAGACTAAGGCACAAAACAAGGTTAAATTAACTGAGGCATAAAATGTAACAAGAAAGCATTTTACCAATACATGCAAAGCTGGAAGATTGCCAAGGACAAGGTAGGCCCATTATTCAATGAAGAGTGAAAGACATTAACAGAAAACACAACAATGGCTGAATTTGTAAAAGTTTCAGTTTTCATCAAAAAAGTTAGCAATGACTGGATGACTAACTGAACCTCAGTGTAAGTGGATTAGAATCTCAGACTAAAATAAGAAAAGAAAAAGTTAAGAATTACTTTGAAAAGTTACAAGGAGTCCTGTGGCACTTGAAGACTAAAAGTGTCACATGACTCCTTGTTTGTTTTGCTGAACTAGACTAAAACGGCTACCCTTTTTGAACTTAGAAAGGTTAGACATCTTCACGTCAACAGGGCCTGATGAAATACATCTTAGAATACTTAAAGAAATGACTGAAGTGGTCTCTGAGCCATTAGAGATTATCTTTGAGAATGCTGAGTACTGGAAAACAGCAAATATAGTACCTATCTATAAAAAGAGGAATAAGGACAACCTTGGGAATTATAGACCAGTCAGTTTAACTTCAGTTCCTGGAAAAATAATGTGTTTTCTGCTAAAGTCATTCCCTCTTCACTGAATAATGGGCCCACCTTGTCCTTGGTTATGTTCGTGTCTCATGTATCTGTAAAATGCATTTTTGTTACCTTTTATACCCTAGTTAATCTTGTTTTGTGCCTCAACCTCTCTAATTACTAATAATAATCAAATGAAAAATAGCAATCAAACAATCCATTATTAAGACCTCATGGGGATGTCAAACATGCAGCCTGCAACTCTCTTCCATCTGGCCTGTGACTGTGCTCTGCTGGACCACAATCTTTCCCCAACACAGAAAGAGAGAGAGGGAGAGGTCCCGCATACCCAGTACTCCTTGATGCCACGAAAATGTCAAGTCTCGCAAAATCAGAGAACACTGGGCATGCAAGATTGCACTCTGTGAGACCACATTCTCCCCCTAACAGAGAGAGAACAGTACTGCACAGCAGTCTTGCATACACAGAGCTCTGCAATGCTGCAAGAGTGCCATAGCATTTCGATTTATATTATGTATAGCCCACTTGAAACATATTTAAGTAAAATTTGGCCTGCCAAAGCAAATGAGTTAGACACTCCTTATAGAATAAGGTAATAAGTAACAGTCAACATGGATTCGTTACGAAGAAATCATGTCAAACCAATTTAATATCCTTCTTTCACAGAATAACAAGCCTTGTTGATGGGGGTAAGCAGTAGATGTGATATATCTTGACTTTAGTAAGGCTTTTGATATTATCTCATGTGATTGTCTCATAAATAAAACTAGAGAAATATAGCCTAGAATCAGGAGCTTCAAACCTATGGCCCACGAGCCACATCCAGCCCACCAAGGATGCTCACCAGGCCTTTGGAGCTGTGTCTGGGACAGGAGCTCCCTATAGCAGTGAACAGCAAGGCTGCTGGCAGAGCAGAGCAGGGCCAGGGTGTGCTGACTTACTCACATGACGAGAGTCACAGCACAGGGAAACAAAGGAAGCACTCCAGCCAATCCCAGCTCAGCTCTGCTGTGGCCTCCTACATTAAATGAGTTTGACACCTCTGACCTAGAGGAATCTACTGTAGGGTAGTTATGCAACTGACTGGAAAATCATACTCAGAGTGTAGGTATCAGTAGCTGACAACTGAGCTGGAAAGCTATGGTGGGGGAGTGGTCCTGCAGTGATCTGTCCTGGTCTGGTTCATAAGTTATTTGGATAATGATACACACAGTAAACTTGATGCTCATGGACGATGCCAAGTAGAGAAAATAACTATCAAAAAATGCTATCTCAAAGGCAGCATTGGGAGCAAGCTACTAACGACTCAAATGAGGGCTCCATGACAGCCTGGAGGATGATGTTAATATCCATAACTGAGAGGAAAACATAAGCCAGAGCTTTCAGGAATGTAGTTATTATTAGGTATGAAAATATGTGACACTGAACCATACAGTGATAGGCGGATATCATAGTTAAGTGGACGCTAAAAGCAGATTGAGAACCCTGACTTCAAGGCTAGCGCAGAATATTAGAAACAGAGGTCTTTGATGGTAAGTTGTGTTGAACAGCCCACACAGAAAACTGTTTCCACTTGGATCTACATGTCAATATTACAGAAGCCTTCCTGGTTTAAACCAGAGTGACCATCACTTCAGAGGAACAACTTCTGACCATAGTGCTCAGGCAGCTACCATCACATCCATGCTCTCTGATGCGGAGATGAAGGATCCATATGAAGGAGCTGCCACTAATATGGAAATAATGCCTGGAAATATTAGGAAATAATGCTTGGAAGGTTTGGAAGTGTGATTGGAGGCTGTGCTGACAGATACATCAGCTCCAAGTACCAAAATTGTCAAAGCGATGATGCTGCTATCACTATTAGTAAGGCTTTGTTCTGTCTCACTTTTCTGAAGACTCTGGGGAGTGTGAGATCAGCAGAAAAGCATACATCAGGGCCCCCTTCCAAGGATTCAGGAATGCATCTAGAAGGAAACCCAGATTCATGCTTCCGTTGGACCGAAACAGTTGGCACTCGTTATTTATGCTGTAACACATCTCCAATGGGAAGTACCACTTGAGTAAGCTTTGTTAGAAGATAGAATCACTGAAAGCCCATTCATGATTCACAGCACACCTCCTGCTGAGCTGGTCTGCTGGGTTGTTCTGAATGCTTGGTTAAGTGTTGTGCCATGGAGTAACCTGATGCTGAGTAACACCATTCTCATAGATGAACTGCCTCCTGACAGAGAGGGAATACTCTTACTTTGCTTTGCTTTGTTGACACAGAGCTGACATAGCTGTTGTTTTGTCTTGCTAGAAGGTAAATAGTAGCTCCCAGGAGATATTTCAATGCAAGATAAGACACCTATATGACAAGTTCAGTTAAAGGGTAATGACATCAATATTATCAAAAATACAGAAAACAGTTCATGCATTCCATTACAGGCATTTCCCAAACCTATAATTCTGTATTTTTAAGATTCATACTCCAGTTTACTGATGCTCACTCTTGTTTGAAAGTATATGGTAGAAAACGGAATCCGAACACATCCCAGCCAATGTCTCTCAACACGAGTGTGGATTCCACTTCCTCTTTCACGATCATCCTACAGAAAAGTTGCAAAATAGTACTCTATGAAAAACATGGCGCACACAGCTCTACAAGCAGCCTTCATTCCCTTTAACTAGCTTAAGCTAGCTGAATGGCTTAATCAAGTTATTAAAATGTCTAATTAGTAATGGATTTTTTAATTAAATTTGTTAAACCACTTCTGACAGGATTTTTAAATTCTGTCTAAATTACTACTCTGGTTTGTTATTATTTATGTAGTGTCTAAAAATTACAAGTCTAGTGCAAAACAAACAGAAAGTCATAGCTCCTGCCCCAAAGAACCTGCAGTCTAGAATCAGACAAAACAAAAAAACGAAAAACAAAAAAAACCCCACCAAGAAGTAAATACATTTGGGGAATCCATTCACTTCAATAATTTTGGACAAATGTAAATTGGAATTGGATTTAGCAAACAACTGAAATAATGAACATGAAGAAATAAGATCCACTTTAATCTCAATTACCTATGTTGGCTCTACACTGCTACCAGGTTAAAAAAGCAGTAAAATCTTTATTCTTATAACTGAAGTCAGCACACATGAATGACTAAAACACACCAGCTCAAACCTTTGGCAGCAGAAAACAGTTTGAATATCTGAGCTGTGCATAATCCTGCTTTGTTTGGATGGTGTGACAATACAATGGAACAAGGATTTTACAATCTTGATGGGACATAATATGGCTAAGAATGTCAACAATCGGAAAATGAAAGGGGCATGGGAGAATGAAGGATGTAAAAGTGAAAGTTCATGATACAGACTTACAGTAGAATCCCTATTTATGAGGTAATCAAATTGAGTTCATAAAATCAAAGTTAATACTATAGCTGGACATATCAGAATTAAAACAGGCATAATTAATAAATTGCAACTTGGTGCAATATGTTTACTTTTTTCTTATGCTTTAAACCACTTCAAAGCAATCTGCAGTGTGCTGAAGTATTGGAATGTGAGTGGATGTAGACTCGTTCTTCATCGACATCAGTTTTGTCATGGCATTTTCCCCCTTCCATCAGGAAAAACAGATATATCTTGTTGGTTACTCTTGTGATTACTTGCCAATATTCTGGAGAATCAGCTATAATATTCAGTGACGTACTTAATGTTAAAAACATTGACATTAATATCAAAATGGCCCTTCAGAATCTGAGCTCACCTCTAAGACATCATAGAGCACTTCATCAAAAATATTAATGAACACTTCATCCTTCACTGACTGCAAACTTGCAATGCTGTAGTCACCATTAGGAGCTCTATTAAAGAGAAAAATTGGTAAAAAAATTATAAAATCAGCAAAACTGAACTATATTGAACTTTACATTCATTATGCATTCTAACAAACATGTTACCAAAGAACACACTCTGAAATTCAAAACCAGTAACTTATTTTCATTTACAAATACCTAAATGGAAGTTCAAGTTCCTCATTCCAGTTGGGGTTTGGTCCATCTGCTGTTGTTGTCCTGCAGACTGTTCGCTGAAAAGAAACTTCTACAAATGGATGGACTAAAACCTTCAAAATACAATTAAAGTGAAAATAAAAACAGACTGTAATTTGGCAGAATATTTGTAAATTGTCAGTCTTCAAAGTTAGTAATAGAAAGAGAATAATAGATATAGGATGGTAGTTCGGTACCTTTGAGAAGCAGAGCCTTAATTCTGCATTTCATGTGCTTCTAGCATTTAACAGGGTTGATTTCTTTTGTACTCTAATACTACAGTCTTAAATTTCGTGTCAGGTTTTTTGTGTGGGGTTAAATCTAAATTCAAAGATCTATTGGACAGGTTCAGATTTAGCAACAGGCAAAGGCTGCTGGTTATACGAATAAGCTAGTTAAAGCAGAGTATGTGACCGAATCAACCTACTGAAAGATGAAAGTTTTTGTCTGTCTGTAATCAAAGAACTCAAGATACTTGGAGATATGATCAGAGTTCTCTCTGAATCTGCCCCTTCTTGCTATCTGTTTCAGTTAAATTAATTTAGTACTAGAAATAATAAAACCTAATATGATTTAAAAAATGCCCAAAAGGCATTTATTTTGCATCTGAAAGTGTGACAGGGAGTCCTGCACAAAACTTAAAAAAAAAAAAAGGACATTATAGTGTTTCTAAAACAAAACAAAAAAACAAAAAAACAAAAACAAAAAAACCCAACAACAACAACAAAAAAAGACAACAAACGTGAAAACAAAACAAAAACAGATACAACAGTGAGTCTCTATGCTTGCTAATACTATCTTATCAGTCAATTTACTACTTAGAAGAAAGAAAACCTCTTACAAGCATATATGACCAAATTATCGTTCAATATATGTCAATATTATACTGTACCTGGTTGAAAGTCCAATCAATGCTGTGGGTTGGACTCTGAGCTGATGGAGATGCTGCAAACATCTCATTAAAGGACCTTGAAGACCTGGATGGCTGTTGAAGTTTGCTAGGAAAGTAAAGATGTAATTGTGATGGAGAAACATGCAGGAGAAAATTACTTATCATTGTAGTAATTGAAAGTTCTTCAAGACATGCAATACCTAACATAAGGGTGTACATGAGGCATAGGTGTGTCACGGCATGGCACACATGCACACCTTGTAAGACATCCAGACAGGGACTACACATCTCGAAGAACCCTCAGTACAGTAAGTAAGTCACATTTATATGAGCTCACAACCTTTATAGGTTTCATTTCTAACTATTTTTATGAATAAATATATTTATGGTGTAGAGGCATAACATGAAAATGTTGAAAATATTTTCAGAGTAAAAACAAGATGGGTACAGTTAAACACACATTTAATGAAGTGAGAATTAATATTAAGTTCTTCAAGCGCTTGTCTCTTTCTTTAGTCCACCGTGGACATGCACGTGCTCCATGTGCCTGGAGTCAGAGAATTTCTGAAAGCAAGGCCCATTGGTCCATGCAAATGCCTTGTACTTTCAACCAGGGAGATAAAGGGTGGAGCATACTGACTGCCTCTCCTTTTCCTTCCTACGACCACACGGCCTGGGTCAGAATCTCCAGCGCCCAGAGTTTTGTCTTTCTTTATTCTTTAATCTGGAGATACATATGTAGAGATTTTTGTAAATAGTTTAGGATTTTATCTGATAGTTTTTAGCTAAATTTTGTAGTTCAATAGGTAGGTTAACCATCCCAGGGAATTCATGGGATCTCCTATCCCCACTTTATGGGTACTGGGCTGTGCCCAGGATGTTCTTCTTCAAAAGCTAAACAATATTTTTAGCTGCAGACCAATGATGTCAATACCTGCTTACTCCCATGTACCCTCTGTGGGTTGCCTGTCCCTCTTTTTCCACATCTGGAGAGCAATAGTAGGTACTAAATATCATACAGCCTGGCTATGCAATTTAATTTAATTTAATTTAGAATGAGCATTCTCTTGAGGAGATTCTCAGACAAAAAGTAGAATCCCCTTAAATAGTAAGAAGCATACCTCTTAAGTAGCAAGGAAGGAGTTTCTACTAAACATACTATCCAAAAAGAAGAGTAGGTGGTGACCTATTCTTCATCTATGCCATCTCAACTACTTTACTGACAAACTAAAATTCTGCGTGGTCCCCCTCGTGAACAGCACTGAACATTGCAAGATGGAAGTTCATAGGGTTGCATTTGGGATTGGGAGTGTTTACTGGGGTCATTCTATTCCATAATTTTATGAGTGGCTGGCCAGAAGCACTCACTCACTAGGTTAAGGGCTACTTGTTTGTAGATGGAAGAATTCTGTTGCCACTTGTACTATGAGAGAATTGGGTGATGAATGTGTGAAAAGGAAGTCAGTACCCTTGGCTGGTACAAAGTATCATCTGTCCGCTCACTTAAGTGTTGAGCTCCATAATTTTGAGGCATGCCAGATAGCCTTGGCTGGTTGGAGAAGTGTACTATGGATAGGGAATTCAGTGTGTAAGTGACCCACTGGTTTTAGACTATCCAGGAACTCATCCTGGTGGTCTTTCATGTCTTTAGCTGAAAGGTTGAGGGCTGTTAACCTGAGATGCAGAAGGTCCTGGTACTGACCATAGTCATCAGGGCAGAGGGGAAAGTGAGGGAGGGATGAGTGCTCCTATTGGAATCAGTGGTTATGGAGGTGCTGAGAGTATGATGGTGCCCAGTGGTTTCTCAAGATCATTGCCAATTGTCCTTCCCATGCACCAGAGATATCAGAGGAAAGGTGTAGAACTGCTGCCTTGACCAGAGAATGAGAAAAGCCTCTACCAGGTTCTGACTCCACTGAGCTAAGGGACAGAGGTAGAACAACCTTCTTCAGAAGGAACTGTAGCCTTTGGTTCCTTTCCCTCTGTGTACGGATGAAAGTCTCTGCAAATTTTGCAGTGATCCTTTTGGTATGTTTCCCCAAAACAGGTAAGGCACATATGGTATGGGGGCTGCTCTTAAGCATGGACTTCTTACAAGCCTCACACAGTTTAAATCCAGGGGACTGAGGCATATCCCTGTCCCTAAAAGGGAGGTAATGATCCCTTAAAGGGTTCTTATTAATACAGCTATTGTGACTACTTACTAATGAATAAAATTATTTTAACTACTATTATAACTATTTTCAAAGAAAAGAGAGGATAACACTGGAGGAAGGACTTGCTGAGCAAGAGGCAACAGATAACAGACAACCAGCACAGGTGCAAAAAAGAAACTGAGAAAGCTGAGAGTCAGCAGAGCCCTGTATGGGGCTCTATGGCGGCATGATTCCAGGGGGCTCCAGGGCCAACCCTAGGAGTGATAGAAAAACCTTCAAGAAACTGCCCAAGAAGTGCGAAAACACCTAACTGGAATCAATATGAGCAATCACTCGAAGACCATTGCATTTAGAGGCAGTCCCTCTCAGGAATTCACCCATATGTTTGTGGCTATGCTTCTTATGAGTATAATGGGTTTTTGTCAGTGCTGTTGGTACCATCAGTGCCATCTTGGTGAGTGAAATGCTCAGTGGTGCTCCAGTGGCTCCACTGGTGCCACATCTGCATATGCACACTGACACATTGCTCATCCAGCAGGTGCTTATGCAGCCTGAGTTCTTAGGCCTCAACGGTTCACAATGGGAAGGAGTAGCAGATGTAGCAGTGGGCAATGAGGTGGGTCTCCCCAAGGCACTAAAGACAGCTTTGCTCTTCATTCACTGAGGAGGAGCATGGATACAAAGCACAGTTCTTAAAACAGGCTTGCCTGGGCATAATCCCCCACAGCCAGTAGGATGCTAACTATATAATTACTACTAGCTATCAACCTCCTAATGAAAGAACTCTATACAACAATAACATTTGTTTGTTTGTTTGTTTTGTTACACAGTTCAAAGAACAAAGAGGAAAGGTGTTTCAACTCTGGCCACGTGGTGGTAAGAGGAAGATGAGAAGGCATTAATAAGCATGGTCTCGTAAGACTTTGGACACTCCCCATGGCCAACACACATGTGGCTCAGTGAAGACTGCTTCAAAAGGTGCCAGCTCCACTGCATTATATTCATGCACACCCATGTATGGAGTCCACATAGAGACAAGCACTCAAAGAAGTTATATTTTCCACAGTGGAAGAGAGCTTCCTGCCAGTAGACATTCTTTCCTCAGACATTTGTGTGTTCTGCAGAATGTTAAAACCTCATTTTCTCATTTCCCTGTGGAGTTTATATGATCTGCAGACGTCTCAGTTTAAGCAGTTCCGTCCCTATGGAACTACTAAGTTGTTAGCTTCTAGCCAAGTCCTCTGTGTAAAAATAAAGAAAAGTGAACATATACAGGGCAGTTTAATGAGTGGAATGAACAAATAAATGCAACTATAAATATATTTACTGAAGATCACCAGAATATAATATCACAGTTCTTTTTTAAAAAGCTAGGGTTTTTAGAAAATTGAAGAGAAAATGTATAATGTCACTTTAATGTACATTGAACACTGATTAAGTAATACTTTTCCTTCTCATCAAAACCCTTCTCAATCTCTTATGATACCATAATCAGGAAGTTATACTTCACACCCACTCCTCAAAGAACATTTATTTATGAAAGGCCAATAAAATATGTAAATCATGATAAGTAGGTAGAGAAGCAGAAAGGTTTGATGCTGCATGTTCAGTTACTAATTAACTCTAAATAGTTCTAGGTACAGTTCAAAAATTTAGTCTTACACGGAATTTACTCCTATCTGTCTATGAGTGAGATTTTTGTAAGTTTTGAAGTACCACATAAGGCTTGTACAGGCAGGCTTTTGAGCAGGCATTATTTTGCTTCTTTTTTAAGTTCAGATTAATTGAATATTTTATACCTCCAATTGTTATAAAAGAAAAGATTATTTTATTAGTTTTGAGTTGTATATGTTCTCACTAATTAAGTTTAGGGTAGAAAGGTATAGTCATTGTAAAAGCCCTGTTACATAAGAAAAAGAATACAGTGCATTTGTACAAGATTTGTGGTGGTTTAAGCACGTGTAGCTGAAAATAGGGTTGAGCTTCAAAATTGGTTCAGAGGAGCTACATTACATTCATTCTACAGGTTAAATACTTGCCAATCAAAATGAACACACGAGGGCAAAAGAATAAGCACAAATATGAAAGATATACAGTAGAATATCAATGACCAGTTAGTTATACATACCATTCTTCCCAAAGGACAGGGTTCAGGAGAAATCATATAACAAAAATGATGTCAGTGAACAAAAAGTCAACATCCTTTCACAGTCTGATGCCTCCAATGCACTGGAAATTGCTTTGCAGTAGCATGAAGGACAAGAAGAAAGAGACGCAGTGCACCATACTGCAATTTATGCACCTTACCTACTGTGATTTTGAGATGCTAAATTTTATGAACTTCTTAATCCCCAATTAGTTTGTAACACAGGGGTTCTATTTTACATATAATAACTAATGGTATGTAGAAAAGACTATCCAGAATTTCTTTTATGGCATCTAATTTATACAATCTTATTTAATATAAGCACAAGGGATAAAACATAAGGACTGGATATAATTAAAAAGCATGCTATTTATGCATGTTTTAGGGATTGTATGTTTGACATTAACTGACTGTTGACAGTCTCCAAATCACAAATTATTTTCCTATTTTTTTTTTCTCAGAAAGCCTAATATGCAGAGTAAATCAGGTTTTCTTAATCTTAGCAGGTATTACTAGGGATCATGATTCTAAGGAGCTTCCAAATCAGCAATACTTGCACTATTAAACAATATCATCAATGTATTTGTAAATTTATCTCACTGTGTTATTATCGTGAGGATAAGAACAATCATATCATTTAACACATATGAAACTAAATTTTCAAAACTGGCAAATGCAAAACAGCTTCTGCATGCAAATTTCACAAGAACAATTTATATATGGTTTTAAAAGGGTATTAAAGACCCACTATAAAGAGAAACAACATTTTCAACTAAAGGTAATTTCAAAGACTCATACCTTAAAATAGGTTTTCTTACTGGAACATCGTAAGCTCTAACAATGTTCACTAAAAGTTTTATGTCTCCATCTGAAAGATTCTGTGCTGTAACTTTCTTTCTCTCCTTTCTTCTTGGCTTTAGTGGTCGCTTTGGCTCTGCCAGTTTAAAAAGACTTAGTCCTAAAATGCTAGAAATCATAAAATAGAGTTTTAATAGTATCTATACAGGATCTTGAGTTCCAATTATCTCTTGACACATAGAGAAATTTATACGCTCAGTGTCATTTATTGTAAAATATGTTTAACTGTTTATTAGCACAGAAACATACTTTGTTTTTTATAAATTTTAAATCAACTGTATAGAAGGATTACATCATAACTAGCTGAGATATGCAATAAAATTAACTCAAACTTAGATATGAATTTAATTTAATATAATTATATCAGCAAGGTGCCTATTAGATGACACTATCCCATAGATGTAATATACCCCAAACCATCTTAAGTTCAGAACTATCTATGACGAACAGTAAGGCTACAAAAGGGAAATAGGTATTAATGTGCCATGACATACCCTGGACCCTCAGAACTTGTAACACAAGGCAAAGCAGTACAGAAAGAAAAACAGGAAAAGAATAAAAACAGATGTATGTGAAAACATACTTTAACGATACTAACTATACAATCATATTTTAATTACAGAAAGTATTCCAGAATTGATGTTAAAAAGTAACTGCTAACCAAGAACAACTTCATATTGTATGCAACTAACAAAGTGCATTTATTCTTGCAAAAAACAGTATAAAAAAGTGAATTACTTCTTCAAAATAAGAAAATTCACTAAACATCTTCCTCACGTTAAAGTATTGTGCATGTTTCAAATCTATTTAAAACATCTGATTTCCAAATAATGTTTAGTATTAATCATGGGGGAAATTATATCAATCAAGCTAATTTCCTTTTAAACAAACCAGGAAATTAATTACCAGTGTGTGTGTGTGTGTGTCATCTTATTTATGTTGTTTTTCATTTTGCAACACAAAAATACTGAACCAAAAAGAACTGTTTCTTTATCGAAAGCTAGTAAATCTCTGTACTGCCAGCAGATGGGACTGTTTAGGTTTATATTGTTGAAACATAAGTTAAAATCACATCTTAAGGTCATAGTGATGCAGTAATCAAAATTTTTAGTAAAGAAATGCAATTGTCATTCATTGTCTATCTGTATAAACAGATTTAAAACAAATTAATTCCCGTTAATGTCATTTATGTGCTAGTGATTCAGAGAAAGACTTGAGATACAGGAGGCAAGGAAACATGGTTTATATTACCAGAGTCACAAAACAAAGACAAAAATACATAAAGAGACATACAGGGGGCAAAAAAACAAGGAGTTGTGCGGCACTTTAAGACTAAGTGCCACACGACTCCTTGGTTTTTTTGCTGGACTAGACTAACATGGCTATGCCTTTGAATACAGGGGGTACTCAGCAACAAGGCAGGGAGACATATGTAAGACACAGGGTAAGCAAAAAAGCATGTTAAAAAATTATTTCACACCATCTGCAGAGCATCTCCTTGCATCTTTTCTCCAATCTACCCCTGCACATCTACTCCTTTTCCCTCCTGGTTTGCTCACTCTTTTCTCAAGCTGCAAT
>ML681996.1:30517245-30551938 GCA_007922195.1 Podocnemis expansa
TACTCCTTTTCCCTCCTGGTTTGCTCACTCTTTTCTCAAGCTGCAATAGAACTATGTAGCAAGAAAGGTTCAAAGTCCAAATAACACCTTTTTCAGGATCAGACTTTTACTTCTCTGTGTTTCAAACTTTAGTTCTAAGATCAGGCTCATAACAACATTATGATAACTTGTATTTATACCTTCTTTCATCCAGAAATGGCTTAGTGTCTATATATATGCATACATAGATGCGTATTTTATTATTGTTTTTCAAGAACACTAGCATGCTTGGCTCCCCACAAAACAAATAAAAACTAGGCCCCAGTCTCAAACAGTATATCATGTAAATTAAACATGATATGTGAGGATCAAAGGTGACTGAAGTAGACAGGAAGTGCGTGGGGGACAATACTAACATGGTATAGTATTTCTTTTTATTTGTTTGGGGTTTTGTTACCTTTCTTTCTCCCTCATGTTTCTTGTGATATAAGGACTGAACTGACCAAGTAAGATGAGGAAGATCAGGGTAACAAAGAACATTGTGAGTATTAGCATCAGCACAGACAAGAAAGTGAGATAATCTTAGGGAAAGAGATTGAGACGGAGATGGAAGGAGCCCTGAGGCTGGCATCAGCGATGGAGTGGACAGGGTAGCAAGAACTACATAGAGTATTTTGGGGAGCTATTAAAAGATTACCAAAATTATATAAATATACTATGCACAGATTTTTACACATGCTCACTCAGATATACATTTTATATATGTTTTCACAGATACATACACACACGTTCATAGCACAGGAACCAGTTAATCCATCAACATAGCAAAGCTACGTTTGGATGAAACGTGGGAGCTGTTCAGTACTTAAAAACAAAATTACACCCCGGTGTACAATGAGAAGTAAAGATCATACTATCCAGCAGAAACCACACTGGGGTTGAAAACATCTATTCTACAAATCATTGGGATTATGGTTTTATATATATACAAGGATAAGGAACTACCCGCACCTCACATGCATGCATACACAAAGATAGAATATGAAGCAAGCCAAGCCTCTTAGAGACTGGGAGAGGTGAAGAGCAGAATTCATTATGAGATCTTCTGTGGAAAACATTAAGGGAATCTAATTTACTGGATTTAGCAATCAGAAACTCTGATAATTCCCATGATATAGAAAAGCAGATTTAGGTCTGGTCTGAAACAACATAATTCCAACCTCACAGTTCTCCCTTAACATCTGCTGAAACTTTTGCTCAGCACTGATCCAGTTGGAAGAGTTGAACCACAAAGTCATCACACTTGGGTTTTATTTGGGGTCAATCATCCAGGTACATCTTAGGCTAGATTCTCCATAAGCTTATGAGGTTATATGTGATCACAGCCTAAAGTAACATGGCAACATATAAACAAGGGTCACTTTGAATGGATATTTCTTCTGAAAATAACATATGATTTTGAAATGTTTATGAACCACAATTTTGTTACAGTCATTTAAACACTTGAGAGGAGCAAGGTGCTTATATAGCATTACACTAAATTTAAAATATTAATAAAGATGGAGTACAACGCTAAAAATATAGTGGGGAAGGAATACTTATGAGCTTAGACACACAGATCCTTTAAAATAAATTATTTTAATTTAGATATTATAAAAACATTTTTCTCTTACCCCAGACTAGGAACCTCCTCTTCATTTACCAGGTCAGAAAGAAGAAAATGGTGCTTTGCTATTAGGAAGCGGTTTATCACTGATTCTCTAACCTGGAAACAAAACCAACTGTCTCTCTTATTCAAAATCACTGAAAATGTGTGTGATTCAATTTATTGAAAAGACAAGCTACTTTTCTTAACCCCTCATCATAAAAAGAAGGGCACATTCATGAATTCTTGATTCCCTTCTTTAGATACTTTCTCAGCACAAAATACCACCCATTCTAGGAGTAATTTTGATTCCCCTAGAATGAGTCTTGGTAGGTGTCTCAGACTAATGGGCCTGGATGAGTACATCCGGTCAGGGAAAATGGAAAATATGAGGGGGCATATCTTCAGAGAATTCCTGTCTTTCCTGATTCCGGTGGAGAAGAGTCCATACTACAAACTAAACAAAACTGGCATTAAATTGACAATTTTTGGGGGGATACCTTAACAAAATGTTAAAGTGAGAGTTGAAACACATTGATGAAGCTGTGAAGATGCTTGAACTCCTGCTACTTGTGCTATATAAATTTTCTGGCTAAACAGAGCACCTCACATTCCAAGGCTGTCAATGCCACCCTTTTGCAAGCTGTCTGTTTGCAAGAAAATAATTCTTTCAATTTCCAGTGGAACAAAAAATCTTGCGCTAGCAGAGGGAAGCAGAAGAATGGAGGATGTTTTCTTAGGGATTCAGCAAGAGAGACACCCACTCTAATCATTAGAACTTGCAACTTGCAAAACTATCTTAATTATTTGAGCGAGCCTGCAATATTGAGTCCTACTATTTTCTTACATAATTTTACACCTAATTCCTTCTTGCCAAGGTCCTTATACCTTTGTACTAATGCAACTGGTTTACAAAATCAATATAATAAATAATAAGAAGATTCAAAAAACATTTCCACTTCTATTACTTTTTAAAAGTTTTGATCTATGCCAATGGAACTCTCTCTGGACTGAAACTGCAGCTATTCAGAGGACTCCATATCAGTTTTTTTCCAATGTAATTTGTGATTACAGTTGCAACTTTTGACTTACAAAATGCATAAAGTGTGGTGTCTAGATTTTACTTTAAAAATTCTTACATAGAGTAGTAACAAGGAAACTAGTAAGAATGATCAATACTGACTTTTTTGTATTTCTCACCTTCTGGAGATACTTGGCAACCAATGCTCTGTGTGCATCTAGGTGATCTTGGTTGTCAATTACATCCCTCTCACGGAGCCTTTTCTCATAGTTCTAAGAGTAAATAAAAGAATTAAGTTTGTGATTTGATTTCCCTTCTGGTATTTTATGTCACATAAAGAAACTGTAATCTTTTATTAATATAAACATATAGGCTCAAAGTAAACCAACTTAAATGTTCGATGTTAGGAGGTAAACTTTTCAGACTGTCTGTAGCAATTCAGTTGCACATCCTAGTAATATAGACGCCATTCGTGGCTTAAACTACAATGAATAGCTTTGAAAATTTCCTATTTATTCTTTCCTTTATGGCGATGAACTTTGATTTTCTGCTGTAAACTGAAATTTCATCTGACTTGAAAAAAACATAGGTATGGCCTTGTCTGAAATGCCAGGTTAGCTGTTATGGTAGGGAAGGACCTGTATCATCACACAGTTCATGGTGCATCTTCCTGGGAAGAAGGGCATGAACCAATTATTTTGTGTTGCAGTCAAAGGAGTTTCTGTAGAACCCATGAACTGGAAGGAATCTCACTGGTTGCAACTTAGTTTTGTGAAAATTATTCAAACTTTTTATTCTGTTTTTGAAAAAATCAGTAACTATATCAATAGGGAAAGAAAGAGAAACACAAAGAATGGCATTAAGGCCTAATAAAACACTTTTGATATGTGGAAATGAACATTACTGAAAGCATCTGATGAAGTGGAAAGCCCATATGACAAATAAATTTATAACTGAAAATGGACTCTGTATAACACTCCTGGGGATGTACCGATGCTGCTTCTCTGACAGAGAGCTGTTTCATAGCAGTGCCTGTCAGAGCATTTTGACACCTCTCCCGCCCATCTCCATCCTGACGATACCAAGGGTGAGGCTATGGGTGGTGCCTGGTGCTACAACTGTCTCAGTTCCCTCATCAGCATCTTCAGGTCCAAACTGTAATTAGGACTTAGAGGAAGACAGGAAGGTGGATGAAGAACATAAATATGCAGAGTCCATTGCAGAGAATATCAGCTACAGGTAAGCAACCATTTTTGATCTGAGTGGCCTTTACACTTCTCACTCATGGGATACCCTGATGAACAGTTCTGTCATCTGAGGAGGGTGGGACATGAAGACCTAAAAAATCAACTGTGATGCAAGGTCTACTATGTGATGTTTTGCAAAATCATGAACAGACCGCCAATTAACAGATCTGAAAATTTCTACAACGGAAGTACTTCTAAATCATGCCAAGGACATCACTGCAACAGACACTGTGAACATATGGACTATTCAAAGACTATTACAGTGACCTTATGGTATACATATCACCATGGGTTAACTTGTGGTTGTATTCTTGGCTCCATGTGGAGTTACAGGGTTTTTTGTAGGAACTAAAATAACTAGGGGGTAATTAAGATAAAACCTAAAGGAAGGTAACAAAAGGGGAAGTTTTAGCCTTATTCTTTTTGGTCTGGTTTAAGAGGCCTGGCAAACACAGTCTGATGTCAGGCAAGTGGTCACATTCATCCAATACATGAAATGACATTAAACAGTGACCAAGAGGTGCAGATACTGTGAAAAGGGTCAGAAGAACTTTAAACCTACCAGCTTCCCCATGTTGAAGATGGGTAACTTGTAACCTAGACTTACAAATGAACTGTAGGTTTGGGTTTTTTTCCCCTCTTTTCTTTTTAACATGTGTTCTTTGCAGTGCTCTTGTTCTCAATGAACAGCTTAAGGAGAAAGTAGTGATAGGATTAGTAAATCCTATCACTGCCTCCAAGAGCACAGGACTGGAAGTTAGGAACTAAAATTAGACCTGTTGAGATAATCACAGTGAATTATAAGCACACACAACACAAAATCCCCATCTGGAGGGACAGGATCATATCTCACTCTGAGAAAGGTGACAGCTAAAGAGCTATAACCTGCATGGGGTTGTCCTCAAAGACGCCACAAAGGAGTCGGAAGTGCAGTTACTTTGAAAATGGTGACACCTACCTTTATCCTTGATTTAACCCTAACAGGAGGGGGAAAGAGACTGCTCTTTATCTCTCTTCAATAAATAACTTAATACATATAGTATTTGTAACACATACACTGTACTGAAGCTCAGGTTAGGACTACATTGTTATTGGAGGCCCAAGCTTAAAATCTTTTCCACTTGAAGTTATTTGCAAGAGGATTGTTTTCTGGAATTATCAAGACATGTTGAACTTTCTACATTGCTCAGAATCCTATGGCCCATGCTGTCAGAAGCAGTAAATGAAACCAGATGATAAATCTTATGCTGAGACAACCGGTCTGTGCTCACATGGAGATGCTGACATACTCTTCTGGACAGACAAAGGCAGTCTGGAAACCACTGCTGTCTTGCCCTTGCTGGGGCAAACAAAAAGATTTTGGATTTATCTTTCTTATTCTTTGGATCTCAGGAGAAGAGAGGAAAGGCATATAGGCTACCTATTCCCCAGGCAAGTAAGAGTGAATTTGAACTAAACAGCCTGCCTGCACCTCATCTCAAGCAAAACCTCAAGTCATCTGGCATTCTGTCTTGTTACAGCAGATCTATTTCCAGATAATTGTAGAGAGCAAAGAGCTCATCCATCACCGATGCCTTTAGAGACCATATGTGTAATTCTCCTCTGTCCCTGTTCACTTGGTCTGCTAGAGGTTGCCTCTGTCTGCCAGATGGAGGATTATGGATAATTGTTGTGATGGATGCACCAGTCACACAGTGCTAAAAGTTCTTGCGCAGCTGAGTGGAATGACCTCCTCCTTGCTTTTTGTATAAACAACCAGAATTACCTTGTCTTGCAGGTGAAGAAGAAAAGATTCAAGAGCTCAGCAAATCTCCCTCAGTTCTAGTATAAAAAATGTAGTTTCTTCTCAAAGTGGTTCCAATGACAGTGAATTGTTAGGTTGCTGAATGGGCTCTCCATTTCCACTTGGAACACTGGAGTTGCTGATAAAATTTTGGAGCTGAACATTATTAACTTTCAGAATGCTGTGATGATGCAAAACAAACAAGGAGTCTTGTGGCACTTCTAATGACTAAAAAATGTATCTATCACATGAGCTTTAGTGGGAGAAAATCCCACTTCATCAGACCCTTGAAGATGGAGGACTGTGACATACCTATCCCAGCTGACTCAGGCTCACAGGCTTGGGCAAAGGAGATGTTTAATTAGTGTAGACATTTGAACTTGAGCTGTAGCCTGAGCTCTGGGACTGTCCCAGCTTACAGGATCCAACAGCTCGGATTCCAGCCCAAGCATTTACACCGCAATTAGAGAGTCCCATACTGTAGTTTAGGATTCCTGCCCAGAGCTGTGTAGGCCTATTAGTAAAATTCAAGAACACATGCCAAAAGAAAAGCCTTGATGGGGGGTTTGAAATTCTAAAACTGATAGGAAGATTATTAGAATGATTCAAAGAGTGGTGTTAGTAATAAAACATTCTGGCTACGTCCACACCTGTCTGCTTATTTTGAAATAAGTTAATTTCAAAATAAGCAAAATTGAAATAAAACACTTAATTCGATTTAATTTAAATCGAATTAAGGAAAAATAACAAATCGAAATAGCAAGTCCGGACAGGACTTGCTATTTTGATTGGGGAGAGGGGGCACCCTGGGAGGTGTGGCAACACGGCTCCCTGGTGGGCCATGTTGCCACCCAATCCCCTGCCTGGCTCTCACCTGGAGAGCCAGGCAGGGGAAAAAGCAATGGGGGGGGAAGGGGGCTTGCCAGAAGCCTGGGGGTGCCCCCACTCTCCTGCCAGCACTTGCAGTAGGAGCTACAAGCTGGGAGCCTGGGGGTGCCGCAGCTCCCCAAGCCGTTTGCCGGCATGGGCAAGCAGCTTGGGGAGCCAGGGCACCCCCAGGCTCCCAGCTTGCAGCTCCTGCTGCAAGCCCGGTGGGGGAGCCATGGTCCCCCCATCTTCCCGTTTGTCCCACTACCCCTGGGGCATGGCAAGCAGCTTGGGGAGCCACTCCCCCGGCAAAAGCCAGCTGGGAGATGGTCCCCCCTGACTGCCCCACTACCTGGGTGGGAGCGGTCCAGGGAGCCCTGCTCCTAGCCAGCTCTGGGGGCTGCAACCCTCGCAGGGTGCCCGGAGTTGCTGCGGCTCACCCCGCCGCCACCTCCGGGGGGCTGCAGCCCCTGTGGGGTGGCTGGAGCTATGGGGGCTCACCCCACGGCCAGCTCCGAGGTGCTACAGCCCCCGCTGGGTGCCGGGAGCCACCACGGCTCACCCCGCTGCCAGCTCTGGGGGGCTGCAGCCCCTGTTGAGTGCCCAGAGCCACCGCAGCTCTCCCCGCCGCCAGCGCAGCCAACGGCTGTTGTTTCGAAATAAAACTCTCATGTGGACACACCCTCTGTGATGTTAGAAAAGATACGAAGCAACAAGGCAAAACGTGGCATAGGAAAATTCAGTTCTTGCCCCGATGATACTTTCCCCTTCCCCTACCTGACAAGTTCCAAAGGGGTAGCCATGTAAATCTAGTTCAGCTAAACAAATAAGGAGGCCTGTGGTACTTTTAAAAACTAACGAATTTATTTAGCACATGAGCTTTGATGGGTGAAGTCCCACTTTGTTGAGACCAGAGTGGAGAAAACTTGAAAAAAAAAAAAAAAACCCTTGCAGTAAGTGAGGGAAAGAGAAACTCCGTGATTACACTTCACTGTAATAGGTCAGATTGCTGCAGCAAATCAAACAAGTTGCACAGATTCAAACACAACATATCAGAATGTAGTGAGGCTGAGAGGTTAGAATCACTGTTAGTAATGAAAAACAAAGGAGTCTTGTCACACTTTTAAAGTCTGATGTTTGTGTAGAAAGCCAGTGCATGTCCTTATTCAGACCTAAGTCAATTGTCTTGAGTTTGCATATGAATTCTAACTCTGAAGTCTCTCTTTGAAATCTTGATCTAGAGTAAATGTGTTTGAGAATACAGTACTTATAGACAGGACTGTACCTGGAGTGGGGTGGAGCGGCTCCATTTCACCGCTCAATCAAAGGGCACATTCTGCACCTCTTGCTCTGGGTGCTGCTTATTCTAAGGTTGCATTCCTCTCAGGACACGTCCTGGGCACCGGAATTCCTAGTTCCAGCATTGCTTGCAGATAAGTCCATTACTGAATGGTCTGGGATGTTAAAGTGATTTCCTACTAGTTACTGAATGTTCTTATTTCTGATGTCAGATGTGTGTCCATTTCTTCTTTTGTGCAGAGAAAGTTCAGCTTGTCTGATGTATAAGGCAGAGGGGTGTTGTTTGCACATGATGGCATATATCATTTTGGTGGAAGAGCAGGTGAATGACTCCCTGACGGAGTTCTGTTTTGACATTTCTACTTCTGTACATGCTATCCCTGCCCTTGTGCCCTCTCTCAGCCCTTCCTCCACCTCATGTTTCACTCCTCAATGCATTACCCTCCTCCTATATAACCCTTCTCATCTGTCTTGTTCCCAGCCAATCTACTGCAATGTTTCTATCCTTGGATGTGCTACTCCCCCTTGCTTCCTCATAGCTCCTTCCAAGCCTGATGGTCTCACTCCTGTACATGCAACCCCCCACCTTGCTATTTGATAAACCCCCACCTTGCTATTCAATAAATAGTCAACCGTCAGCCAGTGGAATTTGGTAGAAAGGGGAGCGATAAAGCAGAGAAAACCACTGTAGAGGAGTGGGAAAAAGAGAGAGTGAGAAAGATGGAGTGATTACAAGAGCAACAGGAAAATGCTAGAAAGCAGAGCACTGGTAGCCAGTAAGACCAGCAAAAATATTTACCCAATCTCGACTCCAGTGGACCTTTGGAGAAAGAACTAAGAAAAACTAGGAGAAGGTGGCAAAGGTAGTGCTATTAGTTTTCTTGCTACCTGGAAAACCTCTAGCTGTAATGGCATTGTAAGTGGAAGTGGTCCCCTTCTGCTCCCAGGAGTTGGGGTTGGCTCTCTTACTGGGGTCACACTTCTGGAAGGCAAACCCCTTTCTTGCCATTTGGTCCAGGACTGATCCCATGCTTAACCCTGCTTCTCTGAACTTCTTCAGTGAAGGGGAGTGGTCTCTATCTGGCCACTGCTTCTTCTGCTTCTTCCTTGATGGTGAAAAGGAAGAAGTCCAGTGCCATGGAAGAGCCAGTACCAACTGGGTGCTCTACCCCATCGGGAAGTTCAGCACTGAGGTAGTATGAGTCAGTTTGGAGGCTAGGCTTAGCATTGCCCCCAACAGCCAGGCCTTCAGGAGGAGAAACAGCTGAAATTCAAATACAATGCAGATTAGATTGTGTGAAAGCAGGGCTGAATCGTGACTATGGATTCTTTTCACATTACAGTATAACAAATTGACTTCACCCTCCCTCTGTGTGCTGTTGCCTAGAGTTTGAATCCTTACAAATGCTCTGATTTGCTGTTGCAGTATGACCTGATCCCACATCTACTCCTCTGCATTTTTTCTCATCCACTTCTGTAAGTTCCCCCTCTTCAAAGCGTCTGATGAAGTGGGATTTTCTCCCATGAAAGCTCATGCGATAAATAAATCTGTTAGTCTTTAAGGGCCACAAGACTCCTTGCTTTTTTTGCTTTACTAGACTAACACGGCTGCCCCTTTGGAACTTGGCCTTCAGGAGGATCTTCTTTTCCTCTTGGCTCCACAGCCTGATAGCCTTACAGGTCTTGCAGTTCTCCCTCCTGTGAATTTTCCCCAAGCACTTTAGACAACCGTGGAGGGGGTCACTGAAAGTGAAGTTGTTGATATCCAGGGACCAGGGCATATCCTGCTCTAGAGGGAAGGTCCCAGGAGGGACTAACATAACTTAACTATCAAATATTTACAACAACTTAACTAACGAACAATAGCCATGAACAGACTAACACTGCTGTAGGGTACTAGTGGAGAACTTGCGAAAGCAAGCCAAACAGTTCCACCACAATCGTGCCATGATACTGTGGCATGCGATGGCTCACCTCCTGGTGAATTCTCTGTATCTTGAAGTCTTTATACCATGATTTGCAACGTTAATAACTCAGTCATAGATTAGAGACTTACTGCAAGGGTGGGAGGGTGAGGTTTTGTGGCCTGCATTGTGCAGGAGATCAGACTAAATGATCACATTGGTCCCTTCTGACCTATGAATCTACGTGCGTGGGACTCCACGTGGTGCCCAAGCTGGCCCTATTGGTACTGCTAAAGGGAAAAAATTCTGGTATCCATGCACAGATGAGCACACATGAAGAATGGAACTGACACAAGCAAGCACTCAACGAAAAATGTGAAAAAAAATCCACTATGGGCTTGATTGTTCCCTCAATATTTACTTCAATTCAATAGCATTGTTTTCTTTAATTCCCTTCAAAAAGTCAGACAAATGTTAATAAAGCTTGTGCCTTCATTAACTTTTGCACAACCTCTCTTTAACTTCCACGTTTGGAATTCTCCTTTCAAAGAGGATTCCAAGTAGACTGGTAGATAGGGGAGATTGTTGCAGGTGAACTCCACTTAAAATTTTTCCTCCAGAGTCTGGTCCAGAAACTATTTCTATGCAAGGGAACAATCAAATTCTAGACTAAGGTAACAGGAAGTGCATTTAACATGAAATTCTTTTTTGACTTACATTCTGTGTAATCCTTTTAGAGTCAATGGGGTTGAATTTGGCCCCCAAAATGATGAGGAACTGACTTTATCAAGACCAAAATTACTGTAAGTAAAACTCATAAATACTTTATTAAAGACCATAATTTAAATAATTTCAGATTACTTCCTACCGCAAAGATTTTTTCATTTATTTCTCTTTCATGTAATGGGACTTGCTTGTAATTACGGAACTCAGCTACTTCTCCATTCCTGAGTTGTAGGAGTCGGAACCTTTTTGATCTGTTAAGTTCTTCATCTGAAACAAAATTAAATTCTTGCTGCAATTGCTCCAACCTGAAGAAACCAGGAATACAAGCATCTCCACTAGTGGCAACCTAAATAAGAAAGATAAATATTGAATTTCAATTCCAAGTGGTAAATGTCCATAAAGTGATTTTTAATAGGCTGACTAATTTTATTAGTTTCACTGACATATTGCCAAAAAGCCTTACTGTAACCCGTACTGTAACCTCATTCAAGCATGACTGCGCCAAAATGTAAATGAAACAGTTCATATTTTAAAATAAGGTCTTAAATAATTCTTAGTTTTTATAAGAAAATGATGGAATTTAATTCATTCACAATTTAAATTTAGTATAAAATATTGTAAAAAATGTTAGAGTAGCAAATATGCTATACATACACCAACATAAAAACTACAGTACAGCTTAATAAGTTAGGCCCCAATCTTGCACATACATAGTCGTATGCATAACTATAATAAAGTGAATAATCCCATTGATGTCAATGTTTAAAAAGATTCCAGGTCTTACAACGCACCGAAATTACCCACATGGATAAAGTTCTGCACATATTTAAGTTTTTGCAGGACCGAGGCCTTACTCATTAAGGACAACTTGTGAACCCTTCATTCCCTTTAATGAGCCATTTAATGGCACTTTTAAAGACTAACACATTTATTTATTGCATCAGCTCTTGCGGGAGAAAATCCCACTTCATCAGACACTTGAAGATGGGGAATTTACAGAATTGTCACTTGAACAGCGTCATCCACTCTATTTGTATAAACAACTGCTACTCAGGGACTGAATAGCCTCACAATTTGGTTCTAAATAAATATCTATACAACTTAAAAGTATGACAATTTCCCCTTTCATTTCACTAGTTTCATATCAGTTTAACTCCACTGAAATCAGTGGGTTACAGAAATGCAATGGTAGCTTAACATTTCAAAATCAAATCTCTTGTATTAGATACTTGTTTGTATTGTTTATTAGAAATATCATATTTCATTTTTTCCGTTCTTGTGAATGATTTTGTTTTCTTTCAACGAGAGCTGCAATTCCAGTGATACTTTCAACAAGGTTTAACTGATCAGATGCAGCTCAATATTTGAATGCATTTCAAAATTGTGATGAAGTAAATTCTTTTATCTTTAAAAGAATGTCACTGTTAAATTAACTCCATTAAATCTTTGAAAAAGCTTAAGGTAAATTATGTCAATTTTAAGCACCTGATTTTCAAAGGAACACAACTTTGTACATCATAACAGACTTTTAAAAATCAGTGTCTAAAAAAATCACTAATTGTGTCATCAAATTTTCAACACTGTGATTTATTGTTTGGTGGTTTAAAGGTAAATATCTTTAACCAAACTAATGACCTGTTCTGGGAAAAGAGCTGGCCTGGCAAACTTGCTGAACAAAGGAGACTTCATTCTCTGGCAGAGGAAAACTCATAACCTCCATAAAGCAGACAGCACGTCAGCCCTACACCATTACTTGAAGAATCTTCCTATTGAAGATAGGGTATAAAAACTAAACATGCATCCAATTTAAAGCCTTGAGTCTCCTCCCTTCTCTTTTGTCCAGACTCCAGATTATAGAGAGCCAACCAGACTGGTTTGAACTCTATAAAACTAGTGCTTCAGTATCTTTCTGACAGTGACCAGGGGCTCCAGTCTAGACGTACATGTGTGCTTCCTAATATGATGACATCTGGGATCTGTAATCTTTGACTCTTTTACAAACAAACAAACAAACAAACCAACCAACCAACCAACCAACCAACCAACCAACCAACCAACCAACCAACCCACCCTCTTATCATTTGGGAGATTATTTTCAAAATGAAAGACAAAGGTGATGCATACCACTGATTTAGTCACAGCTGAACAATCCAATAACAAAGAAGAGGGGAAACTAAAACACATCTATAAAGAGCCAAAAAGATTTCTTTTCACCCTGGTTTCAATTATGAAGCTCATGACCTCATATCTCTAAACAAACCCAAAGTCTGTTGTTATGGTCCTTGAGAGCCCAAATATATTTTCTTTGAAGTGAATGGCAAAATTCCCACTGATTTCAATGGGAGTAAGATATGCCTTCCAGCAAGACCAATATAACTACACTAAGCATTTAGGGACAGTGGTAGCATGAAAGAGCCATACAAATTAAAGTCATTGAATACAATGTATGTTTTAATGCTTAGGGTGCAATAATATTTCAAATTATTTTTTTAAGTATTCTAAAATTCACTGATTTAATGACTGATGTCAAACTTATGGAAAAGCAGCAAGCTAGGAATACCCATTGTAACATGTTAAACATGAGAAACAGAATTGCAAATCAACTGCATATAGAATTCAACTTTTTTTTTAAAGCAAGATTCTTTTCTTCACTTCCTTTAAAAACCCATAGAAATGTTTACAAAATCCAGATTTTAACACAATGGTTTCATTAAAGCCTTCTCACCATTATCAGCTGCATCAGATCTGCATTTTTTGGGTCATTTGGATCTAGCTTTGTTTCTGCTGCCCATTTGGCTAGTTTCTTCATGTCAGTTAAGCCAGATGCGCCAATGGATGCAATGGCATCAATATTTTTTAAAGCACTGAAATGACAGAGTTGATACAGAAAGATTCTGATTTTAAAAAAACAGATGCATTTTTGGTAATATAAAGCACAATATAATAAACAAAGGACAAACTTTTGGGGAAAAAAAAACAAACTTGGCCTGTTAGTTCCACCACTTGGAAATAACAAATGTGACCGCACTTTCAACAATAAAGAAAGCAAGCTTTTGGTATTTTTCTCTTCATGACAGGAATATGTGTGATCATTAGCATTAAGGGAAGTTATGTGTGTATATGGGCATCTTCATAGTATACCTTGAGTGTAATAGAATGGTTTACCATTAATGACCGGTAAGCCTATGCCTTAAGGGCTTGTGAAACCTGATTATGAAGGCGGCTTGGACCAGGTGGTTCTTCCATAAAATAGAAATAAGAAGCTACAATAAGGGTGCGGGGGAGAGGCTCCAGTAAAGGGAGGTTTGAGGAGTTATTGAAACTGTTAGAGGCAGGAGACCTGGCAGTAAGCTGTTAGAGAAGCCTTGAAGAGCTCAAGACTGTCAAAGTATTTATGATGATGTTGTTTTTAGTTTTGATTTATGAACTGGGAAAATGGAAGAGGAATAAAAGCCTGGGAGGAATGGCCTGGAGACTAAAGGCTAACCAGAAGGCCCGTGGAAACTTATTTGGAGGGAGCATAATGGGATAGCCCTGAAGAGAGGAGAAACCATTAGCAATGTGTTGCAGACATCTTGCTGGCTACATGGGGTATGAAGGAGGCAGCCGACCCTACTACAATGGGCATCAGTGGGAAAAACAGACTCTGATATCTTCTAAGCTTCCAGTTCAGACAAACATACCCACAGCATTCCAAGCTATACAATCCAAGAAGACCAGAAGATATTTTGGCTCCCCAGCATGCCTATGTTTTCAGGAGCAAAATTGTGACAGCCCAAATTTAAGGAAACCCTCTTCCCTTAGCAGAGGTCAAGCACTGACTGGATAATACAGCAAAAAATATCCTTTCACTCCTAGAGATAATCTTTCCAGATCAGGTTTGATGCACTACTAGTATCCATGATGCTGGCAGCCATGGGCCTTGCTTGTTCTATGACCAAACAAAGGACTTTGGCCAATGCAGCACCATTCATGAGTATTGTATTCATCCATACTGAAAGGTCTGTGGTGCAATTGTACAAAAGTAACAGAGGCAAACTAAATGAGGCACTGCAGCGTGCTACTAATGTCCTTTCAGCCTCCACCATACAGTATATGGAGGTTACTCACCTTTCGTGCAGTAGCTGAAGTTCTTTGAGATGTGTGTTCTTGACATGCTCCACCGTAGGTCTTTGTGCGGCACCGTACTCCAGCCTGGAGATTTTTCAAGAGCAGTGGCTCCCTGAGCGGGGAGAGATGGAGACGGCAGAGATAGGTCGGAGTGCTTCCCGCCTTGCTGGTGTCATCTGTGCTCTCTCCCCGCTGCCCTCCTCAGTTCCCTCGTACCACGGAGACCTGGTATGGTCTGTTCCGAAGTAGAGGGGAGGAGGGTGGGTCGTGGAGCATGTCAAGAACACGCATCTCGAAGAACTTTGGCTACTGCACGAAAGGTGAGTAACCTCCATTTCTTCATCGAGCAGTGTTCTTGACTGCTCCACCGTAGGTGAATGTGTAGTAGTTGTTGTGCTTGGAGGTGGGTACTTCGATCTATAAGTCCCGTGCGGCATTTAGAACTGCTTGTCCCAGTGCCGTATCCATTGCCGAGAGGCGGTCTAGTGCATAGTGTTTCGCAAAAGTTTTGGATGAGGCCCAGGTAGTGGCTTGACATATCTTGTGAAGAGGTACCCGGGTAAGGAAAGCGATGGAAGATGACATGGATCTGGTGGAGTGAGATCGAATGTTACGTTGGGGAGCTAACTGTGAAGCTGTGTATGCGGTCTGTATACATGTAGCAATCCAACGAGAGATTCGTTGTTTAGAAATGGCTTGGCCCTTTGAGCATTGAGCGATAGACATGAAGAGCTGAGGCGTTTTCTGGAACGTTTTGGTTCGTTCTAGGTAAAAGGCTAAGGCCCGACGGACATCGAGGGTATGTAGTAAACGGTCCTGCGGCGTGGCATGGGGTTTCGGGCAGAAGACCAGAAGGTGGATCGTTTGGTTAAGGTGAAAGGCGGAAGAGATTTTAGGGATAAATCTGGGGTGGAGCCGTAAAGAAACCTTATCCTTATAAAAAATGGTGTAGGGTGGATGGGCCATAAGCGCTGCGATTTCCCCTACACGACGGGCCGATGTGATTGCCACTAGAAATGCTACTTTGAGTGACAAATGTAAGAGAGTTGAAGAAGCAATTGGTTCGAAGGGGGGGTCTTGTCAAGGCCTTTAATACTCTTGTGAGGTCCCATGGGGTAGTTGGAGGACGAACGTATGGAAAAAGGTTCTGCAAACCCTGCATGAAACGTTTGACCATCGGATTAGCGAAAGTGGAACTTTCATGAACTGGTTCATGGAAGGTGGAGATTGCTGCAAGGTGGACCCGTATGGAATTTACTGATGAATTGTTTTGTTTCAGGTTAGCGAGGTATTCGAGAATTCGAGGCACCGGAGCTGTGAAGGGATCCAGGGAATGCTGCGCACACCAAAAGGAAAACAGACGCCATTTGTGCAGGTAAGTGGTTCTGGTTCTGGGTTTTCTGCTATTTAGTAGGATGTGTTGGACGTCCTGTGAACAGTGTAATTCTATGCCCGTGAACCATCTAGGTTCCAAGCTGTCAGATGGAGCCTTTCCAGATGGTTGTGGAAGAGTGTTCCGTCGTTCTGTGACAACAGGTCCGGAAGGAGAGGTAAGGAGATCGGTGGTACTGTAGACATGGTTTGTAGTAGAGTGAACCAGATTTGGTGAGGCCATGCCAGTGCTATGACTAGTACTCTTGCCTTGTCCTCCTGGATTTTCCGGAGGACTCGGGCGATCATTGGCATGGGTGGAAAGGCGTAGAGCAAGTTCTTTCCCCAGTGTAGAAGGAAGGCATCGCTGCTAGATCCTTGACAGATGTCATCGCGGGAGCAATAGTGATTGTATTTCGTGTTGCTTTCGGAGGCAAAGAGGTCCATGCTGGGAAACCCTCATCGTCGGAAAATGTTGTGTAAGATGTCGGTGCGGATCTCCCATTCATGGTGAGATGGGAATGAGTGGCTCAGGGAATCCGCTAACATGTTGTTCTTGCCAGGTAGGTATTCCGCTGAGAGATGAATGTTGTGCTGTATGCACCAGTCTCAAAGTGTCAGTGCTTCCAGGCAAAGGTGGGTAGACCTGGTTCCGCTCTGACGGTTGATATAGCACATGGACGTCCTGTTGTCTGTGCGGATTCTGACATGCTTGTTTGTGATGGTGGGAAGAAAGTGCCGGCATGCGTGTAAGACTGCTCTGAGTTCGAGAATGTTTATGTGAAGTTGGGTTTCTGCGGGTGACCAGCGGCCCTGAACCGTGTGCTGTTGCAGAAAGGCTCCCCATCCCATGAGAGAGGCGTCGGTAGTGATGGTGAGAGATGGTTGCGACGGCAGAAAGGGGATGCCCTGCAAAAGGTTGTTTGGATCCTTCCACCAGTTCAGAGTATGTTTGATGGGTGGAGGTATGGTTAGGGTTCTGTTAACGGATCGGTTGAACATGCGACACCGGGACAGAAACCAGAGCTGAAATGGACGCATACGAAGACGCGTGTACCTGACCAGGTAGGTGGTTGCTGACATGTGCCCTAGTAGCGCCATGCAAGTGAGAGCGGAAATGAAGTTGGAGTTTTGAATTACATGAATCAATTGAGTTATGTTGTGGAACCTGTTGGGAGGAAGAAGTGCCCTCCCTAGAGGGGAGTGTATGCTTGCCCCTATAAACTGAAGGATTTGTGTGGGTTTCAGCATAGACTTTGCGTAGTTTATGGTTAGGCCTAGAGCGAGGAACACGTCCTGAGTACGACGAACTGCTTGCTGCACATAAGAGAGTGAGGGACCCACTAGGAGAAAATCGTCGAGGTATGGAAATGTTGATATGATGTTTCCGGAGGAATGCAGCCATGGGTGCCATGAGCTTGGAGAAGACTCTGGGTGCCGTGCAGAGGCCAAAGGGAAGGACAGTGTATTGGTAATGCTTGGAAAGAAGGGTAAAGCGTAGGAAACGTCGATGAGCCTGGATGATGGGGACATGAAAATACGCATCCTTGAGATCGAGAGAGGCCAACCAGTCCCCCTGGTGTAGGGCCAGGAGGATAGTGTTTAGAGTCACCATTCTGAATTTTTTTACTTGGATATAACGGTTGAGGCACCGAAGGTCCAGGATTAGTCTCCACCCTCCCGTTTTTTTTCTTTGTGAGAAAATATGGGGAGTAACAACCCTTTCCCCGCTGATGATTGGGAATTTCTTCGATCGCTCCGATGTAGAGAAGGTGTCTGACCTCTTCTTGAAGAAGTTGTACATGGGTGTGGTCCCTGAAAAAGGACGGGTAGGGGTATTGGGATTTGGGGCATGCAGTAAATGGTATGGAATAGCCCCATTGAACAATTTCTAACACCCACTTGTCCGATGTTATTCTGCGCCATTGTTGGGCGAAGAGTTGTAATCTGCGAATAAAGATAAGATGACGAGGTGGTGACTGGAGTCAGTCTGTTACGACATGGTTGGCGGCTCTCTCGATGGGAACATCAAAAGTGTTGAGTCGACTTTGGGGGTTGAGACGTTTGCATAGGTTGGTTGTTTGGTTTTCTGCGAGGTTGACGAGATTTCGATCTATAGGTCTCGGACTGACGGTTAGGTTGGTATTGTGGGGGCCTGGAGTTGTATATGTTTGGGCTTTGTGGAAGCATTTATTTGGAAGGGAATGGGTGTAAATACCCAATGTGTGCAATGTGGCACGGGAGTCCTTTAATCCGTGCATTATCTCGTCTGTTTTCTTGGCAAATAAATTGTCTTTTTCAAAAGGAAGATCTTCAATTGTGTGCTGCAGCTGCCTGGGTAACTCAGCCAAGTGAAGCCAGGAGGCCCGCCGCATGACGACTGCTGTACCGAGTGATCTGGCAGCAGTGTCTGCTGCATCTAAGGAAGCTTGCAAGGCTGTCCTTGCGACCAGGTAACCTTCTGAAATTAATGAATGAAACTGATCGCATTTGTCCTGTGGGATGTCATCTGTGAAGTCCTTAAGTTTATCATATAGGTGATAGTCGTAGTTGGAAAGTAGTGCCGTATAATTGGCTATTCGAAGTTGTAGGGCCGCGGAGGTATAGGCCTTCTTACCAAGCATATCAAGTTTCTTGTCGTCCCTGGTCATGGGGGCAGATCTAGAACAGGATTGTTTGCCTCGCTGGTTGGCAGCCTCCACCACTAAGGAGTTAGGTGAGGGGTGCAAAAAGAGAAATTCGTTGGTTGCAGAAGAGATAAAGTACTTTTTGTCTGCCCTTTTGTGTGTGTGTGTGGGGGGGTTGGATGCTGGCGTTTGCCAGAGCATAGTTGCAGGCTCCATGATACCAATGTCCATTGGGAGGGCCAGTTTAGAAGGTCCCGATGTTTGCAGAATTGTATATAACTTGTGTTGACTCTCAGAATGGGAGTCTAGCGAAATGTCCATAACTTCTGCAGCTCGTTTGAAAAGCTCGCGGAACTGTCTCAAATCGTCAGTTTTGTTGTCAGGAGTAAGGGCTTCTGGATCCTCGGGGTACTCTGACGAGGATGAAAGGGCTGTGGACCCTGCAGGTTGTGGCTGATGTTGTTGCGCGGTTGGAGTAGTTTGTGGTAGAAGATAAGGATACATTGCAGGCGTTGGGATAGTGTTGTTTGGACAGCTATTAAGAGGCATCCCCGGTACGGAAGGATAGAAATAATATGGATATGGCCATGAGAGAACTGGTGCAGGGTTGGCTGGAGGCTGTTTAATCTTTGGAGCCGCCGGCTCTGGTGACCTAGGGCTAGAAGAGGCCGAAGAGGGCGAATGAGAGGAGGAGCCCGGAGTTGAGGGTGGACTAGATTGGGAAGTGTCCAACCAGAATAAAGGAGACCCAGGGGCAGAGTGAATACTTAGGACCTCCCTAGCCTCAATATGTTTTGTTTTACTTTTATGCTTAGAATGTACTTGTTGGCCAGGCTGCGGCTGACTGCCAATACTGGCTGCAGCATCTGGCCGTGCTGTCGGCAGCGGCAGCGGCACGGGAAAGGGAGCCGGTGCTGGGAGAAAATGAGGAACCGGGTGCAGTGTGGTTGATGGTGCTGTGCCTGGTGCTGTGAGGGTAGTCAGCACGCTTGAGAGTTGTAGAAGCAGTGCCGCCGCTTGTGGAGCCAGGGTCTGCGCTGGAGAGGCTGTCGGCACCGTTGGAACCAGCGCGGCTTTGACAGAGCGCGCGGTTCGTTTTAACAGATTTGGACTTGGCTGGCTGGGAGTCTGTGAGGGTTACCATGCCTTTCGGAGGATCCTTCAACAGCTCCCTGGCTGTGGTATCAGAGGTTCTCCCTCACTTAGAGGAGACCGGGGAGGACATTGTAGACGGGAATTTTAGCACTCCCTCAGGAGACTGAGGAGAGGCGCCCGGGTCCAACGCGGGGCGGAGAGCCCCTTCAAGTCGTAGGAGCTTGAGTTTTCACTCCCGATCCTTGCGAGCCCTGGCTGTTAGATTTTTACAGTGCTGACATCTCTGGGAGAGATGACCTTCTCCCAGGCACTTGATACAAGCTAGATGCCCGTCGGACGCAGGCATCACTTCAGTGCAAGAAGTGCAGTGTTTAAACCCCGGCGGGGTTTGCAGCTTGGCTGCATGAATCAATGTTTGTTCCGTCATGTTTAAGTTGTTTCTCTTCTTCTTTTTTTTTTTTTTTTGCAGGTAGGGTGACAGGAGCCACCGCGGACTCCGTCTGGAGTCAGAGGCGGTATGAGGGAACTGAGGAGGGCAGCGGGGAGAGAGCACAGATGACGTCAGCAAGGCGGGAAGCGCTCCAGCCTATCTCTGCCATCTCCGTCTCTCCCCGCTCAGGGAGCCACTGCTCTTGAAAAATCTCCGGGCTGGAGTGTGGTGCCGCACAAAGACCTATGGTGGAGCAGTCAAGAACACTGCTCGATGAAGAAGTACTAGTTAATTAATTTAGATTAATTTTCTTTCTTGGCTACAGTGTGGGTCAAAGCTTAATTAATGGATTATGAGTTGGGAAGACAGGGAAACCTCTGAGCATTTCAGTTAAATCAACTAATATTATTTCCAAGAGGTGACAGCAGAGTTAGATGGCCATATTTATCCAGGTTGTAACTTCATTCAGTTCAATGGAATTACCCAGAAATGATCAAAGTTGCTAGCACTAGGAAGGCACAATCCACAATGCCTAGTTTGCAATCTCAGAATAGGGGAGATTTTCCTATAAATTTAGCAGGCTTCCAGGGTTGATGCAGACCTGTGTCTGGGTAGTAAATCTAGTATGGAGTGAGGCCAGAAGGTTCATTTTTAACCAGTTAAATTAATAAGAGCAACAATGACTACACTCCTGTGCTACCCCTTTTTATCACATCTCTGATCCAGTTTCTTTCAACTCTTGCTAAGAATATTTAAAGTAGACAGACAGTATGCATACTGTTCATTTCACAAAAGCCAAACTTGTGGATAATTGTACTCTTGGATGATGATTACCAATAATGTCCTCTTCATGCTCTAAGACAAAAAAAAAAAAAAAAAAAAAGAAGAAGAAGAAGAAAAAACTGTAGATCTTAGTTTGCTACCCAGGTATTATAATACTGAAGGCATCAAATGCCATTTCTTCTAGCATTTCACACTCTCTAGTAATCAAATGTAACAAGATCAAAATGTTAATTGAAATATGCACTTAAAATGTTCTCTCTATATCCTGTGCATTGGAATAGACTGTACAGGAGAAAAAAGTCATGACAGTTACTGCCTAATTATTAAAAAAAAAAAATCACCTATTCTTTTCTATATTAGTTTTTCAACAAGACACTGCAGTGTGTTACCTTGGAATCCCTGTGTTCTGCTGGGGAACTAGAGGAATTAAGGGAACTCCATTTTCTCCAACTGCCCAGGACACACTATGGGACACCTTACCAGATGTCATTAGAGTAATTTTGTTACTACCATCAGCTTCAAATGAAAATGGTACACCTACATCAAAGAGAAAAACAGTGTGTGCAATGATCTTTCATGTAAGTTTCAAAATTGCAGTATCCAATCATTATTTATGAAACACTAATTCAGTATCTGTGACAAGAATCTGCTTATTAACACCACCTAGCACCAACAACTGCTTTTTGAAGAAATTGTTTTCCTAACTGAACACTGATCCACTACTATCAGAAGGCTCTCAGTTTTCCAATTGTTGGTTTCATTCGACAGGTAATCAAGAGCCATATGGTTGAAAAGTCAGTCCTCAGGGAACAACGAACATATCTAGCATGCTCAGTGGCCTCCAATCCACTCACTCTCTTCTCATCAGAACCCACATCTGTCACCTTGACTTCCACCACTGACTTTCATTCCTGTGCAGTCTGCTCCTTGCTCTACCCTCGTCTCCACTGCAAAATATTGCAACTAATGAGACACTCACTTCATAACAGAACTCTCAATATTACTTTTAGATTCACCTTAATTCCCCCTTTTCTACTCCTATCTTTTCTCTTTATGTTACATTTGTCGCATTTAAGATTGTAAACTCCTTGATGCATGTGTATAATCACTTGTTAATGTCTAAAGAATCTGTAAAATACCATCCAAAGTTATGGTACTACATAAATATTTATTAAAACAAAAAAAAATAATATGGTGGGGTCTGAAGTGCTGGGACTTTGGGAATCAACTGAGAAATGCACTATTGGGATTTAACATTATTGAAAGTCAAGAAAAGTGATGAAGAAAACATTTTCATAGCATGTATGCAAACAAACTAGGAGAGCAACAACTAATATACGAGAATAATTTACAGGAACAGGTTCTCAGTTGGTGTAAATCACTGACATACATTGAGCTAAGCTGATTTATACCAACTCATCATGCCCCTGTTTCTTATAATCAAAGCTTTAGAGAGAATTTTATTTTTAAATACTGAAAGTAACAAATAGCATTCCTTTTAAATCATATAATTGTTAATTACATGAAAACAAAGTATTTTAGAAAGTAGGCCAAAGAAATCCATCACAAATTAAGCTAATAATGTGAACTAGGATAGTTTTATATAACTCAGTCTCAGAGGTTCTAAGTGCTCTTGAGGGAATTATGCTTTATGTCTGAGTTAGCAGATCATTCTTAGCAGACAGAAATATATTTTATTTACTTGTCTAAAACCATGTAAAAGTAATATTTCAGAATCAATCTAAGAGTAAAACATTCCAACTAAGAGCCACTGAGAGTAACCAAGAATCCATACCACTCCCAACTCCTTCGTGGTCCAACATCACACGCTGGTTGCTGCTAAACTCTATTTCTTCTGTAATCACTCTACCAGTGAGAACTGTAGTCTCAGGGATAGGTATAAATATTTCTGCTAATAAATTAGTGCTGCTGAGTCCTATTGTTTCATATATCTGTAAGCAATGACACAAACAGAGAAATATTACATTCAATTCTGGGTGTCTTACTGCTAAAAAGATATAAGTAACTTGGATGGTGCATTCAGAGATAAACAGCTCATACAGTTCAGAGGTGGAGTAACAGACTGGTAAGTAAAGATTTAAATATTTACACAGGTACAATATTTCAAACAATGGCTAAGTAGTGGATATCATTACCTTCTAAGGAAATAGCCAGGAGGAATCTTCGCTGACTCAGACCAAATCCCTTTGGTAAGGTTGGCTGCTGAATGTCCCTTTCTCGACACATTTAATATGTCCCATGGCATTAGGACAAAACCTAGGGGAAAATCTATTTCTGTCTGTTCAGTTACTTAGCCATTGCTTAAATACAGTACCTATGTAAATATTTAAATCCCTTAATACCTTGCTACACAATATGAGACTACTAACCAACTTGGTGGTAGCAAACACACACACCAGGGAAGATCCTGGGGGGACTATATCTCATAAGATACAACTCTTTGCTGAGGTACTGACAAGTGAGAGCATGTATGTGATACCAGCCCTTAGGACAGTGCAGCCTATTGACCTCTATGGGCCTGGCCAGCTGCACAGGACCATAGAATCATAGACAATTAGGGTTGGAAGGACCTCAGGAGATCATTCAGTCCAACTCTTTGCTCAAAGTAGGACCAAGCCCAGCTAAATCATCCCAGTCATGCACAGGGACAACAAGTCATGAACCTGCCTCCCCGCCTTGTCCCCTTAAAGTGGTTTTCAGCAAAAGAGGTACAAGGAGGATCAGTTTCAGCACTACACTGAGAGCAGGGACTACAGCAATACCTTGTCGCTGTGTAAGAGAGTGGATAGGAGAAGTGGGCACGATAGAAAGAAGTCTAGTGTATACCTTTAACCGTACCATCAAAAGACAGCCTAAGAGATAAATGTTGTATTAAGCACCCCTCAAAATACCATTTTAACAATGGGTTATTTTAAAAGTGTGGTGTTATCTGCTTCTTTACACTCTTGAATTATCCTATTTTCTGAATGAATGAAGCAATTTTCAGAATTTAGAGTGTATCCTTCCCTATAACTTAAGCTACATTTTTTTTTTCAAATTGTACAGTAGTTTTATTGTGTTGACATGTTTTCTGAGCAGAAGAGACCATTATATTTGTTTTATTTGTGACATAAACCACAGCTTTCTCTAAGGGTGTGTTCACACAGGCTTATTTCAAAACAACAAAGGTTGTTTCGAAATAAGAAACAGCATGTCCACACAACGCACTCCCATTTCGAAACAAGGGGCTCCCTTGTTTTGAAATGGGAGCCGTATTTCAAAACAGCTTAAACCTCCCTGCCTTTTGAAACAAGGTTGTTTCAAAACCAGTGGTTTCGAAACAACCCCATGGGGACATGTTGTTTTGGGACAAACTGAGGGGTGTCCCCTGGCCGGCAGAGGGGGACTGCAGACCTCGGTGGGGTGAGGCTCCGGGCTGCACTCACCCTGCCGGGGTTTGCAGCCCTCTGCAGACCCCTGCGGGGTGAGCCACCAGCTCCTCTCACCCCGCGGGGGTCTGCAGCCCCCTGAAGCAAAATAGCATGTCCACACTGTGGACATGCTACTTCGTTTCCCTTATTTCGAAGACACTTTTTTGTATTTCAAAATAACACATTATTTCGAAACAGCTTGTTTCGAAACAAGCACTTTGTGTGTGAGCATAGCCTAAAAGTAAAAAGATTACTCCACTAGCCTACTGAAACATATAATTTGATTGTTTATTAAGTTTCCTTTTGAAAACTAGGATTCACCCAGAAGCTATTAACGGAAATGAATTTTTAAAACATGTTTTGATTTCTTCTCTGAGTCTTAAATCCACAGCGGCTAAACCAGGGGTCTGCAACCTACAGCTACACAGCTGTATCCGGCTCTTTGGCTGCCTCCTTGTGGCTCTGGGTTCTGAACTCCTCACCACCACTGGAGGTCCCTGTGGACAGCCTGCTCCTGGCTCTATGGCTCCCCCTGCCACCAGGGGATCTCACAAGCAGCCCACACCAGGGTCTGGGCTCCCCGCCACCACCGAGGGACCTTGCAGAGGGACCACTCCTGGTTCTGGGTTCCCTCTTCAACCCCCCCTAGGGGGTCCTGCAACAAGCACCCTGGCCCAGCTCCCAGCTCCCCCCACCCCCTACCAGGAGGCTACACTCATGGCAGCTTTCAAAACACTTGGTTACAGAAGGAATTTTAAAAAAATGGCTCTTCTTATCTTTTAGGTTGCCAACACCTGGCCTAGAACAAGAGATAATAGCCAAATTTTGGCCCTTTCCTCTCCCAACACATGCCCACAGCTAAAAATGCAATGACAAAGCTGCATGTTTGTCATTCAGAGCTGAGGCAGAGGAATAATTCAAGTCCAGGATGATCTATGCTTTACAATCTTCTAGCTGTTATTACAAACAATAGAGAGTAACAGCAAATAATTGAAATTGCCTTTTTAATATTTCTTACGTAGTGCAGTCCTTGCAAAAGAACTGTTAGGTACCTGAAGTTTCAAGCTCTCTGGCCAATTGAATATTTGCAAATTGAAAATTTGTCCAAAGTGAACTCTGAAGTCCGAGCTTATTTGCCGGGTGACAGTCCTCGACACTTCTTTTGCGTTGAAAAGGACTTTTAAAAATACCGACCGTTTCTTTACATCTTCTCGTCTTAAAACTTCAGCTCTGTGAATATATTAAACAGAAATTGTACCAAGAGAGATTTTTGTGCAAAATATCCTTACTTTTTTGGGTATTTTATAGGAATCTGACTACTAAAAAGAAAACAAGACAGCAAACCAAAAATATGCCAGTTGATCACTCTACAGCAAGGGTCTTAAACTTGTGGCCCATTAGCTGCATGCAGCCCCTGAAGTTATCTCCTGTGGCCCGCAATGACATGACCATCATTGATATTCGTAATATCATTGTATGAAAAGTTTTCACTGGTGCAGTCCTCAGGCTAATGTGCTAGCCCTCATGAGGCGCTCGTGGTGATTTGAGTTTGAGACCCCTGCTCTACAGCAACATTTCTACACAGGAAAGGGCTTGGAAACTCCACAGTTACTTTGATTTCTCTTGCATGCAAAAGGATTTTATAATGAGCAGGTTAGACTTTATCTCTTCCTAATGCTTCTGCATGTAACAGTAAGAGGAAAACACATCTAGTGAAAATTCTTCTCCTAACAAATTTTACTGTAAATCATACCAAAAGCAGTTAGGATTTTGAAATCTCTTAGCAGTGCGAAAGCTGAACAACAAAAGGAATGGCTTATATTAAAGCTTTCCGCCCAGCCTTGATATGGAATAATTTTAAGGCACCGACAACCACTACATAATCTATGTTGAAATATGAAATAGTGACAGTGTGTGTAAATTTTTTCTCCCTCTATATACTGCCTGTCACATAGTGTCTGAGCACCTTCTCCATGAAATTGACAGTGATAGTTAAGTCCCCAGTCTTAGACAAGTCTCCTATTTCAGTGTAAAGAGTCTGCTTGTTTTTAATTTAATTTAATGTTAAGATTTAACTAATTTTAATGGTTGGTTTCTTTCAGGGTAACTTGTTTATTTGTTAATGGGAGGTTTTTGGGCAGAAGGCAGTGTCAATGCTGTGCATGTCATTCTTATCATGGAAAGCCCTTTTCAAAGAAGCCTGGGAACCTTTGGAGGGAACCTGTGCTCAAGTGTGCTGTGCTCATGATGACCTAAACCATGGAGAAGGCAAGTAGGTTTAGTTTAACATCTATCAGCTGCAAGAATGGCAATTTATACACATAACTGATGTGGAAAAAAACAAAAAACATTCACATTTGGTGACTAACTGCTGTAGCTGCATTTCATGAATGAGGGTGGGAAGAAGGACCCAGTGGGTGCTTGTGGGCAAGCAGGGGAATAAGGGCTATTGCTTGCAAACATATACTGGCTATAGAACTCAACTGGGAGTAGGGAGATGCAGTGAAAAAAGCAGTCTTTGGTCTGAAATAATAGTTACATTACAAGTGCATAGCTGCCTATACTCTGTTTTTAGTTCAGCTGTCTGTCACCACCATCTCAAAACCCCACACAAAACTGCAGTATTGTGCTGGTGTAGGAACATGAAATACGAGGGGAGGAGTTGGACACCTAACCAACCAGTCAACCATCTGTAAAGACAATCCCTCTCCCCATTTCCCAGGATAAGGGTACGTTGGCATCTGTTACATTCCATCAAGTACAGATGCAGCACCACCTTGTCCTTTAATTATGGGTTATGAAAAAATTTCTGTCCCTACCCAGTTCTTAGGTATCTTCCTCAGAGCCTTTGATAAAAGGATTTTGTGTAGGGTTTGGCGCCATTTTTTCACACGTGCACCAAGTCCATAGATAACATAACAGCTCACAGCTGTGCAGGTGATCATGGCCTACAGTGCCTCGCTCTCTAACAGATTCATAGACCAGTGGATCTGTGAAGTCTGACACACTATAGTTCCTTGACACTTCCTCAGCTTATCTGTAGTTACTCATTCTCACTCCCAGAGGGAGCTGTCACAGAGCTGGACTCTACCTATGGTATATAAAGGGCTACTAAATTTCAGTGACTGGTCTCCACTTTGCATCTGCTCTCACTAGCACAGGGTAGGCAGCATTTTTGGCTCAAGGGCCACATGCCAGGAATGGCCACTCATACGGGCTCACAGGGGAGGGGAAATGGAGGGGCACGGCTTGGAGGGGGAATGGCCAGCCCCCCATTCCCAGAAAAGCGGTGAGAGTTTGGCTCCACTTCCCCACCATCCCTCCCAGTTTCAGCAGCTGGAGCTGGGGACAAGGGGTGAATGAGCGGTGGCAGAGCTCTGGCCTCAGCACGAGAAGCTACTGCCGCTGTCCCTATCCCTCCCTGATCCAGCAGCAGCTTGTGTCAGGACCAGAGCATCACTGCCGCTCCTCTTCCCTGCCAGCTGGACAAGAGGAGAGAAGGAGCAGTAGCAATGCCCTAGCCCCAGCACAAGCCACCACACGACCTGGGAGCGAGAGTAACAACAGCAGCTCACACCAGTGCTAGAACGCTGCCACTGCTCCATCTCCCCTCCTGTCCAGCTGGGAAGGAGAAAGAATGGCGATGGAGCTTTGGTCTCAAGTACAAGTCTCTCCTCCGCCCTCCCAAATCCAGCGGTGGCTCGCGCAGAGAGCTGCCACCATTCCTGAGGCAGAGTAGAGGCTGAGCCCTGGCCGTCACACAAACTACAACTGGACCTGAAAGAGGTGAGGGACAAAGACTGGCGGTGGCTGGTGGGCTGGAGATAAGGCTCTGGTGGGCTGGATCCACCCCACAGGTCAGAGATTGCCCACCTTTGCACTAGTGACAGTGGTACTGCAATTCTTCCACTGCATGCAGGGGCCTCCTTGACCTTGGAAGAGCCCTGCAAGATTTTGCCAAATGTTAAAATATATGCATGACCTTAAATGTGACCTATGAAGGAACTGAAAAGAATTATTTCGACTTCAGAGAGAAGATTCTGAACATTCCAATAGCAAGACTAAGCAGGTGTTCAGCATGTATTACTGAAGCTGAATGACTTTAAATTAAATACAAATAAATAACATTCAAACTAACAATATAAGAAAAGATTCATAATGACCAAATAATCACTGTTTGCAAGATTGCCACTGTGTTAGTCCCAAGATATGAGACAGACAAACTACATGAAGTAATATTTTTTATTGGATCTCTTAGTGGATGAGACAGGCTTTCAAGCTTCACAGACCTGAGGAAAAGCTCTGTGAAGCATAGAAGTTTGTCCTCTGCATGAAGAGAAGTTGGTCTAATAATGTATTACCTCACCCACCTAAAGTTATTAATGGCAAACTAATTTGTAGAGCATCATAAATGTCTGAACAATCTTACCTGGGACACATATCATTAGGAGTTACATTTCCTGTCAGACTCAACTCAGGAATTAAAACCGCTTCTCCAGGCTTCCTCCTAATGTTGATGGCTTTTTCTCTAACTTGTTGCTCTACCTCCAGCCTATCGACCATTTTAGGAGGGATGGGTTTTAATGGTTCCTCATTATACTCAGACTCGTCTGTTTTGTCGTCCTCTTGGTCTAGACTCTGTTTTGTTTTCTTTTTCTTCTTGGTCTTCTGTGTATAGAAAATAAGAGTTTTCTTCCAAAGTGTTCCTCTTACATTTTTTTGATAAAAATATACAATATGTTTAGTTATTTCTAACTGTTCTACTTTCCTTACAGATATCTAATGGTTGGAAATGATGCCATCCTTTGACTGACATAATTTCTACTGCAACTCTTTCAATGCCTAGTGACCCAAAGCACAAGAAACAGAACTCAGATCTCCCACCGACCAGAAGTATTTCACTAAGTCATTGCACCAGGAATTTTTTTCTATTTTAAAAGTGGTTACTATTATTATTGGATATCAGGTATATAATGGGCTGCTTTTCAGTTCTCTTTTCTCCTCTATTAGTAAATGCAATCATTTTTCAGGTTTGGTCTTATTGACTGCCCAGGGGCTCCACCGTACAGGCTGCTATCAGAAGCACTTAGATTTAAAAGATAGAGGTTTTCTCCTGCAAAGCAGTGCTTCTGAAAAAGATTTGGGAGTCAAGATGGATAATCAGCTTCCAATGAAATACTATGGCCAAAAGGGCTAACACAACCTTTGGATGTATAAACAGGGGAATCTTGAGAAGGAATATGGAGATTATTTGATAATGTATTTGACAATGGTCTGATCACTTCTGGAATATTATATCCAGTTTTGCCGACCCCAATTCAAGATTGATGTAGATAAACTGGAAAGGGTTCAAAGAAGAGCCATGAGAATTATTAAAGAATAGAAAATATGTTTTATAGTGACAGACTCAGGGTATGTCTGTACTGACGGCAGCAAATTTGCCACCATCACTTCGCTGTTCTGGGAGCAGATTGCGGCAAGTATGAACTCGTCACACTGCTCTCGGAAGCTGAACCCAGAAGCAATTTGTAGTTGGCTTTCCCCTAATGTGTAACGGAGGCTTAGAAAGCTGCAGCTGGTTATTCAAGGAATTTTACTTTCCTTTCATAACTGGTGGTTGACTGCCGCCAAATTTCCCCCAAATGTAGACTAGTGCTCAGGAAGCTCAACCTATGTAGCTTAAAGAGACATGTAGGGGGCTTCTTGATTATGGTCTAAGTACCCACATAGGGAACAGATATTTGATAATGGGTTCCATCTGCCAGAGATAGGCATAACATGATCCAATGGCTGAAAGTTGAAGCTAGACATACATTTTTTAACAGTTGAGGGAATTAACTACTGGAACAATTTATCAAGATTTGAGGCGAATTCTCCACTACTGGCATTTTAAAACCAAGAATGATGTTCTTCTAAAATATATGCTCTAGGAATTATTTTGGGGAATTTCTGAGGCCTGCATTATATGGAAAGTCAGACTAGATGATCACTCCAGTCTCTTCTGGCTTTGGAATCTATGCATTTATAACTGAACAAGGTGGAGTATAATTCTTACCTGCTTGAAAGACTTTACCTGCTATGAGGCACAAGACATACATACATACATACATCTATGTTCTCATTAACAGTACAGTACCTGCTCATCAGTCAACAGATATTATGAATCTCTCTCTCAGAAATACTATTTAGGGGATGTTCAAGTAGCACAACAGTTTGGTTGAGATATTTGTTTTACACTGCTATAAATTTACTAATTGAATGGATTTTAGCATCAGATGGGACCATTAGCTCATGTAGTCTGAACTCCTGCACAGAAATTCTTCCTGGCTATGTCTACACTTAAAACATTAGTTTGAATTAACTTAGTTTGAATTAATTAATTCAAACTAATAATGGTTAATTTGAACTAAGTTAATTCGAACTAACATGGCCCCACTAGAAACCCATATTGAATTAGCATATCCATGTACAGGACTTGTTAGTTTGACTTAGGAGTGGGGCACTATGGTAAGTGTGGCAACATGGCACCCAAGAAGCGCTTGAAAGAGAAGGCTCTCCCCACCCGGCCAGGGGATTGGGGCTGGATTGGGCCCCAGGTGGGGACAGGTACCTTTGGAGCTGCTTGCCCCAGGCACCATGCAACAGGTTACAGCCCTGGGAAGGCACCCTGGGCAGAAGAAGGTCAAACCATGTTAATTCAGACTAAAAGTTAGTTTGAATTAATGTGACTCCATTCAATTTGTTTGAACTAATAAGTTAAAACTAACCGTTAGTTTGAAGTTAAGGAAGGTTCTATAACTTCAAACTAAGCTTTCCTTAGTTTGAACTAAGAAAAGCAAATGTAGCCATGCACTAATTAAGTTTGAATTAATCCTCATTAATTCAAACTAAATTCCAAGTGTACACATAGCCCCTTTGATTACCACATCTATTTCAATAAGGTGTGTAATTGTTATTTCTAACACCCCTACTTTCAGGTCTTTTGTCTTACTATTTTTTACCATCCTCCTTTCCTTTAATCTATTACTTCTTCTCTTCTCCTTCTATTTTACCCCTCAAATTACCAAGAAACTTTTTAGATTATAATCTAAAATAGCAAAACTATAATAATGATAGTTAACTAAGATATTTGAGGCTAAAACAAAAACAATGATCCACAATATGTGCATGCCCCCCCCCCGAGTGATCTTTTGACTTGTAGTGAAGGTCCATACACTCACACCTAACTTCAAAAAAGGAAGACTTAAGGTGGCTGAGGACAACACATCCTTTTATAATCTCAATTTCAAATATTAAGGCCTTGTCTGGTCTGTAGCCTATAAAGATGATGCTTGCTTATATTTATACAGAAATGCTGAAAGTGTAAAATACATCCAAAATCTATCTTGCAAAAACTGGCTTTACAATAGTTAAGTGAGGCCTGGTAAAATATGAGTAACATAAAGTGAGACAGTTCGGAGATAAATTGATGATAAATTAGCATATAATCCCTGGTCATGCTGTAAATGTGTTTTGTTTTTTTAAAGTGTTTTACACAGCATTTTCCACAACATTAGCACTTCATGTAAATTGATAACATCTGTGTAAATGCCATACCAGTAACTAACTAAAATGAAGCTTATTGTTGGACTTAATGTTAATTAAAAAGGATTATAAAAATAGATTATAAAATGCATAGCACACTAATTTTAGATTAGACATGCCCATCTACCTTCAAAGTGCCATTAGAGAGACAGCTATACCCATTCTCCTCAACTAGTGATTGATCACCCCTAAATACTATATTTCACTTAAGAATGAGAGTCTAAATGCATTGTATGATTATATTGTAATAGCTTGTTTGCTATTTTATACTAAATAAAGTTTTTAGTTTTATTACACTTTATCATTCACAGTTCTGCACTACATTAAATTATCTGTGAACACCCTGGAGGCTCTAACTTCAAAAAATTCAGATTGATTTTATACCTTATTTTAAGTTACTAACTGAGAACACACAAATCAAAGGTTACAGATCCCAATAGGAGCACTTTTTCTCCCCTTCTTCATCCATTCTAAAAGCTAATGCAAAGAATATCCTGGATTGTGGCTTCAACCACATCATTCCCCTTTCTTCATCCTTCCACTGGTACTCCCTTCTCCACTGTATCAACACAAGCTGTTTACCTTTGCTTGTAAGGCTCTTTCTAGCTTAGCCACATCTTATTATCCCTAATATATTACTGGGTTGTCAATTCCTACCTCTGCTCTATCAACAAAAACATCTTTCATTACCCATACATGAATTTCCACTCAACACCTTCATGCTTCCTCAAATTACAACCTTTACACACAGGAGCAGCTCTCCCAAAAATCTGCATAGCCATATCATCTTCAGATCTCAACTTAGAAACCAATTCTTCCATGAGCTCTACAAAAAACATTTAACAATGGATATACAGCTCATGTGTTGATTATATTGACTGTAACTGTCTGTACGTGCTGCTCTCATAACACATTTAGACAAAGTTCTTTGGCGTAGACACTGTCTTTTGATGTCGTCTGTACGATGTGCAGCACAAGGGAGTCCTTATTTCTAACTATGACAGCTAGGTACTATCAGAATATAAATAAACAAACAACAACAATAGAAGGTCCCCAAACTAAGGACAGCTGGTACCAAGGAAGTTGCTGAGGGGGTGCATACCACAAGTGGGAATATTTAAAGGCCACCTTACAGAACTGTAATTACAACAAAAGCCAGAAGCATTCCTCTGCCTTTCTATGCTCGTAATTGTGACATTTGTAAATTGGCATGTCACATTTAGATTATTTTATTAATTCTAGGGAGAATAAGTGGTCCTGGAAAAAAGGAAGTGATAGTGGTAATAAAACTATTTGTATTATTATTAAAATATATTAGACAGATTAATCAATGCCTCCCAACCTTAATTGACAAGGTTCCTATTATCTGACACTCAGGCTTCTCCTAAACAGAAATGACAGCTAGTGGAAAACTGTAATGGTTCAGTGATGTGTTATGACCAGTAAAAGAAGCTGGTGGGCAAAGCACAGTTGAAATCTTCACACTACCCTGACACCGCTTTCTCACCAGCATTCCAAGATCTCCTCAAAAGAAGTGTGGAGAACACAAGGCCATGATTTTGGTACTGTTATTGGACAGGCTTGCAAAGAGCACACAATGCATTCTTTAAAAGGAGGATAGTGTGGCTGCAGTGCCAGAAAGCTCTGAAAAGTACTGTGGGCTGCTCTTCTAGACAATCATCTCTGGTTAGTTCGGGGGACCTTGGAATTTCTGCCTCAAACAGAGATGTACCTTCAATGAACAGTTGACCTCTGAATTTGTACTCTAAGACACATATTAATAAAGCTCAGAAGAAGTGAAAATCAAGAACACTAGTTGGCTAACTTTACAAAGGTTATTTAATACAACAATACATCATTTAATATTGCTGGCAAGTTCACGAGAAACATCTTGTTGCTTCTTTGCTAACTATGAGAAATATATTCATTTTAACTCTTGAAGTGACAAGGTAAAAACATTCACATCACTGGTGACAAAAATTCAACATGCATGCAACAAAACTGTTCAGTCTAATCTAATTAAACTTTTTAAGTGCTGAAATGTAAGCGAGTTAGAAAGTCAACATGAGGCAAAACAATAACCAATATAGAATAAACTTAGTAAAGAAAGTTTAATTTGCTCTACTCCACTACAGCTAGTGAACTAAAATACCACGTAACAATCCTAAACATGAACAATTCATTCAACTGAACTCCACCACACTGAACAATTTGTGATGGCTACTGATCCTTAAGCTATTTCTACTGTAACAAGAGGTAACTTAAAAATACACATGGCAATAATGCAATTTTATAGGCTGTATTGTTTACACAAACCTGTGCCTTTTGCCAGGATTTCCACTTTTGTAGCTCAGCCTTGTATTCCTCCATTTTCTTTTCACACTCTTCCATGTATTCTTCTAATAGTTCACTTATTTCAGCCTGAATTTCTGCTTCATAGATTTTTTTATCAGATCTCTGGTCAACCTCTTCCCTTCAAAACAGTTAATTATAATTTACAAATATATTTTACATTACTGTTGGCTCTTTGCAATATAGCAAACGTACTCTACTGATAAATGCATTCACATTCAGCCTATGCTTTCATGTACAGGTAGGTTTTCAAGCAAATTTTAGCATACAGGATATAGCAGTTTTTGAAGCCCTGAAGACACAAGAGGCCTTTGAAATTCTAATAAACTGATCAGAAAATAACAAACCCTACACGGTCCTGGCCCACATGATAAGGGCTCTTTGGTGCTGCTACAAACAAACAAACAAACAAACAAACAAACAAACAAACAAACAAACA
>ML681996.1:30552636-30634147 GCA_007922195.1 Podocnemis expansa
GAAGTGGGATTTTCTCCCACGAAAGCTCATGCGAAAAATAAATCTGTTAGTCTCAAAGTGCCACACGACTCCTTGTTTTTTTGCTGGACTAGACTAACATGGCTATCCCTTTGGAAAAATTCTAAGAACAGTTTACATCTAGTATTTAGTCCCAAAACCCCAAAATGGTGAGAGGAGTGAGGTTAGTTTTAAGATTTGTGACAGATGCTAATTGATAGCCGATAGTAACTACCTATAATGTATTAAACAAATTCTGACTTTAGACAGGGTCCACTGGTAATTTCTCTGTTACTGTAATCATACTTTAAAAAAAATAGTGGCAGGTTCAGATATCACCAAAAACCTTATCTTTTTGCATGTTAATTTTGAACTCAATATGCAATAAAATCCCACTGCTGGCTCATGAAGTAAAAAAATCATTATGAAAACATACTTTCTCAAATAGAGTTTCATGGGTGTGTTAGTAAATTTCTGAAAGTCACGCAGTGATTTAATTTCTTTCCAAACTTTTATAATAGTCTTCAGCAACGTTCTATCTTTTTCTTGTTCAGCATCACGAAGTCTTCTTGTCTGCCTATAAATATATATGTACAAACTTAAATGTGCATAAGTAGATGAAACAATGCAGCAAGAATGAAAATGTTGAAAAAACACCAATCTGATCGATTACTTCACTGATTTAGACTCAAGACAGTATAATAAACTCAAACTTGAAGATGACAGGATGTGGCTTTCTTTAAGCTTTGTATTCTGTTTTGCTGAATTCTGGACAATGTGACTTTAATTACAGTTAATTTTATTGAGCTCTCCATCTCTTAAAGAAAAGCTTATTAAAACTATACATCATTGTGTGTAAATAGCAACCCAGGAGAACTATGTTTCTGCTATGAAGTAATGTTAATCAAGTCATGGTTCTGGAGGATTCCAAACACTTAACAAAATTAACAGATTTTTTTTTGACTTGGAATGAATATTTGATATTTGGAACCATTGCTGTTTTCCAGTGCATTATCTAAGGACATGTGAGAATTAGTATTGCCTTTCCTTAGGTACTTACATTTACACTTACTACTTCTTGAAGTCCAAACTAAACATTTCTTATGTAAATGACTATTTATAATGTAATCTTTTCTCACTACTGCAACAATTGTTCTTTTAATGACATAACACTGTTACTTGTACTAACTTTGCTTCTGCTTTTAAATAGTTTTATAAGAGATTAAATAAAGACCTTCTGAGACACCTGCACGCCATAACCTGTATCAGCAATTATGATTCAATGTCTTATACAAGAGTCCCTAATTGCTAATGGCAAATTAGTTCACTGGGATCGGAACTGCTGACTCCTCTCACAATTTGCCAGAATTCCGTGGCATATTACCAGTCATGAGCCAAAACGTATTTTCCTTTTTAGTTTATGGTTATTAGAGTGTAGTTGGTTGAAGTTGAGTTGCTGTTGGTATTTTTTATTTGTTTTCCCCAATCTCTTGGATTCTGGGGGGGCTAGTTTCCTATTTAACATAGATTGTTTTTAATGTATTTATTAACATGTCCAAGTGTGAACATCTACATTGCTATTTTGGCCACATAGCTTGAGCCCTGAGAGCTCCAGTTATCTGGAGACTTGCTGCCATGGGCTTTTTTTTCTTTTTTTCTTTTTGCTGTGTAGATATACCCTAAGCTTCATTTCAATATTTCCTTAATAAAATGTTAAGCTGTAGGGATGATTTAATTAAAAATCTGCTTAATTTTAATCTAATAATTGCCTTTGTACTATTCACTTGATAGGGACATATGTAAAAGCTCAATATGATCCACCACTTAAAAGTAGAGAGGTCCTGTGACATAAACACTTATCACTGCATAAAACTACACTTTATAGCCCTATGAGCTAATATGGTCTGCATTAACAGCAACACACGAGAAACAAACCAGAGCATACTCAATAAGCCTACTATCATCAACAAAAATTGAAGGTTCTCAGAGTTAACTAACAGCAAGCATTTAAGCAATCAATTAGCTTACTAGGGCCAAAAAGCACAATATACTTTTCTAATCTAAAAGGAAGTCCTCTTTTCTATCCTGTAGTGAAGCATACTACTGACCACCTATTGATGTAAAGAAACAACATTCTCGCAAGTCAGAACAAGCATTCCAGGGACAAAGTGGAGTTCATGCAACAGTTAATTTATCTTATTTCTGTGGTTACCAAGGATCAGTATTTGCAATGATGCCGTCACATAAAGTAAGGCATAGGGACTGGAAAGAACCATTAAACAAATACCTTCATGCACATTTGTTTTTCCACATAAGACACAAACACAATTTGGATTCCACAGCCAAGGCATTTTTTTTCCTGCAATGTATTTCTTCATAGTAAATAAAATCTAATGTGGTGCTGAAAACCAGATAAGATCTTGAATTTATCCAGGTTTACAGCCAGGATGACTGAGACAAAGGTCAAATGATTTCCCCAAGTTTCAGCATGAGTGAGCAATGTGAAATCAATTTTAATGCAGTAGTTTGAGCTCTAACCACTAGGTATAATATAGTGATCACCATTAAAAAGTCAGCAATTACCAAGACTGTGATATTTGGGACACTATTAAGTCCTAATTATAAATAGCAGGAAATACTGTAATCTCTCAGGTACAACAGTATGGTAACTTGGCAACTGTTAATTATTTAATGGTGACCATGGTACTTTCTCTACGTATTCAATAGATTCGGAAATCCTAGTAATCTTTTATTGCGAGCTAAGCATTAGGTAATTAAAACTACAGCTTAAATATTTTAACTAGAAGGAGTATGTACAGGAGGTCAGACTAGATGATCATACTGGTCCCTTCTGGCTGTAGAGTCTATGCGTCTAATTTAAGAGACTTTAGTCTGTAAACTAGGGCTGGGGATTAGAGTCACATTGATACTCTAGCATTTTCTTTCATTGTCAGCCTGCAAATTTTCCATGTGCAGAAAAAACACTAAAGCTCAGTCTTGCAATTGACTGCATGCAAGTGTGCCCCTGTGCCTGGATGCAGCTCCAATTACTTCAATAGGATTCTGTGTGGGGAGAAGTGCACTCTTATGCTGGATCAGGGCCTAACCTCTAATCTTGCTGTGAGCTTCCCTGCAGGCAGGCTCTTACATCTGCACAGATCTGCATTGATTCAAACACAAAAATGTGCACAAATCATTAAGAAGGGAGTACTGAATAAGCCCTTTGGTTAGCAATGACTCCAGCCATCTGATATAAAATCCCCCCTTTTGAATTGAATTAAAATTGAATTTCCCACAATTAGGCCAAGCAAGAGGGAATAACAGCTGTTCTCAGCTGATGACAGATAGTGCTCATATGTTGACAATTCTGTCAGAAAACCAAAAACGTTCCAAAACTTTTCCTAGAAATACATTACTCCTTTAGGAGTAATAAAACACACACAGAATTCACAAACACACATTTTAAAAATCATTCTTTACAACAAGCAGAAGGAAAATGTATCATATAACTTTGTATTATCAAAAACTAAATAAAAATCATGTACGTTTTGCATATAATTGGAGACTGAAACCAATTAAATCTTTACATCTAAAATTAACACAAGCCCCCATAAAAGTGTACAATATGCAAAAAAATTAATTCAGTTTAGCACACATGAGAAGTGCTAGCCTATTTGACTCCACATGAAAAATGCCAAATTAAGGCCTAGAGACAGAAGTTTTCTTTTTATTCATAGGTACCAGTGACATCAGTTCATGTTTCTCTAGTACTTAGTCAAATTCAACCCACAAAAGCAATTAAAGGTGAACACCATTACAGAACTTTAGTGCAGTTTAGTTGATATCTATAAGACCTGTGTGATCTAGTGCAGTGGTTCCCAACCTGTGGACCAGGGGCCAAAAGTGGACTGGTCCAAGTGCCCATGACTTCCTTCCTGCTGGTGGCAAAAGGGAGTTGCTGCCTAAGGACCCCGATGGAGAGCATTTCTGTGGAGCTAAAAGACTGGTGCAGACTCCTTGCACCAGGAAAGAGGATGGGAGATCAGTGCTTCCCTTCTATGGCCACAGCAGAAGACACAGCAAAGCACTACACCTAAGTCCACAGAGGCTGGTGTCCCTGCAGGAGTCAGAGGGAAGGGAACCCTGATCTTTCTTCCCCTTTACTGCAGAAGGGAGCCACTGCCAGGAACCCAGGTGGAGTGCACCAGGCTACAGGACTCATGCAGTTTCCCAGCTGCAGCCAGGAAGATGGGAGATCAGCAAAGAAATCCTCACTGAACTCCTTTCATCAGACTGCAAGTGGGGGAGGGCTGCTGGTGGAGTCTGGTTGCCCTTCAGGGTTGTAAAAATGATATCTGTGATCCTTGAGCCAAAACGGTTAGGAACTAGTAATCTAGTGCAAACTGTCTCTAATTCAGGTTCTGTCTCTTAGGGCATGTCTACACTACAGTCCTGTCTACATTAGGCTAAGCTATAGCCATTTCTATATTACTGTGCCAGGAAATTGACAAGGCTGTCCTAGTTGGGAGTTGAGCTCTGCCAATTCAGGCTTTTCCCCCTGGCTCCCAGCTGGGAGCCAGGATGCAGATGGGCAGAAGAAGCCATCTGGGCTTCTCCTCCAGGCTCCCAACTGGGAGCAGATCATAGAAACCGCCCTGTCTGTGGTGTGAAATTGATAAGATAGCTGATTGAAAGCATGTCTGCATAGACACTGCATTGTCTTAACTACACCAACATAAGACTTACTCCTCTCATGCAAGTGAAGTTATGCAGGTGCAGTAGGGCATTTACGTTGTCACAAGGACTGTAGCACAGACACTATGCTGACATAAGTTGCCTTATGTCAACCTAACGGTGTTGAACAGCCCCTAGAAACCTCACATGCTTGACGATGAGCTTTATCTCATTGAGATGTAATGTATTGACTACATGTAACAACAGCCTGTTGGCTAAAATCAGACTTGATCATATTTGTAATTATTTTGCCCTCTACTAGACCGCCTTCTGAGAAGAAAAATTCTTAAAATAAAACTCCCACTAACATCAATGGGAGCAAGATTTCACCCTTACTATTACAAACTGAGCTTCTCCACAAGTAGAAGAAATCTGAATTTCCCCACAATGCATAGTTACAGTGTAGCGGACAACTGCAGTGTCTGTTGTTTGTGACTATTAGTTTTTATAATATCAAAGGTAACAGCGGCAAAAACAGCAGAACGACAATTTCATTGTTGGGTTTCTATGACTATTATCAATAATAGAATGACCAAGAATAAAATCATGAAATTAAAATGGCTTTTAGAATGTAATATGAAGCACTTCAAAGTATGAGTCTGTATATATATTTCTTTATTAATAGTCTGGGCTGTTTACATCACATGCACTAATACTTTACCACAACGTGTCAAGTTTTGTAGCTCTATATATGTGCAAAAATAAAGAAAAAGGAATAGAACTGTTAAAAAAAAAAGTAACGTAATGACTACCTACCTACCTGATTTCAAATTTATATTCAGTTACGCTATGTTGTGCTACAGGATTAGGGACACTGGTTCCACTGATGTCCAAACTACTCTGTACTGCATTTCTCAGAGCATGCAGCTAAAACAAAAACAAAAGCAAATCAACAATTCATAGATGGTTTCAAAATTTATGGTGGAAATTGTATCGCATACTGTGTAACCTGAAATGAATTATATGACAGGAAACTGGTACTCCAACAAGGTAAATGAAGACAGATAAAGAATTTAGTTTCTGTATCCACTTTATATCCCCCCAAAATGATGATTTTGGAGACTGAGTGAAATTAAAAACTAGAAACCTCACAGACCAGAATTCATGGTTCAAACAGTTATGATAAAGGAATGAACACGAAACCAGAAAAACGGAACTGCAATCAAATACAAAAGAGGATCACTTTTTCTTAAAGTAATTAAGTGCTTATAAACATTTTGTCTATTATACATCTTCTAACAGGCAAAACATTCTATGTTCACTATTCAACTGAAAGCAAAGGCTGCACTAAATAGCACAGCCTAAATACATCGATATGGTAAATAAATGCACTTTATGAAAAATTTGTTCATACTCAGCAGAAATGCAAAAGTATCTGCTTACCATGGTCCCATTCTAAGCACTTCACAAACATTCATTAATTTTTCTTCACAACACCCATACTGGATGGGGAATTACTGTTATCTCTGTTTTGCATATAGGAATCTTAAGCGCAGAGAGATTAAACTACTTGCTCAGTGTCAAACAAACAGGTTTTGGCAGACTGAACTAAATCTGAGTCCCCAGCTAGTGTCTTAACTACAAGATTGTTCTTCTTCTCAAATAAATTAATTCTTTCTGGTGTTTTCCTTTAACCTAACCTTGACGATAGGAGAAACAGAAGTAAAAACTACAGTACTTATCAGTTTGGTATCAGGTATTGTAGTAAACAAGAATGGGGCAAGCAATTCCAATTTTCAGTTGATTGTAACTTTCTCAAATCATTCACCTGTGCCTTAAATTCCTCTTGCTTGATCTTAAATTTTCTCATTCTCATGCCTTGAATGACTTCTTATACCACAATGTCATCATTTATTATACTGCCAATTTTTGGTGATAATGTATTAGGATTAACAATATATAGATAAAAACAGTATATATCTCATGGCTATAAATCTGGAATTTATATATATATGACCTTTCTTTTAAAAACATCAAGGTTAGGAATTCTTGTCAATACAATGGAAACAATTTTATTCTTTCTCACCTAGATCTGAGACTAAGCTTCACTCACCTCTCTCCATCTTTGTATGCTGTTTTTCTCTTTCTGTCTGTATGAGTCACTGTACCTCGGTAAAGTCATAACTTTAAGCTACCACTCACTGCAAAACATTTTTGGTATACTGAATAAAGGATGTTATGTAAATTCTATTGTATTATAACAATTGTACTGACTTGTGCCTCAGATTCATTTAAAAGACTATAATTCAAATATGTAATCTTTGGGTAGGTCTGCACTGAACATGGAGAAATGTTTCGTTATGCTTCTCGGACATGTTTTAATCAGCTTTCAGTTGAAATTCATTTGATCTGATGTTAAAGAAAAGATGACTGCTAACCTTCTGTAACTTTTTCTCTTTGAGATGTGTTACTCATGTCCATTCCATGCCAGGTGCATGTGCGTGCCGCATGCACCGGTTGCAGAGATTTTTGCCTCAGTAGTATCTGTACAGCTGACTATAGTGCCCTCTGTAGTGGCATGTATATGAGCCAGCATAAAGGTGCTCCCAACACTACTTTCTTCTCAATTCTTTCTTGCTGGAACTCCAACAGAAGAGAAGCAGAGTAGGTCATGGAATGGACATGAGCAACACATCTCAAAGAACAAGAGTTACAGAAGCTAATAACCATCTTTTCTTCTTCAAGTGTTTGCTTATGTCTGTGCTAGGTGACTCACAAGCAGTACCTCTGGTAGTGCGCCAGGAGTTCACAGACATGCAAATTGCAATACCACTCTGCCAAAGCCCGGTGAGTGGGCAAGCTGTAACTTAGCTGATCAGGTTTGACAAGACTCAGCATCTGGCTTGATATAGGATCACTCTGAATCAGAGTCAAGGACTGCCCTGACAAACCCTATCCTTTACACAAATACTCATGCAGATTTTTGCTCTTTTACCAACAGGTCCAGATTTTGGCAGGTCACTCATAGTACTGTTATACTGTGCCAAATCTGAGCATCCAATCAACTCATGATGATCCAGTCACTGAGGTAAGGGTAAATCTAAATTTCTCAAATCTGAGGTAGACTGCAACAACCTCCTTGTCTTTAGTGAAAATTCTTGACATGGTTGATAGGCCAAATGGAAGAGCCATGAATTGACAGGTGCTGTCCCCTACTATGAATTGTAAAAAGTGCCTGTGGGCATGGACTATAAAGATATGAAAATATGCATCCTTCACATCAAAGGCAGCATACCAGCCTCCAGGATCCAAAGAGGAATGACAGAGCCTAGGGAGACCACAATGTACCTCAGCTTCTTGAGATATCAGTTGAGATGATCCAGGTCCAATATGGACCTTTGGGATTAGAAAGGAAGTTGATGGGAGATGAAAAGGAGGAATCAAAATGGATTGGAGGATGTACCCTGCTGAGATAGTGTTTAATACTGACTTGTCTAATGTTATACTCATTAGTGCAGAAAGGAAGGGGAAAAGGCAGTTTGAAAAGAAAGAAGGGATTGGATACTAGGTCAAGACTGTTAGGTCCTCCCCAGGTGCACCCTCAAAAGGCTTGTGTTTCACCTGGTGAGTAGCAGCCTGAGTTTGACTGAGGAGCACTGACAGTTGGTTGATCCTGATGATACTTATAGCCATTTTTTTTTTATTGGGCTCATTCCTGTCCTGACCAGGCACATGAACTGCTGCTGTTGCTGAGACTGTTGTTGAAATGATTACTAGAAGCAGGAAGAGCGTACAGTCCCAAGGAATGTAGTTCTAGAGTCCTTTAGGCCATGTAACCTGGTGTCTGTGTAGTCAGAAAACAGTGCCACACACCAAAGTGGCGGTCCTGTATGAACTGTTGGACCTCCAACAATAGGCCAGATGACTCTAGCCTTGAGGGTCTCTGCAAAAAGACCTCTGACACCATTGTTTTGGTCACTGAGCTGGCTGAATCAGAGGCTGCTTGGAGAGATGCTCAGGACATTTATTTACTCACCCCTAGGTTAGCCACGAACTCCAACGTACACTCCTAGAGTAAAGAGTCAGCAAATTTAACCACAGAATGCAATATATCAAAGTTATATCTCCCAACAGGACTGCTAATTCAATATGCGGAGCTGGAGAAAAATAAATAAGTGAATGAATTTTTCTTCCAAAGAGACCTAGCTTTTTTACCTCTGTTGTTAGGCAGGTGACCTTGACTGCCCTTGGCTATTTTTTTCATTAGCAGCTGACATCACCAGCAAATCTAGGAATGTGTGAGAGTAGAGGTACTCGACTCCTAGGTGGGCACATAATATTTTTTTTCTCTGCCCTTTTAGGGATAGCAGACAGAGGAGGTGTTTTGCCATAAGGCTTTGACTGACTTGACGAATCCCTCCTCGACAGGAAGGGCACTCTAGAATGGGCTGCCACTGCCAGAACATAAAGAAGTATGTCAGCTTGCTCCATCAGCTCCACTGCCTCCAGGCCCAGATTTGCAGCTACCCTTTTGATCATTTCTTGGTGTACTAATAGACACATAGACTTTAAGATCAGAAGGGAAGAATATGATTATCTAGTCTGATCTGCAAAATGCAGACCATAGAAACTCACTCACCCACTCCTGTAAATAAAAGCCTACCTTATGAAGCCCTGAAATTATGGTTTAAAGACTTCAAGATACTGAAAAGCCACTATTAGGTGACCTGTGCACCATGCCACAGAGGAAGGCGAAACCACCCTAGCGCCTCTGCCAATCTGCCCCAGGGAAAAATTCCATCCTGATCTCAAATACAGCAATCAGCTAAACCCTGACCATGTTGTGAAGACTTGCCGACCATTTACCCCGCCAAAAAATCTCTGTATTAAATCAAAACCCATTCCATCAAATGTCCCATCATAGGCCATTGGCATATTTACCACTTGTAGTCAAAAATCAGATAATTACCAAATTAGGCTATCCGCTCCATGAATTTACCAAGCTCAGCTTTGAAGCCAGCTAGATTTTCCCACTGCTTCCTTTCTCATCTGTTTGAAAGTCATCTTGAGAGACTGGGGAAGAAGAGACCCCTATTCTCTCAACAGGTGATGTGACAAATGAGGCAGACAAAGAAGGAGTGGGTCAACCATTTCTTTACAGCTGGAATAGCCTCCTCAAGGAGAATCACCAAACCCCCCTCTGCTTGGTTTGATTCCTCATCCAAGTTCAGAAGTGGGCATAACACCTGAAGGCTCTCAAGACTGACCATTCATGCCATGACCCAGGAAAAATAAGGAATCTCCATGGGCTCCAGAGTTGCCATGGTCCAGGCCATTGCACTTGTGGTGATGGTAGGGCAGAGGAGACCTGTAACCATGGCAGGGTAACAAGGCCCGTGCACAAGGCAACCTCCTCTTCTTCTGAATCAAAGGGGTCCTCCTCTAGAGACCACAGAGTGCCAACCTTGATTCCAGCTACTTAAAGAGCTGGTGGGTATAGTACTTGATTGTCAGGGAGTGGTGCTGAGGTTCTGCCCAGCAGTGCCAAACACCCATAGGTTGTCGATGGTTGTCAGTGACCGTTTCTAATGCTCTGGAGGTTGACATTGCAGTTCCAGGGACTGGTGCCAGGATCCCGGTGCGCTGCATCAAGGCTCCAGGGCTTGCTATAAGGAGTCTGGCTGTTGTCATTTGTGTTCTGGGGACTGGCCAGGTCTGGCAACCACTGTCAAGGCGTCAGTGATCAGCAAGTTGTTGGGAGCAGCATCAAGGTATTAAGGACCTGTGTGAAGTCCCCATCATGGGCTTACCCCTGAATCCACTCTTAGCTGAGTGCCTCAGCAGAGGGTCTCAGTGTAAGAGTCTACCCTCTTGAAGAGTAAGAAGCACTGAGAGCAAGAGCAGGGCCGTGGTTGCTTGAAAGGCCTCAGGAGCAGATTGTACCACAAGGTGCTGGGTACCCATACTACCCCCTGCAGTCAGAATTCTGTCCCAGGTAGGCACTGGGAGCTGGGTGAGGCAGCAGCCAACCTGCCTTACAGAGTGGATAGGCAGCCCTGTGCAGGTTTTTGCTCACCCTCCTCTCCTGCTTGTTCTTCTTAAGGGCTAGGGAGCACCCTTTTCCGGTGTGCAGCTTCTTGTGTTGTTTCTTCAGCACAGAGGATGGAAATTGGTGGCTTGAAGTTCAGTCTGAGGGCCAACTTCATCAGAAGCGCTCTTTGTCTGATGTCACAGGCCTTTTTTGTGTGGCAGCTACAATTCTTGCAGATACTGCATTTGTCCCAAACATGAGTCTCACTCAGTCACTTCAGGCAACTCTGGTGTGGGTTGTTCACTAACACAGGCTTTTTACAAGAGGCTCTTAGTTTGAAACTCAGGGACTGTGGCATGTCAAGAACTATTTATACTAAACTACAGACAAAAACCAATGTCAAATGTTTGCCAAGGCAATGATGTTCTAGCACCACCCTGGTGGCAAGAAGGAACTGAGAGGAAGAGGGAACTAGCAGTGCCCTTACATTGACACAGACGTGTCACTGCAGAGGGTGCTAGAGTCAGCCCTACTAATATTACAGAGGGAAAAATTTCCAGCACAAATGCACATGGTGTGCATAAACACCTAGCATGGAATGAACATTAGCAAGAACTTGAAGAACAAAAAATAATATTTTGGGGCAGGGGAGTTAAAACTTTCTAGAAAAACAGGATTATTTTCAACAAAACATATTCATGGCACAAAGCCAGAAGTTTATTGCTATACTTTGAAGACTCTGTGGCAGGGTCAGACTGGATGGCTTCCAGAGAGTACTGGAAGACCAATATATCAGTCCCAGGCACAGCAAATCACTCTTCCCCTGATAGCTGAGCAGGATAATTAACAGAACTGGAGCTAAACAAGGCCCCATTCAGGACTTGTTAAAAATCTCCCCTCCAGAGAAAGGGTGTGCATAGAGTTGTGAGGGTGAGAAGAGCTACCAGAATGTTTGAGCAGGCAAGACATTTTCGAGAGCCAGGAGGGTTTAGCAGAAGAAGCAGAGTGCCAAGAGGAGAGACCGGGGAAGGGAAAAACCTTGCCTGAAGAGGGCAAAGGACCTTTCCTAAGGTTAGGGGGCTAAGAGAAGAAGCCTTTCCAGAAGGGCAAGATAGAACTGGACATTTGGTTTGGGTAGTACTATGCCCAGTGGGGCTGTCTGGGATCAAGAACCTTCCCTGGCAAGGAGGCCAGGAAGGATCCTTGTCCAAGTAGTGTCTGGACATTAAGTCAGTGGGCATGGGAAAGTAACTTAGGGAAGCTAGCAGCTTTCCTAAATCCACAGTGTGAAGCTGCTACTCATAGGGTCCCTGGGTCGGACCCAGAGTCGAGGGAGGGACCAGGCCCATACCTACTGGCCATCCAGTGGAGGGGCAAGACTCTGTAAGACCCAGAGACAGGACTGAGAGCCAGCAGAGACAGGGAGCCAGCAGAGAGCAGTCATCTAAGGGAAGCTGTATTACTTGCCAGCACCATGAGAGGGTGAAAGAACACTAAGGAGTGAAGCAGCACCCTGACCTACTTCTAGAAGGGAGCATTAGACCCATCAGGTTAAAGGAGAACCTTTGTAACAACTCAAATTTAGTTTTAACCTTAAAACAGCCACTGAGTATCTTAGCAAACTATAAAATACCTTATCTGTAAGGAGTTTGGTAAGGTTTTGTTGTCTTCTTGCTAGATATTGATCATACAGCTGAGCCAGTCTGGCTGCTAGAACATGTTCACGGCTAAAACAGGGATGATGAGTGAATATTAATCCAGAGATATCAATGTCCAGTTGAAACTGTCCGTGAGGGTCCCCAGATCCAACAATATATTGGTTGGCATGCATAGGTTTTATTGCCTGAAATGAAGAGAAGAGAAAAGTGAAATGTATGATGTGACTATTCTGACGGATGGACTGGAACTTGTGAAGATGGTCATGTGACAGGCAATAACCACTTGTTTGTGCCTAACTATAACACTTGATAATACTTGATAATACTAACTATAACACTTATAATACTTGATCGTTTGCAACAGAAAAATGTATCTTGCTTAACCAAACAATTCCTTTCTTTGAGAATTCAGATCTATAAATCTGACTTTGCAACAGAAAACAGATCTTTTACACTGCACTGTAAAATGAAGAGTCAGTACCAGATCTGTCCATCAGTGGCAGGGTAGGGCTAACCAAACCCATCCGAAGATCCTACTCAATAACTTCAATTAGCCTTGATTAAAAGTTACATGAATAACACTACCATAATAAAACAGTATTCAATAAACCTATAGTGCAGAGCAAGTAGACACAACCTAAGCACTTAAACAGAAACATACGACAGATTTCAATTACATCTCAATCAGTGTAGGGTAGACTGAATATATGGATCTGGATTCATGAAGAAAGAAGAATTTGTCATGCTTGCTGAAAATTTTCTATTTACAGGGCCCTACTTAACTTGTGATATTGCAGGAATTGCAACTGTAGCGTTGACTGGAGGAACCCCACTGTGTGCAGCACAGAGCTAACAAAAGAAGCTCTTGAGTAGCCACCGTCTGCCCAGGGTCCTGGCCCTCAGCCTCTGGTGGCCAAGAGTGGGAGCTGCTGCTCTCAGCCCTAAGCAGCCAACAGCAGAAAAATAAAAATGGGCTATATTACCACACGTAATAAGGTCTGTTCTTATGTTTCCACAATTTTCCATGGCTTGTCTGTAGAGCCTTGGAAATCCGTGGATATCTGCAGATACCCACATTCACAGATAGAATACGGATATCCACAGATCATTTCTTGTGGCTGCAGTTGGATATAGGCCCACATATTTTTATCTGCACAGAGCTAGAGCCCCACACATATACAGATATCCATCAATATCCACTTTATATACATATCTATGGATACAACAGATATCTGCAGACCATTTCTTGCGGATGCAGGTCAGATTCAGATTCACATATTTGCATCCACACCTGGCTCTATTTGTCTGCAGTGAAGCTGCAATTGTTTGACAACCCTAAACCCTAGCCCTAATCCACAATTCAAGAAGAGGCTTACCTATTTGTCTTCAAATGTAGGTTTGTAGAATCACTATATAGATCTGAATGAACATACACCAGGAAAACCAATTTGCTGCTTTACACAATTTTTCATAAGGAACACCCAACCCAGGAAGCTGCCACAACGCTTAAGAAATGAGCCCAAATATTAAAGGAAGAGGCCTCCATAATGGCCCAGGGGATTATCATGATACAGGCTTCTACCCATTTGATGTTGAGTGACAACACAAAAAGGGGCTCAAATTTCCTAAATAATTTGATACGGCTATCATTAATTGCTTGTCAGCCGCTCTTTGGTAGGAGGAATAGCTTCAGAAAGGAGGAGGAAGCAGCAAGGAATTCTTCTTGGCTTCAAGCATAAACCTAAGATATCAAGAGACAGCAGCCTGAAAAATGAAGTAGTCTGACTCTGAAACGGAGATTTTTCACAGACAGGACACTAAAGGAGCTATCCAGAGGAGTGGGAAATAGGTACAGGGAAGTCCATCAAATCTCTTCCTAGCCAGTTGATTTGGGTTGTATTCTACTTCTGGAGGATTTGATTTCCCTCTAGTTTTATTAGTGCGAATGGTGAAAAAGTGACTTTGCTTCCCCAGAATGCTCCTGGGGAATACATGATAGTCAGCCCAGTGGGATCTGTGAAATGGGTTCTTCAAGGGTAGCACCTTTTGGACTGTGTTTTGGACCTTGCGTCCCTTTACCACAGTCATCACTGTTTTCTGGTGGATTCAGCCACCTGGCAACAGCCCAAAGGGAGGCAGGGGTGGCTTATCAGATATTCCTCTTAATATAACAATTGCCACCAGGACTAGCAGAAGAGGTTTAAGCACAATGTGCTGCTCATTGGCCTCAGCAGATTACTTCTAAGAGCCTGATGCGGAAATCATTGACCAGATGTTCCATGTACCAGTACCCTCACGACTAGGACGGGCATTGATGTAGTTCAGCTTGCAGCCTCTCTGTAAAAGCCAACAGGACTTCAGTTGCTGCAAACTCCTTTCCAGGAATGACGAGAAAGACCAAGGAAACCTCTGCCCTGGCTGATGGTGATGCTCTTTCTACCCCATGACAAAAGTCAACACAGCTTGCAGATGTCGCTTAATGAAGTACACAATTCAAGGCTCCAGTGCAGGACCAGAAGAGCACATACTTTGTCTTCTTAACAAATGTATTTGCCATCTTAAGTGGCCAGGCTTACCAGGTAGAGTCCAGTAGGAAGGAATAATGCAGTACTGACACTACCCTTTTGGGAAGAGACTCACACCCAAAAATCAATTTAGGAATTGTAGAGGACAAGACTCCTGGTTTTCTTATACTTCTCTCTCTCTCTTTTAATTTGCTTTTATTTGGTGTGTCTCCGTTTAAGCTCTGCAGAAGAGATTTTGGTACAGTTTATCCCAGTGCAAATCACTTTTTAAATGAGGGCACCACATTTAGGAGTTTGGACTGGTGTAGCTACAACAATATAAGACACCCACTATCAACTAATCCTTGAATTAATCATTAAATTTCATAGTTAAGAATACCTGAATGTACAATAACCAATACTAAATTGTATCACAGTAACAATATATATGAAATGCAACGTACCTTCCTATACAATGTTTCAAGTTCTGGTTCTATGTCTTCCTCCAATGTGAATATTGGCGGTCTCATAGAAGACTGTTTAATTGGACTAGGCAATGCTAAGATTTTGCCATCATCTCCAAACCACTTTTTTCCCTATTAGTAATGAAGTGAGATTAACATTTTCTCCAACTTTTATATGAGAATGACTTACAAAAATACCACTATTCCAGGAACTAAGACCACACATTTCAGGAGATACCTAGCCTTTAATTCTCTGTCTTTAAGTAAGCAAAAAGGCACACAAAAAGTATCACTATCTTGTGTCTGATATTCCCCATGCATTTCAGCTGATTCAAACTGAAAATTTTGAGCATATGATAGTCTGCTGACAAGCTCCAGACCTAAAGAAGATACATCTAAGGATACTGCCTGAACAATGCCTATGCTATCATTTTCTTAATCTCCCAACATTGTACATTTTAAGAAACATGCTGGTATAAATAAGGCATAGGCTGCAAACTGCTTGCTTGTTTTAATCACAAGAAATAGTTATTAGCCAAGATGGTCAGGGATCCAACCCTGTGCTTGGGGAGTCCCCAATGTCTGAGTGCCAGAAGCTGGGAATGGGTTACAGAGGATGGATTATTTGATGAATACCTGCAATGCTCCCTTCTCAGGCCCTGAGGCAGCTGAGCAATCCTGTCCCCGCCCCTCCCCCCAGTAAGGCCCCCAATCCCTTCCTCCCACCCTACCCCGCTCCCCCTGTAACCCCTCAGCTGCCCCCCCGGCTCCCCCCCACACTCTTACCTGGCTGCTGCAGTGGCACAGCAGAGCCATGGCTCCTCCAACTGGAGAAGCACTGACGGAGCATGCTCAGACGTTCTGAGCATGCTCTGTCAAAGCGTCAAAAACTCTCAGCTCCAGAAGAGCTATCAGCTGGCCGGAAGACAGAGTCTTCTGGCCAGGTAGGGACTCTGGCTGCTGGCTGTGTGCAGCCTGCAAGGGCTAGCGGCGAGGGGCCGCACAGCTTACAGGAAACATTGATTACCTGTTCTCTTCGTTCCCTTTGAAACGCCTGGCATTGGCCACTATTGGAAGACAGGATACTTGGGCTAGATGGACCATCGGCCTAACCCAGTATGGCCATTCTTATGTCCTTAATCTGTCTAGCCAACGTTATGCAAATCTTAAATTTGATATGTTATATTGTTCACCTGTGATTTACTTTAATTTTCAAATACATAATAATAATCAGCTCTTATGGAACACTTTTCATCAGCAGATCACAAAGTACTTTATAAAAGAGTGCATTATCATTATCCCCATTTTGCAGATGGTGAAACTGAGGTACAGAAAAGTAAAGTGACTTGCTCAAGGTTGCCCAGCAGGGTATTAGCAGAGCTGGGAACCGAATCCAGATCCTCTGAGTCCCAGTCCAGCATGCCATCTGCTAGACTATATAGCCTAACATTGCTCTAAGATAGTTTGGGGTTTAACCTATTATTGCACCAATACCTGCTGAACATTTTCATAGACTAGTAAAACCCATTTTTGTTCTCTGTTGAAAAATACAGTTTGAGTGGGAGGTACTGTATCTGCACTGAAGCACCATCAGCTTCCAAAAAGGTACCTATTTTCTAACAAAAACCTTCCAAAATTTTGATACTGTCCTCAGATTGGATTTTTAAATATATGTAGACCATAGGCTAGCCTCATTATTAGTGCTTCACCTGAAGGGTAACAAAATAAAACATTAATAAACATCACAGGCAAAGAGTCTGAATTTTGAACACTCCTGTTTGCATCATAAAGACAGTACCCAAATGAAACAAACACCAGTAATGCAGTGGTGACCTACCTGCTCCTGTCTCAGTATTCTGTTTTCTAGAATGTTTTGGTTAGATAATGATACAGTGGGCCTTTCTCCTGTGTAAAGACCCTCATCTTCTAGGTACCTTGGCTGCATGTTTTCAGGCACCTTCTGAGATGTAGGCACTAAAGCTCAAACAAGCAAGCAAGCAAACAAGGTAAGGTAAGGTAAGGTGGAGTGCAGCAGTAAAGAGAAATAGAGAGAGAGATGTTTTATAGTTTATAAACTTTTTAAGGACCTACACTGATTTTTAAAAACTACCTTGATGTTTTGCTGGTGCAAAGGGCATGCGCTAAAAATGCTGTCTATGAAATCTGCTTGATGGCAACCTGTAATTTTGATCATGTATGTAACCAAAGAAGCTCTTATTTCCATTATAAGGACAAATCTAGACTATATATGCATATGTCAACATTCTCCATGTTTCTAGATATTTACACTAAAGACGTTACTACTTTACTTAAAGTAATTTTGTTTTAATGAATAACAGAAAAATTATTACGATGCTAATTAATAAGTGATTTTTGGCTTCAGTGGTGATGTTGTTTTGGGGCTTTTCTTGTTTGCTTGTTTTTGAGGGTTGCCTGTATTATTTCCCAGTATAGCTCAGGCATACGCTCTCGGGCGTGAACTCAAAACCTTCTAGACAGCAGCACCCACTGGAGTGCATATGCACATTAACGTCCTCACACAATGCCTTTCTATAGAATGGGATGTGCGTGTGTATATGTATTGTGGGGTGTATATATACTGTTTTCTTTACTAAATCAAGAATAAAGTTACCAACACTGAGGTACTGGAAGCTGAAATATTAAGACACTAAGCACCCAGAACTGAGAACAAGAGAAAACTAACATCAGCAATGCTGACATCTAAAAACGTCCAGCTACCAATGCTAGCACATACTGGCCCTGAGCCAACTTTTGCCAAGGTGCCTCCCCCATCCCCCAGGATGGGGAATAGCTAGCCCAGGGGCAGAGCAGGCCACTTCGGAGGCCAGGCTCCGTTCTCTCGCCCCTCCCCTGGGCCGGCTTTTCCTCCCTATGGGCGGTGAGGGCCAGCTCAGAGGCGAGGCGAGAGAGTGCAGTCCGACTCATGGGCTGGCCCACTCCGCCCCTGAAGGTGGAGTGGCTGGGTGGGGAGGAGAGTGCAGGGTCCAGCTTTCCAGGCACTCCTACGCTTTGGCGCCCTGTGCTGGTGACACATTGGCTCATCCCTAGCAACAGCTCTGCCTCAACACTGCATTTTAAGAAATGGGACCACTAAGTTAGCAAGGTCCTAGAGGTTTGCTTAGTGTGTGTCTCGGCATGAATGAGACAACGTAGTTACATCTCTGTGCTTCAAGAGTCCCTCAAACACTGATAGTTACTGACTGACAGCAGCATTGGGCATTTTTCCTCTGGCTGGAGCTACGGAGCTATGATAACAGGTACCATTGGAGGTTAGAGTATATCACAGTTAAATTGAACAATAAAAGAAAAATGCATTTCATACCTGTTAGGACACTGGGAACAAATAAAATTTGTCTTTCCTTCTGTAGTCGCTCAGAGTAGCTTTCATAATCTGCAGGTTTTACTACTAGAAAATCATGGGCCACCTGATCAATAATGAATAAATCTTCTTTATCTTTAACAAGGTGATCCTCTTCATTCTACATTTTATATGTAAAAAAAATTATTAGTTCCTTTATTTGGTATAAAATTCTAGTCTGGATGGCATTAATCCCACAATTTTCGATGCAAACAGAGAAATGTTTTCTGTTTAAATTATGCTGGACAACACACCCTCACTATAATGAACCCCTCAGGATCCAATCAATTTGTTCATTATAGCCAAGGGCTCGCTATAATACAGAGACCTGCCATGGCGGATGGGAGGCAACAGCTCATCTAACCCTGGGGCTGCAGCAGGGAGTGAAGCAAATGTCAGCCCCCACTGCAGGCCTAGGACTGGAGAAGCTGTCAGCCCCGACTGCAGGCATGGGACTGTAGGAGCTGTCAAACCCCAACACAGTGGCTGGCTCAAGGTGGGATCCAGGGACCATGTTCACAATAACCAAAGATTTGTTATTATGAAAGAATCTATTTTGAAGCACTTTGAGGAAAGGAAGGTAATCAGAAACTGTCAGCATGGATTCACCAAGGGCAAGTCATGCCTGATCTACCTGATTGCCTTCTGTGATGAGATGATTGACTTTGTGACTGTGGTAAAAGTGATGGAAATGATATAGCTTGACTTTAGCAAAGCTTTTGATATCAACTCCCACAGCATTCTTGTCAGCAAGTTACAAAAGTATGGGGTGGATGAACGGACTATAACAGACGTGGCCAAACTGCAGCTCACGAGCCGCATGCGGCTCTTTAAAGAAAAATTGCGGCTCCCAGGAGAGGCATGGAAGGGTGGCATGGTGGGAGCCAGGGGCTAGAAATTTGCAATCATCAGGGACAGCAGAGAGGCGGCAGCAGGGTGAGAGCCGGTAGTGGAGGTGCAGTGTTGTGAGAGCTGCAGGAAAAAGCAGCCTGGTCAGAGCTGGGGGACGGGCAGCATTTTGAGAGCCAGTGGGGAAAAGCAACAAGAGCTGGGACGGGAGGAGCAGCATTGTGAGAGCTTGCAGGGAAAAAGCAGCGTGGTAAGAGCCAGGAGGGGAGGGGCAGCATTGTGAGAGCCAGCAGGGAAAAGCAAGTCATCAGTTAGGTGCAAAGACATGTCAGATTCTACAGCTTACGCACACAATGTTAATTTTACCCTCCTCATCTGTATGCATTATGATACAGTCTTTAATTACAACATCACAGGCTTCATTCATTGTCCAAACTGGATGCACACAGAGGCAAAATGAAAGTAGCACCAGCAAGAAAAAGTCTGACCTTCTGAGTGCATGATTTTTTAAATACTTTTCTTTTTTGATACTGTTTTCTGGGTAAATATTTTTAAAACTGGCAACATAAATTGATCAAGAGCAAGTCTACAATGAACTACAGACAAGTGATGATAATCTAGCACTTTAAACTTGAAAAACAATTATAAATTAATTTTCTTTTTTAAAAATCACCTGGCATTTCCAGATATTGTAATATAATGCAAAATTATTTCTCTCATATTTCTATTTTGAGAATTAAATAAGAATCATCAGAAATGACTGAAAATTGACACAAGTGTTGCATCCAAAACCACTTACTACTGTCAAAAGGTTATTTTAAAAACCTCTATTAATTTAAAGAATGTTACAAGTACTTATTATGGATCATAGTTCATTTTCAGCATGCAAGATGATTTAGACTTAGGATACACCACCACTACTGAAAACTGGCTTTAGAAAAAAAAAATTCCTTAAGTCCATTGAACAAATGTGCCTGAGACATCAGTATATCATCTGTTTGCAGAAGGAACTGCTAGTACATTTATTTTATAACAAAATTTTAATATAACTAAGTTAATAACCAATAAAGTTTACATTCACTGCAAAGTTCAATAGCAACACTATACTTCCACTGATTAAATAGCATTCAACATGTATTAATTTTTCTTTGTTGTATACCAGTAGTCAAAATCCATTTATATTTCAGTGCAGTCTTCATGAATGACTCTATGGGTATCTGAGCCCATTAGACAAGAGAGTAATTGTTGTGAAGGGCTGAGGATGGAAAATTCTGTTGGAAACTTTCTGAAAAAAATCTCTCACCAATTAAGATTTTACTTTGTATTTTAAAAACCAAACAATGATATTTAGAATTTATACAGGCCTGACCCCAAGCTGAATAAACCCAACAGGATTTTTTCCATAATATCTTCTGTGCATGGACTCCAAAGCACTTACTGAAACAGGCTCTGATCTTGCACTTTATGTCCCCATAAATTCTCATTGATCTGTTGTGATTCTGAACAGTTGAAAAGGTGACCCTCTGTGCATTTCTTCACAGGATTAAGATGAGAGCACTGTTTTCCCTTACTATTACTCTCATTTTAAAATTAATTATGTCTGATTGAGTCCTTTTGTTTTCACTGTCCATGAGTATTTTAGTGAAAAAGTTTACTGGCAGAAATGTTGGCAGGGAAGCAGGGACACGGTAGGTGCTGGGATGGTGTGGGGGGCAGAACTGCAGTATGGTTGGGGAGAGCAGAAAAGCAGCAGTGTGGTAAGAGACAGCAGGGAAGTGGCAGTGGAGGTGGGGAAGGGAAGCGTGACATGGTCAGAGAAGCCATAGCATGTTTAGATTTTCTCATAGGCCCTAATGCAGTACACTCGTTAAAATAAAATCATGTTTTACAAGTCCTAAACATGATGTGGAATACTAAGAAATGAAAATACAAAGGAGAAAAGTTTAAAACTGAACATAGATTATTTTCAATTTTTGTCACAATTTACTGCTGTGAAGCATCATATTCCACAACGAAATTCAAAACATTGTGCAATACTTAGAGATCAGCATCTGAGAGAGCTTTTCCTGCTGCAGTGACAAGTTACTGCACAGATTTTAAAAAAAACTTGCCACAAGCCTGTAGTGTTCTACATCTAGAGACAGCTAAGTTTTTATAGGCCTAGTTTCATGGTAACCTTAAATAATTATTAGTATCTGACATTAGTAGGATCAATATGTGCCCTATTTTTATGATAAAATTAAAGTGTGCAATGAATCTTAAGCTTAGTAATTTTGGAGTAGGTAAGAATATGTGGTTATACGCCTCAGTGCGGCTCTCGAAGGTTTAATAATTGACTTGTGGGGCTCTTGAGTTCCGTAAGTTTGGCCACCCCTGGACTATAAGATGGATAGAAAACTAGCTAGATCATTGGACTGAACAGATGGTGAGCAATGTCTAGCTGGCAGCTGGGATCAAATGGAGTACTCCAGAAGTCAGTTTTGAGGCTGGTTTTCTTCAACATCTTCATTAATGATCTGGATAATGGGATGCATAGCACTCTTAGCACGTTCACATGAAGATATTAAGCTGAGGAATTGTAGATATGCTGGGTTTTAGAGGTAGGCTTCAGAGCAGGGGTCTCAAACTCAAATCACCCTGAGGGCTGCATGAGGATTAGTACGTTAGCCCAGAGGCTGCACAACACCTGAGGACTAGCATGGTAGCCCAAGGGCTGCAGCCCTGAAACCTTTTTCATACAATGACACTGCAAATATTGATAGTGATAGTGTCGTTGTGGGCCACAAGAAATAACTTTAGGGGCCATGTGTGGCCTTTGGGCCACAAGTTTGAGACCCCTGCTTCAGAGTAACCTAGACAAATTAGAGGACTGGGCCAAGAGAAATCTATGCCTATGAAGCCTGAAGCTTCTACATCAAAACTGTCAACTATTTGGTATATACTTGTCAAGCAAAAAATACTTCACTGCTGAAGAAAAAGCATCAACTGCAAAGAAATGAACATACGCCTTCTATCAGTGTTTTGAAAATACAACCCCAAAGGTTTTTTTTAAAACAATTATGAAATAAGTTAGTTTTTATTAAATGGATAAGCAAAAGTCACCATAAAGAGTCTGAATAAAACATGAGAAAATGTGTCTATGATTTGTACCATTTCATCCTCTGTTTGTTCTTGCTGATGGCTTACTACAGATTCCTGTTCTTCTCCTTCCTCTTCCTCCTGATTTGAATCACTCTTTGTCTTGCTCTTAATTTCATCCTCTATATTCTCTGATTCAGGATCAAAACTGAATGTAAAAAAATTATATGCTTCTTCAGCAGAAGGAAAATCAGCCTGGACCTAAAGTGAGAAGGCATCATTTATTTAAGATCATATTTACAGTACTGTTTAGTACAAGTAAAATAGCTGAAAATATGCGTCATAACATACTGTATATACTCAGGTATAAGCCGATCCGGGCATAAGCCGACCCCTCAATTCTGAGCCCCCAAAAAGGAGCTAAAATTGGTGACCCAGGCGTAAGCCAAGGTTCCCTTTTGGCCTTGGCCCCTAACCTCCCACCCACTGCTGCTGGCTTCCTCTGGAGTTTCTGACAACTTCCCTACCCCAAAATCTCTACCGCTGCTTTTCCCTTGCCCCCCCCCGCTGTCCATTCTTCGCTACTGCCCTCCTGCTCTGCCCTTTCCTCACTGCCTTCACCCCTGCTGCCCCCCTGCTCTGCCCTTTCCTCACTTCTCAGTTTCCCGCTGTTGCCCTCTGCTCTGCCCTTTCTTCAATGTTGCCCTCCTGCTCCCACCTGCTCTGCCCTTGCCTCACTGCTGCCCCCCTGCTCACTTCTCAGTTACCTCACTGTTGCCCCCCTGCTCTGCCCTTTTCTCACTGCTGCCCCCTGCTCACTTCTCAGTTTCCTGCTGCTGCCCCCCTGTGCCGCCCTTTCCTCACTGTTGCCCCCTTGCTCCCACCTGCTCTGCCCTTTCCTCACTGCTGTCACCTCTGCTGCCTCCTACTCTGCCCTTTCCTCACTGCTACCCCCCTGCTCACTTCTCAGTTCCCTGCTGTTGCCCCCCACTCCCCCCTTTTCTCACTGCTGCTCTCTGCTCCTCCTACTGCCCCCTCCTCACTGGTACCTCCTGCTGTCCCCTGCTCTGCCCCTTCCCTCACTGCTGCCCCCCTGCTCTGCCCCTTCCCTCACTGCTGCCCCCTGGCTCCTCACTGCTGCCCCCATCGCTGCCCTTTCCTCACTGCTGCCCCCCGGCTCTTCATTGCTGCCCCTGCTCTGCCCCTTCCCCACTGCTGCCCCCTGGCTCCTCACTGCTGGCCCCCTTCTCTGCCTCTTCCCCACTGCTGCCCCCTGCTACTCCTGCTGCCCCCTGCTCTGCCCTTTCCTCACTGCTGCCCCCCGGGTCTTCACTGCTGCCCCCTGCTCTGCCCCTTCTCCACTGCCGCCCTGCTGGCTCGTCACTGCTGCCCGTCTGCTCCCTTCTCAGTTCCATGCTGTTGCTCCTGTTCCCCAACACCCTTTCCACCCCTTCCCCCTCACCCCCTAACCCCTGCTGCCGCTCTTCCCAGCCTGCCAGGCACCCCCCCAAAACCCCAGTCCCTGTCGCTGCTTCCCTGGGCTCCCCAAAAACCCTGGATCCTCCTGCTGCTCCCCAGACCCCCTGACCTCCCCCTAAATAGCCAAGCCCTGCTGCCCCTTCCCTGGCCTTCCTGAGCCCCCCCCCCCAACCCTCCCGGCTGTCCCATCACTTTCCTCAACTCCCAGAACTCCTCCCCAACCCCCGGTCTCTGCTGCCACTTCCCTGGCTTCTCTGAATCAATGTCCAGGCTGCTCCCCCCCCCAGTGCTTCCTTACTTGGCCACTCCAGACGCTGCGGTCCCTTCCTTCCTCCAGCCCCAGCCCAGGCCAACTGCCCAAGATGGCTGCCCAGCAACACTGGGGCTCTGGCCCACCGCATGGTCAGGGAAAGGGCTGGCTGGGGCTGTCTACCGTATTCTCCCAAGTATAAGCCAAGTGCCTGTCCTGAAGCCAATTTTCAGGCACAAAATTCTTGGCTTATACGCGATGATATATGGTAAATGTCTATGAATCTTCTGACAAAATCACACAATGAAATCCCATTTGTCAAACAGTTTATATATCAAACTCTTTTACCATTAAAATATTTATTACTTAATAAAACATGTATAGTAACACTTAAATATCAACTGCTTCAGTTTTAATTTGCTCATATATTGAAATACAAACATACTTGTGAAATGATCAGAGACCAGGATTATGTTGTGTCTGTGAAAGACAAAGCCTCACATGTGGTGGAAGTAGAGGGACATTATGCAAACAGCAGTTTCTGGAGAAATTTTGCACACAGAAGACGTAGGCAGAAACAAGGCTCTTTAAGAGTTAAGAGAAGTACTATGAGAAATGACTTCTGTGCCTTCCCTTCTCAAGGCCCCAGAATAACCAGAGAGTACTGGGGAGGTAAGGGCAGAGACTGTCCTGTTCTGCCTCATGTAACACAGCTGGCAGTGAAATGATCATACATGTGCCTGCACTCAAGATGCACAAGTTGTGGGACTCTCCTTCCCTCGCACAGAGAGTTAGCATCTGCTCCTAATAGGCAGAATTAATCTTTACAATTTATACCCAGTGACCACAATTAATAGCAGTATTTTGTTGCCACGTATGTAATATTTAGGAGTATTGTGGCCATCAATCAATGAGAGGAACATCTAACAAGTGAGAGCTCTTAAGTCCCTGTACCTACATGGCTCTCATTTCACAATTCCAGTTTTATTTTTAATCAGAGATTTTCTGTGGTTATTTTTAAACCTGTCTGCAGATTTGCTATTATTTATGCTAGGTATTTATGGAGATGATCATACTTTAACTGTTTGTAAAAATCCTAAGCACCTGGACAATTGGGAGGGCATTATGCTAATTAAGGTCCCAATCCTGCAACTGTTCCACATATTGAAAATCCTGTAGTCACACAAAGTCCCACTGATTTCAGTAGAAGTTATTGCAATGAAGAAAAATGGTTCTTACATGTGATTTTTTCTTGATTTTTTTGATAGAATCATGGAACTTGACTCTAGAAGACAGATGGGATTCATCTTCTTGCATCTGTCTTGAGTCATCTTTATCAGACTGCATTAAAAAACATCTTTAAAGTTATCATACAGATTATTTACAGACATGTCAAAATGAAGGTGATGAGTTGTTAACATACAGATTAACTGCAGCATGTTCACAGTAAAAATGTATTCTGATCAAATGTTCATTAGAAAAAGGGAGCATTTCCTAGTTACAGTTAGCTTTTATCTCTTGTAAAACATACCAAAACTCCTCAAACTATTTATCAAAATTTATCCTGATTATGAAAGCAGGAATAGAACATTTTATGATACCAGAAGTGGGTGCTACATTCAAGGTTTCTGTACTTAAGAAAGGAATGGCCCACTTTCGAATATAAAGATACAACATCCTACATTTTCCACCATCTTGCACGGAAGTTTATGCAGATGTAAAGTGGGTGAAAAATTCTACCAAATCAGAACAGTAGTATTGTGCACTATCTTTGCACAGGCAGATTTTTAGCAAGGAACAGATTCTCAGGTGGTGTGAACTCATATAGTGCCATGACCACAGATACACTGACAACAGATATGCAAAGAAGTGGAGAATCAAGCACTGAATACTTCTGAGTTGTTCAGTTAAAAGCAAACCTCAAGCGAAGATTTTCAGAAAAAGAAACTAAGGACCTTATGAGTGGCAGATTAACACACAGGTCCCTGGACCCTTGCTAATTTCAGGGGTCCCACAGGAGAAGTGGGGGGCCACCAATGCCCAAACCACTGTATCCCTCAGCTCTACCTCTTCCCTCCAAGACCTTGCCCCCTGCTGGGCCACATGCAGGATCTGGGTAGTGGTAAGAGCTGCCCTGGAAGCCCAAGCCACTGTGGAGAGCATCGGACTCTTCATTTACCCTGGGCAGGGGACTAGGGTACCCAACAGAAGCCTCCAGCCTGTATCCCCACTACCAGTGCACACCAACACAGGCAAGTGGTATGCCTGTGACTCTGCACAGCAATCTGGGCTCCCTGGGCAGCTCTTACTATGTGCTGGGTCCAGCTTCCAGTCTGGCCCGGGGACAAGGTCTCAGTGGGAAGTGGGGCAGCAGGGCAGGGCCCTATAGGAAGGAGAGGACAAAGGACCACCTCAGCCCCCAGCAAGGAAGAGGCTGGCACTGCTAACACAGGTTATACTTCATAGGAGGTAAGCTGATCAACTTATCAGCTTCCTCACCTAAAAGCGTGCACTCTACCACCTGTCCAAGGCTACCATGCCATGGTATTCTGGTTCCAGCATCCCTGGGCTTCTGAGGTGAAGGGGTCCAAATATTCTTTTTGCATGGGGCCTTATTCTCCACTATACTACCCATTTTATTAAATTAATGGAGTTACAGCAGTGGAAGACTAGATTAACCATGCTGAATCAGACCCTGAGCATTCAGGGGAAGATTATTTCATTCTGACATCTCCTATCACCAGAAGAGCGGAAATTCAATTTTTGATTCATATTCTCTGCATCAACACACTGAAAAATGTAAACTACATGCTTTTATAAAAACGACTGTTTTTATATAGTAACTTGAAACCAAAACTTCTATCAGCTTCACATTTTTCCCCAACTATTTTAAAAATAAAAAAAATAAGTTTTTTAGAATAGACAACTTTACAACAGTGCATTAAAAGGGACAAAACAAATAATTCAGATTGCCCAGATTTCTTTTACGAGGAATTTTAAACCACTTACTTGCATTTCTTTGCTAAAGGGCAGCTGGAACTCAAACTGTAACTGTGACATTACACCTACTAAAGTGACCAGTCGTCCTTTAGCAAAGAAATGAAGTCTAGTGGTTTAAAATTCCTCAAAAGAAATCCGACCAATCTGAATTACATTTTTGGTCCCTTTTAGTGAGTTGCTGTGAGGTCAACTATTCTAAAAATAAATTTTATATTTTTAACTTTTCAGTGTTGTGGGCTAATGCTCTGCCTGGATTCCCTACAATGGGCTGCCTAGATGTGGGAGGTGGGGCAAGGGCTTCCAAGGTCCCTAGCCCCTTCTCTGAGTGTCTGGCTCTTTCTGAGAGGCAGCTCTGCCAAGAGGCAGCTCCACAGTGGCTGCCCCTCCCAGCTCCTCCCAGCGCACTGAGGCTGAAAGCTGCCTCCAGCCCTGATGGAGGGCGTAACGGGAGCTGTGACCCCCTCCTCTGCCCTAAACATAGGAAACCCACAGCCCCGCTGTAGTGAGAGCTTCTAACTTTCCTAGCCCCTTCTCCTCTGAGTGCCTGGTTCTTCCTGAGAGGCAGCACTGCAGCAGGTGGGCTGGCCTGGATTCCCTGGCAAGACTGGGAGCTGCACTGCTACTGAAACTTATGAGAGAAGGGCAAGGGTTTCCAAGTTCCCTAGACCCTTCTCCAAGTGTCTGGCTTTTTCTGAGAGGCAGCTCTGACTGGCTGCCCCTCCTGGCTCTTCCCAGTGCTTGAACAGCAATTGTCTGGCCTGGCTGGTAATGGGTGGCCTGTGTGGCCTACAGGGGAGGGAGAAGTGGGGTGCGGTGGGCTTGAACCAGGGCTAATGCCTGGCCTGAATTTGCTGGAGAGGACTTGCATGGCCTGTGGCCTTGCCTCGAACAGCACTTCAGCACCATCTGCCAGAGAAAGGTGGGAAAGCACAGGGAATACAAACAGAACGAAACCTAAACATAAAGGCTGTGTAATATTATGGAAAAATTAGTGAAACACATTCATGAACAAACGAAGGGTAAAATCCTGGCTTACATTATGCTATGGTATAATGAAAGGAAATGTAATACTCTGTGTATAGCACATATGAAATATAATTGGAAAGGCTGCTATTAACTAGCTAATTCTTCAAAAATTATGGGTGTATGTCTTTCTATGTAGTGGACACTATCAAAAAGAGCAAAAAAATTGACCTAACATAATGGCGTTCTAACAATTGACAGTTTTAGAACCTTCACTTTCTTGTTAAAATTACAGCATACAGAACACATGACATATTGTATTTCTCACCTCTTTATCCCAGCTGGTTTCTAATTCCCTCTGTCTGAGGCTTTTTAAGCGCCTTGGTCGTGGACTGGAGATGTCTTGCAGTAAAGCAGTTTCTGCTTTAGACTAAGAAAAACCAAAAAGAAATTTCTGTAATACAATATATGAGTAATGTTATAATAATTCTTAAATTTTCAGTCTTAACAATATTTTAATATTAAGTACAAATTCTTCAACTGTATACTTAAATTATTATAATGAGGCAGATCCCATTTCCCTTTATTATACTGTACAGTAATTTTACTCCATATGTAGCCCCAATGATTTCAGCAAGACCCAACCATGAAAAGTAATGCTTACTCAGCATAAAAGTGGCCTCACCTGGTCACTGTTAAAACTGTTAGGTTTTTCCAAACAATTACATTTTATATATTACAAACAAGAATCAAAGTAACTGTTTAGAAAGTAACATAGAAATCAGCACCTTGGAACTAATCTGGAGTAATATAAATTACATTAACAAAGTTACAAAGATTAATTTAATTAATTCAGTCTTTGCATTGCAAAACGGAAGGTAGGATTTGTAAGACTATAATCAATAAAATAAAATAAAATCCTTTATAAATGCATTCTCACCTTTGCAGCTTTTAATTTTTCTCTCATCCGTTCCCTAATGGAAAATTCTGCAAAGCTTGTTCTTGAGGCAGAAGGAACAGGAGGCAAGCCTGAAATAGGAAAATCACAATAAAGCTAGTATTACAGTATTTTGAAAATCTAATATTGTATAAAAGCTAATTAAAAAATTTACATGATGTGAAAATTTGTTTCAACTGAAAAAAACTTTAAAAGATGCATATTCTTGATTTTGATAATAAAATATAACTCTTCATTTCCATGTTTCAAACCGTTTATGCTAGCAGTTGAACTCCTTTAGCCCAACTAGACCCGCCCTCCAAAATAAAATTGGTTGGATCTATTGAAGCCCATGGGGGGAAACTGAGGCAAAGGTACACCAAGTGGCGCTCCAGAGGTGAGGGGCCACCAATACATCCATCCTCAGCTTTTTAGAACAAATTCAATAGCTGACAACCACTGTATTTTCTAATCCCTTCAGACAATACTTCATTGGCTTCTTCACAGCTTTAAGAACATCAGGCAATGTTATTTTCCTTATCTGCTCTGAAGCAGAATGTGGCAGAATATGCCTGACATTAAGGTCAAGGTCCTGCAGACACTTATACATAGGTGTCTAACTTAAATGTGCAAGTGGTACCACTGGTGTCAATTTCTTGATTATAAGGCCATAAGGGAATACTTTTAAAGTTCAGGTCTGGCCAGAACAATGGCTAGCCCAGTGGTTTTCAAACTTCTTTTCTTGGGACCCAGCTGAAAAATTCATTTCTGCCCATGACTCAGCAATTACATCTTTGAACAATGCATTCCAGTCTTTTGGCAGCAACAGTAGACAGTGCTGCGACTCAGTACCTGAGAGTCTACAACCTAGTACTGGGTCCCAACCCTAAGTTTGAAAACCACCAAATTAGATAAAAGCACCATCCTTACACTGATAGAGCTGATTTCTTTGTGCATTTAGTCATATGCTTACTTTAGTGATAAACTAGTTTCTTTTTTATTTTTAACTTTGAGCTCTATAGATCCAGTACATTTACTGGAGTAGGATGGATTCTACTCTGGCTCATGCACCACTAAAAAAATAGTTAAGGACACGTATATGCTTGTGGTGAAATTCAGCAGCAGTTCACAGGAGTTATGCAAGCTACACAGAGTAGGCTGTTTAACTCCCATCAACTTCCTAATTCCTGTCAACAGGAAAAGTGTTCCTGTCAATGCAGTGCCATGCCACTTGAGGGATGATTTTTATTAAGCTGATCTCCAGATTGACTTAGCATGTCTTAACTGATTGCTAAGCAGATCTGGGAAGATCAGTCTGATGGTGGCAAATTTGCAGCTGTGAGCGTGGATGTGGCCTAACTTCTAATTTCAGGGACATATTTTACTCTCATTAAACTCGTGCAGTCCCACTGAAATCAATGGAGATTCAGAGATAAAAAGGACGCACAGGCTGATCTAAAGCATCTTTACTACTTGTGATAATGCATGTCACTGAACCAGAAAGAACCCAATTCAAGTTTTAGATTGCAAGTTGGGTTTACATGGCTAGAAGTTACAAAAAACACCACACACCCAAGGAGTCCTGTGGCACTTAAAAGACTAACAGATTTATTTTTCGCAGGAGCTTTTGTGGGAGAAAATCCCACTTCGTCACATGCTTCAAAGATGGGGGAACTTCTGTAAATTCCCCCATCTTCGAAGCATCTGATGAAGTGGGATTTTCTCCCAAGAAAGCTCATGTGAAAAATAAATCTGTTAGTCTTTAAATGCCACAAGACTCCTTGTGTGTGCAATTTTTTTTTGGTTTGGGTTTTTTAAAATTTTTTTTTTGCTGGACTAGACTAACACTGCTGCCCCTTTGGATCATGGCTAGAAGTTGGAAAAACACCGTTCACATTTAAAATGAGCATATTTTCTCTGAAACAACCGAGAAGCAATAAATAGTTAACCACATGTATGTGAAATTAGGATAAATGGCACGAAGGAGTGCTTCTTTAGAAGAAAATCTCAAAGAGAGATATCAGACTGTAGCTGGGTAGCTTCCCCGCTTTGACCAGGCAGTTTAAAAGCCCTTCAGAGGAGAAGTGGCCAGGGACAGCAGAGTGCTGCAGGGCCAACCAGGGTGCAAAAGGCTGTAAAAAGCCAAGGTTGCAGCTGCCGCTGGCCTCAGACCTGGGAGGAGACAGGTTATGCTGGGAGCAGGGCTATGGAAGCAGGACCCTGGACACTCCCAGGAGCACCGTCTAGCCCAGGGGTAGGCAACCCCTGGCATGTGCGCTGACAGCAGCACCTGAGCCCATTCAGAGCTGCACACAGCACCCTCTGCAGTACCACAGAAATTGCCACTTCTGCCACTGGAAGCCACTCTGGACAGATTCCTTCAGGTGCAGCTGGGACACTGGTGGTCTCCCCATGCCTATGCCTCCATGATGCTCCCCAAGAAGCCACTCCAGGCAGCTTCTTTCTGCAGCATGCGTGGGAACTCATGAAAGGAGCTGCTTCTTTTTGTGGTATGCCTGAGGACCCCGTCCTCAGGCACACCACCAAGATGAGCCCTCTGAGCGACTTCTTTCTGTGGAATGCCTGGGAAGAGCTCCCACCCCTGAATTTTCAGGCAGCCACCACATTTTTTTCAGTGGAGTGGGCCGCCCACATCAGCTGAGGGTCAGGAAGAAAAGACCGGCACAGGGTCTAGCCCCAGTCTTGATATAACGGCTGCAGGTACCTTGGGATGGTGTGTATGGCCCAGGGGACCTGGTAAGGGCAAAGACTGAAAGGAGTGAAGGGGTTGAGGCAGCATTCAACTGAGTGCATAGGGTCCCTGGACCAGGGCCCGAAGTGGATGGCCCAGGCCCCACACACCTCCCTCAGACCACCTGTGACCAGATCACAGGGAGTGGCACAGACGGCTGGCCACTGATACAAGTGGGCAAGCAAAAACTGGACTATACCTCAGAAGAGGGGAACTGAGGGCTTAGCCAGCAGGCTGAAGTCTTACTGCAGATGAGTGGTGAATGGACTGCTACTGCCCACTGATTCAGAGTGGGCCAGGCTGAACTGGATTGAGCCCCAGGAAGGGTGGAGAATTTGGAGGACTCAGCTGGATGGCTGAGGTCCTGCAGAGAGACTGAGAGCATGGAGAAAGACCAAGAGCCAACCACCACATGTGGGACTACTTGAGCCTATTCCCCGTACCACCATCAGGAGGTACTTGTCCGGTGGGTCACTCGCTGCAGATTTTCTACACAGACTAATAAGGCAAAGTCAACAAGGTACATGGGGATATGAATTTCAAATTATCCAATGATGGTAAAATCATCCCTAAAATTTGGAAGTTTGTACCTAGGAGGGTTCTGCAAAGGTCAAGACTGGGTCTGGTACTATGCAATATTTTCATTAATGACTTGAATAATAGAGTAAAGGGTGTGCTTATAAAGCATGAAGATGATCCCAATATGGGAGGGGTTGCAAACCCTTTAGAGGTCAGGTTTAAAATTCAAAATTACTTTGACAAATTGGACACTTAATTTGAATTCAAAGACAAAATTCAATAAAAACAAGTCCAAAGTACTTCACTTGGGAAGGCAAAAACCAAATGCACAATTACACAACAGCAAATAACTGTCTAGATGGCTGCAGCGTGGGAAAGGAACCAAGAGCTATACTGGACCACACACTGAATATGAGCTGTCAGTGTGCTAAAACTGAAAAAAAAAAAAAGGGGGGGGGGGACGACGACACACATAGTTTTTGAGTGTATCAGCAAAGATTTTATCTAAGAAACAAGAGTAATTGTTTCAGTCTACCGAATGGTAATGAAGCCCTAGCTAGAGTACTGTATCCAATTGCTGACACTACAATTTAGGAAATACATGGACATACTTATGAAGAAAGAGTTCAGAGATCAACAAAAATGATAAAATGTTTTGAAAACCTGACCTATGGGGAAAGATTTAAAAAACTGGCCATGTTTAGTCTTGAGAAATGAAGACTTAGAGGGACCGCATCACAGTTTTCCCACATGCTGAGGGCTGTCATAAAGAGGACAGTAATCAATTATTCTCCATGTCAGCTGAAGGTAGGACAAGAAGTAATGGGCTTAAACTGCAGCAAGGAAAAATTAGGTTAGATATTAGGAAAATGTTTCTAATCATGGAGCAGTTAAGCTTTGGAATAAGCTTCCAAAGAAGGTCATGGAGCTCACACATCACTCAAAGCTTTTATAAACCAGCTGGAAAAAAACACTTGTCAGGGATGGTCTAGGTTTAATTGGTCCTATCACCACCCAGAGGACAGGACCTAATGACTTTTCGAGGTTCCTTGCTGCTCTAAATTTCTGATTCTATGCCTGGCTGCAGCTGTGCTATTGGCTGGGTACAGCAAATTTACTGGGTCATATCCAGGAAAAAGTGTGTTCACAGTTGGTAACTAAAAGAGTTAGGACCTCTCCTAAAATACAGCACTGAATCAATAAAAGATTTTTTTTTAAGGACAGAACACTGGATTCAAAATATGAGGATCAAAAGATGATTTCTAGAATGGTTTTTCTAGGTTAGTTGTGATTGCCAATGGGATCACAAAAGATACCCAGGATTGTACCAAGGCATTGAAATTATTATGGTATACAGAAAAGAAAATTTCACTATGGCCCATCCTTGTACATCATTACCCTTCTACTCTCTATCAACCTGTCAAAACACACATGCAAATTATCACTACTAGAGATGCTTTTCTTGCCTTTTTTTAAAACAGTAAATGTAAGAGGAGCTTGCAAAATCTTTTTACTTCAAGTAAGGGGTTGCCTGTCAAAAATGACAAACACAGGTTAGATAATTAAGCTGTTGGTGAAAAGACGACTTACTGTTTGTTTTCTGTTTTTTAATCCTTGCTCCCAAAGAACTCTGGCCTACTTTCAGATTCAAAATGAATCTGCATTCAGAACAAATGAGCACACCTCTTTGTGGATGAAATCTGTGAGGTTCCTTTTTTATATTTCATAGTATTAGCTTCCTGCACCCTTTATATACTGCATCTCTTAATTCTTCAAGCAAAGACTACATCTTGGTATGTGCTTGAAATGCCTAGCATCTGATCCCAAATTCGTTTAGAACCACTGGTTACCAAAGCATTAAAAACATTAAATAAATGCAAAGTAGTTCTACAGAGTCATTAAAGGTGGAGTTTGAACCAGATTTTGTCCATGGTGTACTAGTGTATGTTTACATAGATAGAAAAAAGTGCAGATACAGGGGAAGCAGTAGATGTTGTATACCTAGACTTTAGTAAGGTTTTTAATGTGGTCTCACATCACCTTCTCACTAAGAAAGTAGGGAACTACAACCTAGATGTAGCTACTATAAGATGGGTGCAAAACTAACCATTCCCAGAAGGTAGTTATCAATGGTTCACAGTCATGCTGGAAGGGCATAATGAGCAGGGTACCACAGGGATCATTTCTGGTCAGTGTTTTCATCAATGATTTTAGATGATGGTATAAAGAGTATACTTATAAAGTCTGAGGATAACAACAAGCTGGGATGGGTAGTAAGTGGTCTGGAGGATAGGATCACAATTCAAAATGATTTGGACAAACTGGTGAAATGCTCTTGAGGTAAACAGAATGAAATTCAAAAAGAGAAGTGCAAAGTAATCCACTTAAAAAAGAACAATCCATTGCACACAACATAACAGCTTTCTCTAACAGGGTAACAAGCCTTGTGGATGAGCAGGAAGCAGCTGATGTGGTATACCTTGACTCTAGTATGGCTTTTAATACTGTCTTGCTATGACCTTCTCAACAAACTAAGGAAATACAATCTACCATAATGGGTGCATAACTGCTTGGAAAAGCGTCCCCAGAGAGCCATTATCAATAGTTCACAGTAAAGTTGGAAGGCCTACTTAATGGGGTCCTGCAGGAATCAGTTCTGGATCTGGTGCTATTCAATATCATCATCAATGATTTAGATCAGTGAATCCCAATCTTTTTGGGTTGAGAGCCACAAATATAATTTTTACAATCTTGAAGGGCCACCAGTCTATCAACTCATAAAAAATGCACTGACGTATTTGTATACAGAGTACACCATTAAAAACTATAGATCTCTACATTTTAAAAGTAAACATTGTTAAAATTGTTAACTTAAAAAAAACCAGCAGAAATTTGTTACAGGTGAAGTTTATTAAATATAGGGAAAGCTCTAATTCTCATAGTCCTGTTGGTCCTCTGGTACGGTGGGCCCTCACTGCTGGGAGAAGGCACTGGGCCCAAGGCGAAAAGGCTGAATGGAGACACCAGCTAGTAGGAGGGTGTCTGTCGGAGTCTGGCAGGTCAGCTCGCATTGTGAATCTGATCAGGCTGCAAGCTTGAGGCTGCAGCCTGGCTCCCAGCTGCGTGCCACCCAGGCTCCTGGCTCTTGGCTGTCTGCCCAACGTGGTTGCAGGCTTACAGCCACAGCAGCTCCCAGCTGAATGTTGGAATGGGGCAAAGCAGGCAGCTGCAGTCTGGCTCCCAACTGTTCACCAGAAGCAGGTGAGAGAAATGCGCTGCAGTCATGTCCAGGCCAGGACGGGTGGGAGGTGGGCAACTGTGGCTGTGTGTCTGTCCTGGCCACAGTGCAACTCCTGGCAGTGCGCTGGGACTTGCAAGGGGAGGCAGGCAGCCACAGCACGGCTCCCAGCTCCATGCTGAACTAGTCAGGAGGAATGCATCGCAGCCCAGCTTCCGGGTCTCTGCTGAGACTAGGTGGGAGGCAACAGGCTGCAGCCCAGCTCCCAGCCAGCAACAGTGCAGCCCACTTCTGGCCTGTGGACCAGGGGCTGGGAACCCCTGATTTAGGTAATGACATAAAGAATACATTTATAAAGTTTACAGATGATACCAAGCTGGAAGGGTTCCAAATCCTTTAGAGAATATGATTAAAGTCAAAATCATCTAGAGAAACTAAAGAAATAGTGTAAAGTAAATAGGATGAAATTCAATATGGAGAAATCCCAAATATTTAAGAAGGAGTGATCAACTGCACATGTATGAAACAAGAAATTACTATGTAGGAAGTAGTACTGTGGAAAGCAATCTGAGGGTCACAGTGGGTCACAAGCTAAATACGAATCAACAGTGTACTGCTGTTGGGAAAAAAAAGGAAACATCATTCTGTTTTGCATAAACTGGAGCACTGAAAGCAAAACAATAAATAAATCTGCTCTAATCCATGCTGACTAGGTCTCAACTGGAATATTTTGTCAAGTTTCTGGCACAGATTTTGGGAAAGATGTGGACAAACTGGAGAGAATCTAAAGAGCAAAAAAATTACTAAAGATCTGGAAAACTTGACTTGAGGGAAGTTTGGAAAAACTGGGTTTGTTTAGTCTGGCAAAGAGAAGACTGAAGGGGGGCATGGTAACAGTTTCCAAGTACACAAAGAAGGGGGGAAAAACATTCTCTTTAACTTCTGAGGATAGGACAAGAAACAACAGACTTAAATTGCAGCATGAGCAGTTTAGGGTAGTCACTGGGAAGATGATCAGGAACAGTCAGCACGGATTCACCAAGGACTAGACATATCCCACCAACCTCACTGTCTTCTATGATGAGATGAATGGCTCTGGGGAGGTGCAGCAAATGGTGGACGTGATATTACCTGACTTTAGTAAAGCTTTTAACACAGCCTCCCACAGTACTCTTATAAGCCAGCCTAAATAGTATGGGTTTGATGAACGGCCTACAAGATGGATAGAAAGCTAGCTAGATTACTGGACTCAACAGGAAGTGATTGATGCCTAATTAGCAGCTCTTAACACACAGAGTGCCCCAGTAGTGCTGGGACCAGTTTTGCTCAAATTCTTCATTAATGATCTAGAGGATGGGAAGAATTGCACCCTCAGTAAGTTTGCAGATGACACTAAGCTAGGGAATTGCAAATGCCCTGAGCAGTGGTTTTCAAACCACAGGTCAGGACCCAGTAATGGGTCGCAACAAGTGCTGGGTCACAACATCCGCTGCTGCTACCGCCAAAAGACTGGAATGCATTACTTAAAGATGTAATTGATGGGTTGTGGGGATAGATGGATATTTTTTAACAGAGTCCTGAGAAAAAAATTGTGGATATCACTGCCCCGGAGGGTAGGGATGGAGACAGCGTGATCTAGACACATTAGACGACTAAGTTAAAAGAAATTTGATGTGGCTCAACAAAAACAAATGCAGAGTGTGGCAATTAGGACAGAAGAATCCCACGCACTGCTTGACGCTGAGGATTAGCTGACTATGCAGCAGTTCTGCAGAAAAGGACCTGGGGTTACAAGAAGCTGAATGTGAATCAACAGTGTGCCTTTATTGCCAAGAAAGCTAACAGCATATTGGACTGCATTACTAGGAACATTGCCAGCAGATCAAGGAAAGTGATTATTTCCCTCCATTTGGTACGGGTGAGGCCACATTTGGAATACTGTGATCAGTTTTGGGCTCTCCACTAGAGAAAGAGTCCAGGAGAGGGCAATAAAAATCATTACAGGGGTGGAGCATATAATGAGAGGCTAAGGACACTAGGCTTGTTTAGTTAGCAGAAGAGAAGAATGGGAAATGGGGAGGAATTGATAGCAGCCTTTAAGTACCTGAAGGGGGGTTCCAGGGAGGATCCAGCTAGGCTGTTCTCAGTGGTAGAAGACGACAGAAGAGAACAAAAAGCTATGGTCTCAAATTGCATTTGGGGAAGTCTAGGCTGTTTTTTCAGAGAACTTTTTTTTTTTTTTTTACTGTGAGGGTGGTAAAGCACTGGAACAGGTTACCTGGAAGGTGGGGAATCTCCACCCTTAAGAGGCTTTTAAAGTGTGGCTCTAGACGAAGCCCTGACTAGGATGATTTAGTTGGGGTCGGTCCTGCTTTGAGCAGGGTGTTTGACTAGGTGACATCCTGAGATTCCTTCCAACCCTAATCTTCTATGACTATGAAGTTTCTTGTCAGAGCAGTTAAGCACCGGAATAAACTACCAAGACGTGGACTCTGGATATGTTCAATAGCTTGTGGACAGATACTTGCCAGGGACAATCTAAATCTGAGGTGTCCAGCCCACAGTCCAGAATCCAGCCCACCAAAGGCTGCTATCCAGCCCACTGGAAGCAGCAGCAGCACCTGCTTCTCCCCCCCAGCACACAGACAGGCCCTAGGACAGGGGTTGGCAACCTTTGCCAGCCCCTGTGCTAGACTTGCCCACCACACCATCAGCAGGTGCCAAGAGTAGGGCCAGGGACTCCTCCTTCCTGCTGGCCTCAGCCTCACCTCTGCAAGTGGGGCTCCTGTCTCTCTGCCAGCTGCACTCAGTAGCGGGGTGGCAGAGCTAGCAGGGGGCAGGAGCCCTGCATGCCACAGCTTCTTTTCCCTGCTGTCTGCACTCCCCAGTTGGGGGATGGGGCCAGCAGCCCCCCGTACAGCAGCTCCTTGAAAGGAATTCAGATACTCAGAGAGGGAGAAGCTGCTGGCTTTGGGGAGAGACAATCTTAGAAGCAACTAAAAAGATTCTGGGCTCACCCACATGGCCAGGAGGGCCTAAGCTGGCTAAATGCCACCAGGAGCCAGTCTTATGGGTAAGAATAGAATAGTTTAAAGAGTAGTCCTGCAAGTGTTGTTAGTCCAGTGTGTGTGTTAAATCTTTTATTTGCTAGTGGCAACTCTTGACTCCTTTATTAACTGATTTTGCATTGATTGGCTACATACTCACTTAAAATCATATCCTAATCAATAAACTAGCATTTGTTTTCTGTAAACCTGTGTGAGCTTTAGAAGTTGTGAATCAGAGTGACTGAGCCAATCCATTTCAGTGTCAAATGGATGGCTGGGTGTCTATGGTGACTGGAGGTGGGCCCAATCTCTGTAGGATGGGGTCCCCAGTGCAGCTCCTGGGGACTGAGGATGCTCACAAGGGGACTATCCCATAGGTGGCCAGAGGGTGCACCCCACTAACGGGGACCAATTATGCACAGCAGGGTGGTGTGGACTGACTCAGGAGTGAGTAGAAGCGAAGAATGGTAGGTCATGGTGGCACACAGCACCAGATTCTTGAGAGCAGCCTGTCACATCCCTCCTACCCTACCCTATGAGCTGGGCAAGTCCAGCAGGAATGCAGGGCAGCCCAGTCAGCACCCCCAGAGCCCACCTCCTGCAGCAGCCCCTGCTGGCCACTACAGCTGCCAGTGAGACCCTGGCTGAGGCAAGTAGCCTCCCAGCTCCTCCAAACACAGGGGCCATGGGAACCAGTGCTCTCCCAGTTCTGTCCTTTTCTCCTCCCCGGAGTTTCCAGTCCGGTTCACTTGAGAAACGGTCCAGTAGCCAGCCTAGGAGAGGGCAGGGCCGATGTTGGAAGTGGATCCCTGTATACTCACCTAGCTGCCCGGGAGAGCAGCCAAATGCGCACGAGGGGTGGGATGGGGAACAGCAGGAGGACAGAGGTGGGGCAAGGAGTGGGGAGAGCATAATGGCTATGGGTGAGGGGAGACAAGGTGACCAGCTGTGTCCTCCTCCCAAGTCTCCTCCAAAACTACACTGCACCAACCAGCACTCAGAAGGGGGAGCCAGAGCTGTGCACAGCAGCACTCAGCCCTCCCCCACCCAAAATGTGCTGTTACCTTGAGTGAGAACAAAAACCACAGTGTTGCCCCTCTCACTGCAAGGCTGGACACCCCAGGTTAAAATAATGCTTGATTCTGCCTTGGCTGCAAAGGACTTGACAAGAAGCCCTTTCGAGGTCAGAAGGAGACAAAGGGAGGTCTCTATCAGGCTCTGGGGCAGTCTTTTTGTTTTGTCTGTCCAGATCTTGAACCGGCAGCAACCTCTAATATAATCCTCACCAAGATTAAGGCAGCTGGAATACAGGTTGCTCCCTGAATTGATTTCTTTTCTTCTTTAAAATCTGCTGCTAGCACAAGGTTTAATATAACCCTGACGCCTACACAGTAGCATGTACCAGTACCCTGAGTAGAAGGTGGGATCGATGTTCCAAAACAACCTACAAAATATAAAAGAACACCTACACTAATCTAATGAGTACCACAAACTACTTACGCAAAGGAAGACAATTTCTCGAGGCAAGGGGGATGAAAAGAACTTGGCTCTAAGAAGATGCACTCGCTCCCAGTCATGGGAAGTAAGGCAGAATAGAGGGGACCTGGGGCTGCTCAGCCCTTTATACCAGTAGTTCCCAACCTCTTCTTTCTCATGGCATACTTTGACACCTTTAATTATTTTGAGGCACACCACCCTATAGTTTCTAAATGAAGTCATGAATATTCATGTACCAGTCTAGAACTCTGAGTAGCTTTTCAAAAGAATTCTGTGGCACACCTGAGGGCACACTGGTTGGGAAACACTGCTTTATACCACCGGGCAGCAGAAGCCCCCCAACACTGTGATGGACATGGACATCACTAAAGGAAAAACGGTTGGCAGGCTGCACAAGGGAACACACTGTGAAGTGGAACAGAGGTGTGCAATGGTGCGAAGCAAATATTACTACTGTGAATCGGGAAGGAGAGGGAGGAACATGGACAGTGGTTGTACGGTAACCCAGTATTCTCCTCAGGACTTGAAACAGGGGATGTAAGGGGGTGCTCACTAAATGGGGGGTGATAGGGAAATTCAGGGGGAGGGTAGGACAGGTGTGGAGGGAAATTTGGGGGGCACAGGAGAGGTGCAGTGATGTTAAGGAAATACAGGGAGCATAATGGGTGCAGGGGGTTAAAGAAATTCAGGGGGAGGGTAGATGGGGTGTTAGAGAAATTCAGGGGGGCACAGAAAGGGTGCAGGGGTTGTTAGGGAAATTCAGGGGGGCACAGGATGGTGCAGGGAGCATTCGGGAAATTCGGGGGGGACACAGCAGGGTGCAGGGGTTGTTAGGAAAATTCAGGGGGAGGTTAGGAGGGGTGTAAAGGGGTGTCAGGAAAATCCCCAGTATAACCGACGCTGAGGCCGGCCGGCGTAGCATCATTTTCAAACGTCCTTCGGTTCCCTCACAGACGCTAACACCCGCCCGGCCGGAGGCTGGGGCCCCGCACACAGCCTCGCGGGCTCGGGCCGCAGGGGTCCGGACCGGGACCGGGACGGGGGGTGACGCCAGACGGGACCCCCGAGCCGGCGGGGTCCCTGAGACACACTTACTGCGCGGGGCCCGGCCTGTGGCAGCGGGCGCCGCCATCCCGGCCCTGCTCGCCTCCGCCTCCTCCGCCACCAGCCCCGCGGCGCCGGCCTCCAGCAGCTAGGGGAGAGGAGGGGGAGGGGGAGCGGAGCTCACGTCAGGGCCAGAGACGAGAGACGGAAGCAACCGCCGGAACCCCCCGCCCGCGACCCGGAAGCAATCCACAGCCAGCGACCCCCTCCCACCGTCCCGCCTATACTAAGAATGCGCATGCGCAGCTTCCCTAACGGTTCCTTCTTTCGCGCCGCCGGAGTTTTACGCCACCAGGCCACTAACTCACCGCGTGCGCATGCGCGTTCGCCCTCCCTCCTCCCCCCTGAGGGCGGGACCTGCCCGAACGCAGCGGGCGGGGAGCCACCGCGCTGAGTCCTGCCAGCCAATCACTGCTCGCGCTGCGCTGCCCGTCCCCGCCGCGCCAGCCACTCACCGGCCGTCTACCCCTCCGCCTGCGCGTGCTCAGTGCTCGCCTCTGCGCCTCCCGTGCCACGTGCTCCTCCTCGCTCCCCGCCTCCTGCCCAGAGAGGGAGGGAGCATTACAGCGGGTGGGGAAAGGAGGGAGCCCCGGGCGAGCTCGGTGCGTGCCACGTGCAGACTGCCAAAGGGGCAGCCGTGTTAGTCTAGTCCAGCAAAAACCCAAGGAGTCCTGTGGCACTTAAAGACTAACAGATTTATTGTTGCATGAGCTTTCGTGGGAGCAAATCCCACTTCCTCAGATGCTTCGAAGATGGGGGAACTTATTCTGTAAGTTCCCCCGTTTTTGAAGTATGGGACGAAGTGACATTTGCTGCCACGAAAGCTCATGTGAAAAATAAATCTGATAGTCTTTAAGTGCCAGACGGCCTCAGTGGCATAAGAGTGCGTGGCTCTTATGGGCACGGTGGTGGGCACAGTTTTGGGGCTGAGTGAGAGACACAGCATCCTCCCTGCTCCACCCTCCCACCGGGATACTAAAGCCTGGAAAGGAGGGCAGGGAAACAATAAACAGGAGGACGTCGGGGGGCACATGGAGAAAATGTAGTATTAATGGAATAGTCTTCTGTTTTTAAGGGGCCCTGGAATGCTTCCCCCTAAAAATAGGGTGTTCTGGGGTGTTCCAGCGTACTTTAACTGCATAAGTAAAAAGCCAGACGAAATCGTATTTTTAAAATGCCTTCCGGATGGAGGATGTGAAGGGAAAAAGGACATGTCCCCCTTTTGCCTGATATCTGGTAACCCTGCTTCTGGGGCTGCAGTGCTCTTGGGAGGGGAGACCGGCAGGGGCGGCAGTGTTAGCCTAGTGCAGCAAGCGGCATAGGCAGTTGTAGCAGCGGGGCTGTGCAGACAGTTGCCGAGGCCCTCCTGCCAGCCAGGGCTGGAGCAACGGCCGCAGCAGGTGGTGGCTGGTGGGGGAGACCACAAGGAGGAGATGGGCCCCCAGTGAGGCAACGGCACCCTCCCTCCCTCACGGGGTACATTCACCAGGCTGGTCTCTGGTAATTGTCTATGAGAGTGCCCAGGGCTTTGTCAGCAGGGGAAGCCACCTATAGCAGCACTGGGTGAGCCAAAAGCAGCTGCTAAAGCAGGAACATGCTGCTTCCTGCACCTGGGATGGGTAGGAGCTGAAGCTCCCAGCACAAGGAGAAAAGGGAGCCTGGGGGGAGTTATTTATTACATGAGCTTTCATGGGAGCAAGTGGCACAGGACTCTTTGCCTTTTTTGTTGGACTAGACTAACATGCCTGCTCCTTTGGAACGTTGTACCCCCACCCCCCCATCCTTGACTTCTGCCCAAGGCCGCAAAAACACTTAAGACTACCCTAGCAATAAGAATTCATGTGCAGGTTTGACACCATGAACTCAGGGCTGAATAAAGAGTATGGTTTCTTTTCCCATTATAACAGTTAATTTTGCTTTCCTCCACTCTTCCCCCCGCCCCCAACTCCCTGTCAATTGCTGTACTCCACTGTTTGAATCCTAACAACTGCTTTGATTTGTTGTGACAGTTTGACGTGATACTTTGACTTACACTCCCCTGTGTTTGTTTTGCTCCCATTCTGTAAGTTCCTCAAATGCAAGTATCTGATGAACTGGGATTTTTCCCACATGAAAGCTCATGCAATAAATAAGTTCGTTAGTCTTTAAAAGTGCCACAAGATGCCTTGTTTGTTTTGCAAGGGAAGAGTACAGCTAGCTGCTGCATGTCCCCTACACCATAATGACTAAAAGCCCCAAAATTCCATACGGCTCAAGACTGTTCCCAGAAAACAGTGGACTGTACCAACTTTGGATAGTGTTCTCCACTGTTTGAAACTAAAAAACTTATTTGATTTGCTGTAATAGACTGACCTAATCCCATGACTTACGCATCCCTGAATTTATTTTCCTCCCATTGTGTAAGTTGTCCATCTTTAAGCATCTGACAAAGTGGGATTTTCTCCCACAAAAGCTCATGTGATGAATAAATGTTCATCTTTCAAAGTGCTTCAGGACTCCTTTGTTTTGCTAAAATAATCGTTGACTTGTAAGTTATGTGCATATTGTTATTTCAGTTCCATTTCCCCTTATCAAAGGTCCTTGTTTGTTCTCAGATTGTGAGCTCTTCAGAGCCAGTACTGTCTTTTTTAAGTATTTGGAAAATCTTTGGCACACAGCAGGAACTATAATAATTGATAAGGTAATAATATAAAAACCAAAAGCATTTTATGCTCAGTGACTTAGTAACAAAATTAAAAACTGACATACATTAAAGCTTATAGTATGTTGTCTATATGGCTATGTCTACACATGCAACGTTATTTCGAAATAAGGATTTTGAAATGAGTTATTTCGAAATAAAGTCCTTATTTCAAAATAAGTTAATTCGAATTAACAAAATGTTAATTCGAATTAAGGGAAAGCCTGCAATCCAAACGGCTGTTATTTCAAAATGGTTATTTTGAAATAAAGCCATTTGGACCTGTAGTTTCGAAACAGTTGTTTCAAAGCAACGGTGTTGTTTCGAAACAACAGGTCTAATTGGCGTTATTTTGAAATATCCATTTCGAAATAACTGCCATTTCGAAAACATCGGGGTTTAACTTTTTCGAAACAACGATTCTTATTTTGAAAGGACGGGATCCGTCCTTTCGAAATAAGAAAATGTGTAGACTAAATTTCTTTTATTTCAAAATAACGAGTGTAATTTCGAAAAAAAAGTGCCATGTAGACATACCCTATATGATTTGCACAGAATTTCTTTTCATAATAGCTGTGTATAACCCCCATCAAACTCATTTGCTATGGTGGGCTAGATTTGACTTAAATGTATTTCAACTGGGTTGTACATAAGTTGAAATGCTACAGCACTCTCAAGGCATCACAGAGTCTGTGTAGGTAAAACTGCACTCCATAATACTACTGTCTTTCTCTCGCTTAGCGAGAGAGTGTGGTTCTGCGCAGCGCAGTCACAGACCGCGTGGAAGAGGTTCGTGGGCTGCATTCAGGCAATGGGCTGCATGTTGGACACCCCTGAATTAGAAAAAAGTCACTTGCATGTATCCTAAGGGGAATAAACATCTATATTAAGAGATCCTTATATTACAATTGGGTAACTGGCAAAAGTGTGGTATGAACAAAACCCTATAATAATTTTTAGAAAAAGAGAAGCCCTATAATCCATATTTGCCTTAATAGCTAATCTAACAAAACTAACCTCCATAGTCATCATCTGAGTTTCTTCATTGAAATTCATATGTGCGGCAATCGATACCTGGCTGTCATAAATAATAAAGGAATTATTACTTGTAGTTTAATTAGATGTAGACATATATTTATGCACCAGTCTTGCAACAGACTTCACATAGGCACACCTTTGCAGTCATATGGACTCTATTCACTTAAAGTGATATGATTAAGTATTTAACATTTCAATAACAGTTTTACTGTCATAGCCAATTCACATGATCTTCAAAATATACCTGTGAGTTTATTAAATAATTCCCTGTGAATGAATCAAGTTGACATACATAAATTGTATGCACATTATTTATTGTTATAAATCATATACAAATTGCTTATTGTTGGTTCATGTACTCTCACAAAATTGAGGTCCCTTTCTTCTCTTTCTTAGTTGGGTTCACTTTGCATTAATCACTCTTGCCAAATCTGACTTTTACAGATGTGGCTACGGTGTTATCTACATGATAAAATTATAGTGATTTAATTCAAACTGCAGAAAATGATGTAGTGAAACAGATGCAGCCTCATTCTATGGTAACTATTATTTTGGTTTAAGAGTTCCTGATATCAATTTTAGTTTATGTCAAACAAGGAATCAATTTCACTGAATCCGGCCCTCTTAAACCCAAATGAGACCTCAAATTAGATGGTTGCCAACTGTACCCCACTCCATCTCTTCATGAGCAACTTCATTTTGTACCACTCTTATAATATTTCAAGGCCTATTAACATTATCTTGAAAAGTTACCATATTTTAACATATAGTGCATAAATATCACTTTAGAAAATGCAATTCAAATAGTTGTGTGTGTAGGTTCAAGTTACTGGGGAATGTCTTACATAAAAAGGTCCTTACCAGGATTGTTTTCTAACATTTCTTGAAACTAATGTCATGGCAGAATTAAAAAAAAAAAATTATAACGTAATTGAATGCCTTTATCCATACTAGAATACAGGCTATATAAAGCTGTTCAGTAGCATAGGGTTGTCTGTGTCTAAACACTTTAAAGATGAAAGTAGAAATGCACTCCAGTATTACTAGCTGCACTTTTAAAATTAAATAACCTTGAGAATCCTTTATAAAAGTCACTTTGAGGACTTCTGTTTCTTAAAAAAAAAAAAGATCAAAACCAAAAGGGAAACAATAGAATCATACCTGGGTTTTAGTGGGAGTACTTCTGGAGTTGCAATCAACAGTCTGGCATAACAAAAACAACCATGGTAGCAACAAGGTTGCTAAGGAAGTTCGTTAAGCTTTTTAAAGGGACAGTGTCAGGAAATATTTATGCCCTTCTAAATAAATGCAGGAAAATCTCAGATTTTTTAAACTGTTAGCAAATAAGGGAAAGTGATACTATATAGGAAATAATTTTAACCCCAATCCAGCAAGCACTTATACATGTGAATCATACTCAATTCATAAGTAAGCTGACTTGGGTACATCATTGCAGGATTAGGATGTAATTGTGGCCAAAAATGGATAATAAGTTATATAAATATAAATCAATATTTGGGGCTTACATCTTCTCCCTAGTCCTTAGATTGAAAGAAAAAAGATCATATATTCCTACTTTTTCTCAGAATTTCTTTTAATTGGGGTTGCAATTATTTTTTTTTTTTCAAATAGGAGTGGCAAGAAAAGTTTGAGCATTCATATTCACTCTCCTCCAGACCAAGTCCTACTGTTTTCAAATATGTAGACTGCTACTGTATGCCCCTGAGACAAGATCTAAAACCCATGAATTAAAAGTGAAGAACATTCTATCTGAGGCAATATCAACTGACCTCTCCCTAACCCCTCAAAAAGACCCAAAATATTAAGAATAGTTCTCCTTAAGGAACAAGCCCCTGTTATTGAGAAGTACCTTGCAAACTTCAATTTACTTTTCCTATGCCACAGTGTCGATCAAGGATAAAGCTTTAAAACAGAATCTGTAAGGGCTCCCAAACACCATTTTCTTTTTCTCATGCATGAAAGTTTTCAAAAAGTGCATTTTTGATGTACTCAGGATACACCTATGCTCCCATTCCTTGAAAATGTTCAGCATACTGAAAGGGCATACTGAAAAAGAAAATTAAGTTCTCTCAGCAGCTATGACTTACAGAGAACATTTGACTAGAGAGCTAATCAACAAATATTCTCAGGTGAGCATGACCTCAGTGTGAAGCTGGGCTGGAGCGCTGACAACAGTAGATGATTTCAGCTCTAGTAAGTACTTAACAAAACAAAAGACTCCTAATGGAATCTTAATAAGTTTTATCTTTGAAAAATGGAAGAGGGATGTTAAACCATATCTGGGGTTCTTAGGCAGAGTCCACATTCCAGGCATGAAGGCCAATCTTCACAAGGCTCTGGCATCTGAGTCCCTTATTTAGCCACCAGCTTCTGTTCAGATGAGTGACTTCAATCAGAATAGGCTAAGCACAGTTCTCATAGGCTGTGTTCACACACAGGCATTATTTCGATACAAGTTGCGTCGAAACAACTTGTATCGAAATAATGCCTTATTTCGAAATAACTTAATTCGAATTAACAGTTTGTTAATTCGAATTAAGGAAAAAAGCTCAAAGCGAAATAGCAGTTTCAGGCAACAGTTATTTTGAAACAAGTCACTGTTGTTTCGAAACAACATGTTCTGACGGCATCGTTTCGTCCCCACATGGGGTTTAAGTTGTTTCAAAACAATGCCGTTGTTTCGAAACAACGGGTGCTGTTGTTTCAAAACAACCATGTGTCGTGTGAACAGGGTATTTCTTATTTCGAAACAACCTCTGACTAATGTGATCACTTAGTCTGACCAATGTTCCCGCTCCTTTTTTGTAGGCTGTGTGCGCAAAAACTTCTTTGTGTGTGCAAAAATATTCTTTGTGTGTGCTAATATTAGCACTGTTGAGTTTTTTTGTGCATGCTTTATTTTGTTGTGCAAACAGGTTTCATGACCTATGTGTGCATGCACTTGTGCACAGCTTAGGGGGAACAGCAAGTCTGACCTCCTACACAATGCAGGCCACAGAACCTCACCCACCCACTCCTGTAATAAACTTCTGCTGCCCTTTGCTCAAATAATAAGGCCATTGAATTTGTGTAATTTAGAGCTCAAATGAACTCAGTTCTCTGTGAAGGAGCCAAAGTTAATTTTCTTTGTTTAAAATAAGTCCTAGATGATTGAAGAGACTGCCCATGAACTTGACACATTGAAGAATTGGATGCTCTGATCTGCCTTACAGCAGATTAGGAGGCTGTGAACTCCCATACTCTTCCAAAAGGCCACGACATGGCCATGCATTTTGTAATTACACATGAGGCCTTTAGGCAGCACTACCACATGAAATCAGACTCCTTGGCTATGTCGACACTGGAGGCTTAAGTTGACTTAATCAGACTTAAGTCAATTTACGCTACTCCATGGCCACCCTTGGAGTTTATTAAGTCAACTTAAGCATGTGCTTAAGTCAATTTAATAATTCTCACCCTTAATAACTCTCATACTTAAGGTCGACTTTAAGGGTTAAGTTGACTTTATTAAGTCGACTTAACAAAATGTGGCCATTTAAAGCAACAGTAAAGTCAACTTAAGGTAGCAAAGCCATTGGCAGGGGATCCATTTAAGTTGACTTTATGAAGTTGACTTAAACAAATGGGGGCTCTCTAAGTTGACTTAATAAGGCTGACTTTAAGTCCACCTTATTAAGTCGATTTAACCGAGCCCTCTAGTGTAGACGTAGCATTGAGATACATTGCATTTCCAGAAGTTCAGTAGAGGTTTTAGACCACTTTTAGACTTGGGGATCAGAAAGTATCATAAGCCTCTTTCTATGATGTTGAAAGGGAACTTCTTCTATGGCTCATAGAGTGAATAGAGTCTAAACTTCTTAATGGAGCACTGATTAATTAAACTGGTTCCTAAAAAGGTACATGGTATCCTAGTCTCACAGTGCTTAGGACCTGCTTTTTTACCATTATGGCTCCCTAAGCATTGAGGAAGTAAGACGATCTGTCCCCAGCTGGTGCATTTTCTTCTGGAAAAAAGCATCTTCTCAAAGAATGAAAGGATTGCTTGTAGTTCTGCTACTATATAAAAGAATCCTTAACAATTCCATGACTCCAGGTTCCCTCCAGTTTGAGAGGATTTTAAATTTTACCAGGATCTGCTTAGGAGAATGGCTATAGCTTTGGGCATACAAGCTGAGCTAGTGTGATAAAATACTCACAGGCTATTGGACATTCTTCAGGCACCGGCCCCTGGCAGGATATCCTTCCATATTAATGAGGCCTTTTGGAGGCAGCGAAGGACCTATGTACACAACAGTTTCCTTAGCTCCTACAGCTAAGTGCAGAGATAGGTAGAGCCGTGCGCGGATACAAAAATGTGGAACCGCGTCCAATCCGCATCCGCTCAGTGATAACATTAATCTGATCCGAAATCCGCATGCCAGGATTTAGCTGCATCTGTAACCGCAGTTGCAACCAAGCTTGGGCTCACATACAACTATTAAGACTTTGATTGGTTCATTCCCCATATGGGTCCTACCCACTTTTCCTTTCTTGTTTGTGGTTTGCATGCTGTGCTATCAATCAGATTTCTTTGCCCACCTGTGAAATCTCTGATTGACAGCAATGGCTTGCCAACTAGAAGCAAGAAAAGGAAGAAGCGGACAGGGGAATGAACCAATCAAAGGTCAGCAGTGAGTCTCCAAGTCCCACCTTGAGACTCCGATTGGCTGGCAGATCACAATCTAGGATTGGCCAGTGTGCTTCCTGCTTCCCCTGTGCAGCAGCTTCCACAATGGATTCCACTGTGATAAGGTAACAATAGAAGCTGCATCCGTGAGTTGATCCACAGCAATGGGTCTGCGGTTATCCGCACCCGCACCCGTGGATGCGGATACCCGTGGATCTGCAGCAGATACCCGCGGATTTGCAGGGCTCTAGAGATAGGGTTACCAGATGTCAGGCAAAAGGAGGACATGTCCTCCTTTTTACCTTCACATCCTCTGTCAGGCAGGCATTTTAAAATATATGATTTTGTCTGGCTTTTTACTTACAGAGGTTAAAGTATGCTGGAACACCCTGGAACAGCCTATTTTTAGGGGGAAGCATCCCAGGGCCCCCAGAAAACAGAAGAATTTTACATTAATGCTAAATTTTCTCCATGTGTCCTCCAATGTCCTCCTTTTTGTACTTCCTTGTCCCCCTTTCCATGCATTGGTATCTAGTAATCCTATGCAGAGACAAATTTTACCATGTCCTGAGATAAGACTTTTGAGTGCTTTTATTCCCATTCTCCCTACAACCTGAGTAGTTAGAGATACCAATGAGAGGGTCATGTCAACAGGGATTTAAGTCAACTCTCACCCCCCTCACCCCCCCAAAAAGAACCCAAGATTCTTGATTTGCTGGGGAGAAAATTCCACCTGCTCTCTCCGGATGTGTATAGTGAACTATCAAGCACTGTTAGCTAAATACAATTTTGTGAACAGAGATACTATGTCGAAGTTTATGGACAAAGTTTTCTGAATGTGCAAGAGAGGATTTTAAGGCTTTCCTAGTGGAAAGTTGTTTTGTGCCTCTGGCATAGCTCCAGTCCGTTGAAGTCAGAAAGGGCAGTGGGGTGGCTGACAGAATGCAGGTGAGGTGGCCAGTGGAATGGCATGTGGCATGGCAGCGACAGCAAGGTACCTTCGTGCGCTGTAGCCATGGTAGGAGGTAATTTACTCAAATGCACCCCTGAACTCTGGGTCATCACTGATCAAGGACCACTACTCTGAGTGGGATGGGGTGAAGAAAGAAAAGAGAAGCAAAGGACACTGCTCAACATACTGTTTTGCTCATGGTTTTATGTTTATGAATCCTGCTTGTGCTACTTGCCCAAATTAATAGAGTTCCTTTCATTTATTATTATTTTTTCTATTCTATTATTATTATTTTTCTATTCTCTATTTCTTTTTCTATTGTAAGAGAGAGAAAGTATCAGTTTTTGGAGGCACTCAAAGGGTTGTGGACTCGTGTATAATTTCCTGGGTGACTGCGTGGGGCTCAAGCTACTTTTGAACGAATTATTGTATTTTTGAACGAATCCCTAAATGTCAAATCTAATCCTTGTTGCTGCTCACTCCAACTAGCAAAAGAGTTACATGAGGAAAAATAATTTCTCTTAAAATTCAAAAATACTGTTTCATGCCTACAGTCTGCAATGTTGTTTCACGTAACTGAATTGACACGTGTATTACTCCTAGATGTATGCTGATTTGATATATTGCTTTCTCAACCACATTTATCATCTTCTACTTCCTTAGTGAACTAGATACATCTCAAACAGATTTGTAAAAGTGAACTGGATGCTTCCACATTAAATTGAAGTTACCAATTCAAACATATTGCCCAGTGAAACATCAATGCCATTACATAACATATATGGCACATTGCTTCTCTTAAAGATTATATACTATGTAATTTAAAATCTTATACTGATGCTCATTTATGTGCTTTATATAGTTTTGAACCATTTGAAGAATTTATATAATCTTTTCCACAACATACTATCATTTTTTTCCAACTGTACCAAGGAACACTAGAGTAGCATGTAAAATTGTTTAGGAATAGTCATATATTGCTGCTGAAAAGTAGCACAGAAAGTATGTAGTAGCACAAAAAGTTGTATGATTTTGACTAATAGGTACCGAAACAGTGAAGAAAATGAACTTAGCTATCCAAATTAACTTACTCTTATCCTTTTGAAAATTACTTTAAAGAACTTTAAAATTTTGTGTATGTTAAAAGTGTCCAGCAAAGAAAAATAGTTTGGATTGTGTATTTATATATATGAGATTTGGATGGATATAAACCCTCAAATTTGGGGGTTTATATAGTTGGGATTGTGCCCTTTTTTTTGTTACTTTATGTTAAATAAAGGATGCCTGAAAGGATGTTTGTTTTAAAAATCACTTCCCCTGCATTTGTTTCTTTATCATATCATAGAATCATAGGGTTGGAAGGGACCTCATGGGTCATCTAGTCCAACCCCCTGCCAGAGGCAGGACCACTCCCACTTAAACCATCCCAGCCAGGGTTTTGTCCAGCCGGGCCTTAAACACCTCCAAAGATGGAGACTCCACCACCTCCCTTGGCAGCTCATTCCAAGACTTCACCACTCACCTAGTAAAAAAGTTTTTTCTAATATCCAGCCTCGACCTCCCTAACCACAACTTGAGACCACTGCTCCTCGTTCTGTCCTCCGTTACTACCGAGAACAGTCGAGCTCCATCTTCCTTAGAGCATCCCTTCAAGTAGTTGAAGGTTGCTATCAAATCCCCCCTCAATCTTCTCTTCTGCAGACTAAATAAGCCTAATGCTTTCAGTCTTTCCTTATAGGGCTTGTGCTCCAGCCCTTTAATCATTTTGGTTGCCCTCCTCTGAACTCTCTCTAGCATGTCCCTGTCCTTTTTGTAGTGGGGAGCCCAAAACTGAACACAGTATTCTAGATGTGGCCTCACTAGTGCAGAATAGAGGGGAATGATCACATCCCTTGATCTGCTGGTAACACTTCTTCTGATGCAGCCCAGTATGCCATTGGCCTTTTTGGCTGCAAGAGCACACTGCTGACTCATATCTAGCTTCCCATCCACCATGACCCCCAGGTCCTTTTCTACACTGCTACTACTTAGCTGAATGTTTCCCAGCCTGTAGCAGTGCATGGGGTTTTTTTGTCCTAAGTACAGGATTTTACACTTATCCTTATTGAATCTCATAAGATTTCTATTGGCCCACTGTTCCAATTTATCTAGGTCTCCCTGAATCCTGTCCTTGCCCTCCAACGTGTCTACCGTTCCCCCCAGCTTGGTGTCATCCGCAAACCTACTGAGAATGCAATCTATTCCATCATCCAGATCATTGATGAAAATATTGAACAGAACCAGCCCCAGGACCAACCGCTGGGGCACACCACTCGTGACTGGTTGCCAGCTAGACATGGAACCATTGATTCCTACACGCTGAAACCGTTGACCTAGCCAGTTCTCTATCCACCTTATAGTCCACCTATCCAACCCATACTTCCTTAATTTGCCAGTGAGAATGCTGTGGGAAACTGTATCAAAAGCCTTACTAAAATCAAGGTATATCACATCAACGGTTCCTCCTGCATCCAGAAAACCAGTCATCTGCTCATAGAAGGAAATGAGATTGGTCAGGCATGATTTACCCTTGGTAAATCCATGCTGAGTGTTCCTGATCACTTTATTTTCCTCTAAGTGTTTGAGGATGGATTCTTTGAGAATCTGCTCCATAATTTTCCAGAGATTGAGGTGAGGCTGACTGGTCTGTAATTCCCCAGATCCTCCCTTTTCCCTTTCTTGAAAATAGGCACTACATTTGCTTTTTTCCAATCTTCAGGCACCTCCCGTTCTCCATGAGTTTTGAAAGATAATGGCCAACGGTGCTGCTATTTCGTTGGCCAATTCCCTAAGCACCCTTGGATGCAGTTCGTCCGGCCCCTTGGACATGTGCACATCCAGCTTCTTTAAGCAGTCCCTAACCTGACCTTCCATCACCAAGGGCCTGTCTCCTTCTCTCCCATCTGCCACACCCATGGTAGTGGGCTGGGAGCTGACTCTGCCTGTGAAAACTGAAGAAAAAAATGCATTGAGGACCTCAGCTTTTTCCTCATCCTCTGCCACAAGGATGCCTGCCCTATTCAGCAAGGGGCCTACACCATCCCTGATCCTCTTTTTGTTACTAACATACTTGTAGAACCCCTTCTTGTTATCCTTTACATCTCTCGCTAGCTGCAACTCCATTTGTCCTTTGGCCTTTCTGATTTTATCTCTGCAGTCCCTAGTGATATCTTTATATGCCTCCTTGGTCATCTGACCAAGCTTCCACTTCCTGTAAGCTTCCTTTTTATGTTTAAGCTCAGAGCAGAGCTCTCGGCTAAGCCATTCTGGCTGCCTCACATATTTGTTCTTTCTCTTAATTGGAATGGCAACTTCCTGTGCCCTTAGTAGGGTTTTTTTTAAATATAGTCAACTCTCTTGGACTCCTTTCCCCTTCAGATTAGCTTCCCAAGGGATCCCGCCCATCAGTTCCCTGAGGGAGCCAAAATCTGCTTTTTTGAAGTCCAGGGTTTTTGTTTTGCTTCTTTCCTTCCTTCCTTTAATCATCATCCTGAACTCAACCATGTCATGGTCACTACTGCCTAGCTTGCCATTTACCTCTATGTCCCTGATCAATTCTTCCCTGTTTGTGAGCAGCAGGTCGAGCGGTGCAAGGCCCCTAGTTGGTTCCTCTAGCATTTGTACTAGAAAGTTGTCCCCAACACTCTCTAAAAATCTCCTGGATTGCCCATGCACTGCTGTATTGGCCTCCCAGCAGATGTCAGGGAAATTGAAGTCCCCCATGAGCACCAGGGCCTGTGACCTAGAAGCTTCCGCTAGTTGTCCATAGAACACCTCATCCACCTCCTGCTTCTGGTCTGGTGGTCTATAGCAGACACCCACCACAACATCCCCCCTGTTGCTTTCCCCTCTCAATGTAACCCACAGACTTTCTATTGGCATGCTTCCACTTCCATAATGGAGCTCTGAGCAGTCATAGAGCTCTTTTACATATAGTGCTACTCCTCCCCCTCTTCTTTCCTGCCTGTCCTTCCTGAACAGTTTATAACCATCCATGGCAGAACTCCAGTCGTGCAGACTATCCCACCACGTCTCTGTTATTCCTATGATATCATAGTTCCCTGTCTGCGCTAGTATTACCAATTCTTCTTGCTTATTTCCCAGGCTCCTCGCATTAGTGTATAGGCACCTAAGATACCCGGCCGATTGCCCTATTTTGTCATGTTGATTTCCAATTCTATAACATAAACCTCCTTGCATTTTTTCTAGGAGTTCTCCTCCCCCACTCTCCTCGCGTACTGGGGCTTCAGTAGAGCCCTTAAGACATTTGTTTGATTCCCCCCCCCCCCATGTTACAACTACCTTCTCTTTTACTCCTGGTGCTACAGTCCCAGCACCCCCCAAGTTCCATCCCTTCCCCCAGATCACCAACATTCTCACTTACCTGTGGGCTTTGGTCTCCTTCCCCCGTTGAACCTAGTTTAAAGCCCTCCTCACTAGGTCAGCCAGTCGGTGCCCAAATATGCTCTTCCCCTTCTTGGACAGGTGAAGGCCATCTCTGCCTATCAATCCTCTGTCCTGAAACAGGACTCCATGGTCAAGGAAGCCAAATCCCTCCTGACCACACCATCTTCGCAGCCAGGCATTCACCTCCAGGATACATCTCTCTCTCCTCAGGCCTCTAGCCTTGACTGGAAGGATCGAGGAGAACACCACCTGTGCTCCAAAAAATAAATATCTGCAATACTGATTAGCATTAAGCTAATACCTAGAGACCCCAATCATGATCAACGGTACATAGTTTATGCTATGTATACAAACCATAAGAAATAGTCTTTGCCAGGACTTATAGGAAAAATTCAAAAGAATTATTTGTTTTCAGATTCCACAATATTAAGCCATTCAAATAAGTACAATATCTAACTGGGAAAATTTAAGGAATTAAAGCAACTTTCCCAAGACTATTAAAATCCAAGCCTAAAATTAAGTAGAGATAAGCATTAAGATTTCAGTTTACTTGTTTCCATGGCAGCACTTGCATCCTAGGTGTAGTTCTACTCTTAATTTGCTATATGGTGATTATAGACAGGCAATGGCCTCTCTGACACTTAGGGTGGCAACCAGCTTTCATTATTTAAGCCAAGTGTTAGTCCCCTTCCCATAACTTTGTCTTGGAAAATGAGAATTGCATGAGAATTACCAAATCTGATGGCAAAGGAGAATAGTTCTGCAGAGTTTGAAGAAAACCAGGCATGCAATATTTGAGTTATTGGTCAGTAAAAAGCTTCCCTGATTTGAAGTTTTGATATTTTCCTAATGTTTCCCAGTAGTTCAAAACTGGTTTGTTACTGGACTTACAAATTTTCCAAATACTTAAATCACCTTGTGAAATCTTTCACTGACCATTTTTAGAGAAAGTAAATTGACATTAAGTAAGTTAATGCTTTTTGTTGCATATAGATTTGAACTCAGTCCCACTCCCATTGAATTATGATTTCTGTACAGTTATAGGCCCAATCCTGTTGTCATGTTTAACCATATCTACACTACAGGATTCTACAGCAACATAGGTATGGTGCCATAGGTCTGCTTCCATAACTAGATAGTGTAGATACAGGCTATAGCAATGGAAGGGGTTTTTCTGTCACTCTAAGAACTTTGTCTCTTCTAGTGGGCAGAGCCACACAGAGGATCTGGACGATATAGGACTAAATCTGAACCTGAGGCCCCCCGTCCTTCCAAAAAACAGCTAATATTTAATAATAAGCAAGAGAGTGGGGATCAGAAAGTCCTTTAGAGTCACTTTCAAAGGGACAGCCGTGTTAGTATAGTCTAGCAAAAAAACCAAGGAGTCCTCTGGCACTTAAAGACTAAAAGCTTTATTTTTCACATGAGCTTTCTGGGAGAAAAATCCCACTTCATCAGATGTTTCTGATTTGCTGTTACCACATGACCTGATCCCATGTTTTACACTCACTTGCATTTATTTTCATTTCATTCTGTAAGTTCCCCTATCTTTGAAGCATCTGATGAACTGGGATTTTCTCCCATGAAAGCTCATGTGAAAAGTAAATCTGTTAGTCTTTAAGTGCCACAGGACTCCTTGTTTTCTTTAGGGTCACTGCCATTCCCCTGGAGGTAAGGGCAGCCTGTGCTACTCCTTTGACTAGGGAACCACTCTCAGTTCTGCCTTTCCCTTCCAACCCTCCGATTCTATGATTCCCCATGTTCTGACCCAGCTATCAGTAGAAGCTATATCTCTGATCCAGCTCCTACTTCTGGGCTCTTAGCTTGGTGAGTTGCCTCAGGGCTGTTACAATACCAGGGGCAGCAATGACTCCTGGACCCCCTCTGTCCACCTGCTCCCATCTCAGTTTAATTTAGCCCGTCCTTTCCCTTATTAAGTTATATGTTTCCTCTTCTGATCAATTGGGCCTCAATTCCCTTTATCATTACTATTTCAGAGGTCACAGGATTTGTGCATTCATCTGAATACTAGGAGAAGGCACTGCATATTCAGAAGACCTGACAATATACCAAAAAGCTTAAAGAAGCCTGACCTGTTGGCACTACAGTGGGGTACAGAATCACTTCAAAGAGAGCAGCAAGTGGATTGCACCATTCTTCGAGATCAAAACACTCCAGGAATAAGCTATATATTGAGACATGTCTGACCAGTGAGCAGAGACATAAGAAACTTTAAAACTCTCAAGTTTTTTTTTTTTTAACTGTGCTTTCTTACCAAACAGGCTGCTTGATGATTATCAAGTACTGAAGAGGAGGATCCATTCCATCTCTTCTTCTCCTTCTTCGAGTGAAGATGCTTTTATGTGACTCATAATCCATGCTGAGCTGTGGAAACTGAGAAGTGTCTAATAACCATCCTTTCACCTTCCTGGCATCATATGGTTTTGTTTATCTTTCTTTCAAAAACAATATTTTATTGTAGCATCAAAACAGTTCAAATTAAAGTCCTGCTTTTGAATCCTCATCATTCTTGCTCTTCATTACCACCCATCTCATTCATTTACCCTAGTTTGTTTTTTTAATAAAAGTTTCCAATTCAGGCCCACACCTGATTACCTTTTGAAAACAATTAGATAATATCAGATATTCTCAGACCAAGAGAGCTAATCTTTTTCAAGTAATCAGCCAATGGCCTTTCTGTTGCCAGAAAGACTTCCAAGATTTATCATAATTCACCCAGGATCCATTAAAATTCAAATAAAGGTGTATCCTTAAAATATCATATACTATTGCATGGGTTGAGCTGAAAAGTTTATTCTTATGGAGAAAGAATACTTTAGGAAAACTCACCCTGGATGACAAGTCTAAACTTTACCAGGTATGTATACCTTTACCATATGATAGCTAGAAATGTCTCATCATTCTTATAGTCATACAGAGTTGTTTGAGGTTAAGAGAACGTTCTCATAAAAGCATCTGAATCTATGAATGTACTCATAGCTGATGGCTTGTCTACACTGAAATCCCTGCATCAATCTCCACGGATCAATCTCCATAGATTGATGTAGTGGGATTGACTGAGTGGCCAGTAGAGACTTACTCAATTGATCCCGGACCTGCTCTCCCTTCAATGCAGTAACTCCATCCAGTCATCCTCGCCCCCCCCTCCAAAAAAAAAAGAGCACCACTGTGTTGAACAGAGAATATTTCCCATTGGTGTAGTCCAGTGAAGATGCTGCAGTAAGGGAGGGTAAATAAGTTGATGGGATATCTGCATTCTACATTACATACCTCCCATTGAAACAGTGTGGCAGTGTAGACAAGGCCTGAATCTATGAGTACTTAACACACCATACTTTGCTATATAGTGAAATCAGTAAAGAAAGTTACATTCAGGATCCATCTTTTTTCCATGTAAAGGAAAGCATGTATTACTAAATTAAAATACAGCTAATTTTGAGATATTTAGTTTTAAAAGTCTAACTGAATTTTTTACAAAATAATTGAAGCCCCAGTTTTTTTGTTCACTTCAGGAGTGTCGCTGCCCTGGGGAAAGATCTGGGGCACAGGCACGGTCCGCACTGCCTGGCCATGGGCCCCACCCCACCACAGCCCCAATTCTCTGCAGGGGCCTGATCCAGCCTTAGGCTCCTGCCACCACCTGCCTGGTCCTGGATCCTCGGCTGGGGCCAGAGACTTGGCCGGGAGAGGCCGGTGCTGCCATAGGCCGCCCAACCTGAATTCCTAGGGGGGGTCCAGGCTGGGAGCCGCAGGCACCACCGCAGCTGAAAGAGGCAGGTGCCACAGCCAGCAGCTGGGCCCCAGATCTCCTGGGACAGGGCCAGGAGAGGCAGGGCTGCCCTGGACATTCAGGACACTGGTGCTGGGACTTGGGACATGTGCCCTGTGTGCCAGGTGCCAGCGATGCACCTGGTTCACTTTCAGACAACACAAAATTTACTTCATATTTTTTCTTAAAAAATCATCTGTAGGCTAAGACAAAGTGAAAAGTTTCAGCCCCCCCAAAAATTGTTGAAAAAATTATAAATAGATGAACAAAGGGACTTAAAAGAGACATCACTGAACCTTAACTACAGACTTGCTATCATGATACCATCAATATCTCTTCACCTGAATATTTAGTTTTAATGAACTCAGTTTAACTATTGGTTCCTAAAGATGTACCGCTAACTAGAACTGGTCAGAAAATGAGCACTTTTCCTTGAAATTTCAATTTCTGATTAAGAAACAATTTTCAAAAACCCAAATAATTTTTGTCCAGAGCCCCAAACAATTTCATGGAAAGCAGACACTCTCCTTGAAAAATATTTTAACTGAAAACCCAATTCTGTGTGGAAAAAGAGAGAATTTTTTGACAAGTTCTTCACATGAGCATGTATTGCTGCATTCAAACAAACACTTTACTGTAGTTTATTACTGTATATCTTCATGTAATTACCAAAAGAAAGATTTAAAGCACCAGCAGTATAAACTGGAAAGACTTTAAGTCAAGGACTGTTGCCAGCAAAGTTAATGGGAGTTTTGCCACTGACCTCCGTGGAGCTAAGATAGATGAACTCTAAAAGTGTCATTTTGTTAACCTAATCTGACTTCATGAATAACATAGGGCATACAACTTTTCCCCATAATTCCTGCATTGGGACCAGGATTTCTAGCTGACCTAAAGCATATCTTTTAGAAAGACATCCCATCTTAATGTAAAGATTTTTAAAGATGGAGAACCCACCACACTTCTAGGTAAGTTGCCCCAAAGATTAATTACTCTCACTGTTCAAACTTGTGCCTTTCTTGCAGTCAATGGATCTCATCATGCTTTGTCTACTAGACAAACGCCCTCTACTACCAGAAATTTTCTCCCATGCACGTAGATAAAGACTGCTGAAGTTACTTCATAGTTTATCTTTGATAAGCTAAACCAGTGGTTCCCAACCTGTAGGCCAGGGGCCAAAAGTGGCCTGTGGGAGCTTTCAGAGAGGCTCTCTGTTCCTCTACTATTGACTGCAGAAGGGAGATGCTGACTAAGGACCCAGGGGTAGTCCATTGCCACATGGCTAAAAGACTGGTGCAGGCTCCTTGCTGCAGCCAAGAGGATGGGAGACCAGCACGCCCCTCCCCCTGACTGTGGCAAGGAGCATGGCAAAGTGCTCTGCCTGGGTCCCCGGGTGTTGGTGTCCCTGCTGGAGCCAGTGAGAGGGGAGACTGCAGAAGAGAGCCACTGCCTAAGGACCGTGGTGGAGCACACAGGGCTACAGGACGTGCCGCTTCCCTGTTTCCCCTCCAGGGGGACAGGAGATCTCCTTACTGAACTCTTCTGTCTGACTGGAGTGGATGGATGAGGGAATGGCTGCTGGTGGAGACTGGTGGCCTTTCAGGGTTATAACAATATCCGTGGCCCTTGATCCAAAAAGGTTTGGAATCACTGAGCTATACAATTTGACCTTCTGAAATTTTTCACTTTAATGCAGATTTTCCAAAACTTAAATCATTTTTCTATCTTAATTCTGAGGACTTCCCAGTTGTTGTTTTCTTTTGAAAGTGTTGACATCAGAACCAGACATAGCATTCCAGTAATGGTTTCATCAACATGCAGAGGTACTACAATCTTCCCACTTTTATATGATATTCCCCTGCTTATACATCCCTTAGCATTGCTCTGGAAGCTCAAGTTCCATTGATTATCCACCATCACCCAAAAAGTCTTTTTCAGAGTTGCTGCTTTCCAGAAGGCAATTCCCCAACCTGTAAGGGTGACTTATCTCCCTGCCAGAATTTGGACATTACATTTGACTGTATTAAACTCCATATTGTTCAGGTGAGCCTAACTTATCGTTGGATCCAAATTGCTGTGTAGAACTGTCCGATCTTTTATCATTATTTTTACTCTGCTGCTTTTTGTGCCATTTGCAAACTTTGCCAGCAGTGATTTTATATCTTCTTGCAGATCAATGAAAAAGAGATTGAAAAACATTTGGAAAGAGGAGATCCCTAGGACTGCACTATGGACACTTCACATTCTGAAGTCATCTGGACCTGTTAGTCTTCTGCAGGGCCATCCCTAGGGTAGGGCAAACAGGGCAGCTGCTCACAGCCCCACACTTTGGGGGGCCCCATGGGCCTGCACTGCTGCCCCCCCCCATGCCGGGGACTGGGCAAGCTGGCAAAAATGGCAGCCCAGTTCAGCGCTGCTGGTCCCCTCCACCCCCATGCATGCTGCTTTCAGCTCTGTGCTGGAGCAACAGGGAGGGGGCAGGAGGCAGCGCAGGGCCTGTATCACTGCCCCCCCAGCCGTGCTACCTCCCGCCCCCTCCCTGCTGCTCCGGCATGGAGCTGAAAGGAGTGCATGTAGCAGGTATGGGCTGGGGGGACAGACTGGCAGCGCTGAACCGGGCTGTCGATTTTCGCTGGTTCACGTGGTGTCTGGCATCAGATGGCCGGAGCCAGGCCTTGCCCCTCCCCTGGGCTGGATGGTCCCACCCCCCAGTGTAGAGGGGGTGAGTGGGGGCCCTGCAGGGGGCGAGTCACCTGGGGCCCTGCACACCCGCTAGAGATGGCCCTGGTCTTTTGTTAGAACTGGTATCTGACTGAAGTAAAGTATTGGCCTTTCCAGGGTACATTACTCTGAAATGGCCATTACTGTATTATTCCATTCCACTTCCTAAATTTCTTATCAGTTCTATCTTTTGTGTGTTTACTTCCCTAGAATGATCAAGGTGGTGTCAGGCATTCAATTTTCCTTTAATAACAAATACAAAGTATCCAGAGGTTAAATAAGTCAATACCATTCTATTAGTCATTTTACAACTCAATATATTTTATATAAAATTTGACATACAGTACTTTAAATTTGTTTAAATATTATTATAAACATAACCTTTAAGAGGATGCAAGTATGGAGTGACATAGTCATTCGTTAGTATATTATCCATTTTATTATCCCTGCTGTTTGGTAAAGTGTCCTGCATAGATACTGGAAACATTCTTCCACATTTGATTTGTGGTCCCATCAAAACAAAAATATCATCATCATCATCATCATCATCAATATCAAATATCATTACTGTTTTTTTCGCCTATATACTCCAAACCAAATCCTGTGTCAGATTTTCTAGTTTGTTTGGGGATGATTGGACATCTTCCTCATGACAGTTCTTCATCGTCAGATAAGGAATCAAGATAATCTGTATCAACATATAAGAGAAATCCAGAAAACAAGCTGTCTGCCCAAGTGGGATCTGCAAAGAGACCATTTTGGTCACTGTAGAAGATCTCAAGCCACACTTCATCTTCTGGCTGAAGATAGATCACTGTAGATCCAGAAGCTACGTCATGGTTTCCAGTGTTAGCGTCAAATGTTTTTATTCTGTATTTTCCATTATGAACCAACCCAATTGCAAGATGCTTATTTGCTAAGGTTATATCGTAAGAGAAGTAATAGATCCCTGGAATGGCACATATAAATTTCCCTGTGGAAGGATTGTAATGCTCACCCTCATTGAAAAGGACTTTATTGAATATGATTGGTAATCTTTCCTCCGGGTAGCTTGTGGTGATGCCAACAGAAAAGGCAGATTTCAGCACTATCCTTCCACACTTACATATCCCTGGTACACCTGGTTCTCCTCGGCCTCCTTTATCTCCCTTAGGTCCAGGTGGTCCAACTGGACCGATTTCGCCTTTGGCACCAACCAATCCTGTAGGTCCTTTTTTACCAGACTGTCCTGGATCTCCTTTCTCTCCAGTTGTTCCTAAAGGACCAGTCTTTCCTCTTAAACCTTGAAAAACATTTTATATTAGTTAGTTATTTCTATATACAATCTTTTTGCAGGTGAGAAACCAAGATAAGGCATCAAGATACAGGCCACTGGTTATGCTTGAACAAAACATTCAAGCATCTGACGAAGTGGACTTGTCTCCCACAAAAGCTCACATGATAAATAAATTTATTAGTCTTTTAAGTGCCACCAGACTCACTGGTTGTTTTGCTGAACAAGACTTACACAGCGACCCCTTTGGAATTTGTTTTCACACAGGTGAGCAGAATTCAAAAAATTAAACATGTTAAGATCTGGAAATGCTCAGTTAAGGCACCTAAACGACCTTGACCCCATGGGGGAAAAAAATTAGAAAATTTAATCTGATAAAAATCAGTTTAATCTAACTCAGAACTCCAAAACAACAATAATCTTATTTTAATTCCATGCTTAGTACATGGCATCCTTTCAGGATGAAACTGATGTTGCTTAGGTGCCCTAATTGGTTTTATTTTCACAACTTATTTTGATTTTTTTTTTAAGTTTCACCTTAAGTCTGAATTTTCTGTGTTTGTAATGTTTGATTTGGGGATAATTACAACATCCTGTAATGTTTTAACTTTCAATTACTTGACTCTTAACTGATTGATAACCTGAACTCTACCTTAGCATAAATAAATAAATAAAATAAAACAAAATAATAATAATGAAGTTTCATCCTGGACACTTAACATTGTTGTTATATGTGTTTAAATCAGATAATTTGTAATTTTTTGTTACATACATAACAACAGGATTTTACAATACATTTGCTAGTATTTTATGCTCAGGAAGACACTGCTAAATAAAACAAACAAACAAACACGATAAATAAATTTCAAGAGAAGGTCCCAGGTTCTTGGTTTCTTTATTTTTTCCCCCATTAGTTAGCATAAACATTCAATACCTGGATTCCCTTTTTCACCCCTTTCGCCTTTTCTGCCATCTCTACCATCTCTTCCTGGAAGCCCAATACGCCCATGAGGTCCTGGTGATCCATTTGCTCCAGGGGGACCTGCAGGGCCCGGCAAGCCAGGAATGCCACAAATATATCTTGTGTAGTAATTGTCTCCTTTGAGCTGGTTGTGAAGAGGTTGTCCACTTGTATAGATGGCAAAACTTGTAACATACAGCAATGCAAACATCTTTGGCTCTGGAAAAAATACATATGTACAGACCATGAATAGGTATCTTGTCATTAAAGTCTTCAAACTGTTTTGATTTAGATTATAAGAATATATACTTCATATTTAAAAAATCCTAAGCATAATATGGGTTGAGCCAATGCAGAGCACACTGAACTAGCACTGTTGCAGTGGCCCCACCATTGTTTGCAGAATTTAAAATTTCATTTAATTTTCAATCCTCTTTATGAAAAGAAAATCTTCCAAATCTGAACTGATGCAGTGTTGTCACACAGGCTGTGTCTCCACTAGCCAAAGTTAGCTCAACTTTGTCAGTTTGAACTAATAAGCTTGAGCTTAGCTTGAGCTAACCTTGGTGAGCAAACTTCTTAGTTCAAACTAACAATTTGGACTAGTTCAAACTAACTGTTAGTTCAAACTAGTCCACGATATTAGTTCAAACTAACTGCCTTAGTTTGAACTTAGTAAGTTCAAATGAAGGGTTAGTTTGAGTCTTTGCCATACTTAGTCTGAACTAACTTTCAAACTAAGTGTTTAGTCCAAACTAACCATTGGTAGTTACTAGTTAGAACTAAGCATTCCTTAGTTCAAACTAAGGAATTTCTTAGTTCAAACTAAGGTAAAGCTAGTGTGGCCATGGGCTTTCTAGTTCAAATTAAGCCCCCTTAATTCAAACTAAATTGCTAGTGTAGACATAAAGATAGAGACTACAGACAGACAAAAATAATATCCTTTAGAGAGGTGTGAAGTCAGTTAAGAGAATGTGAATTTAACTCTGAGTCCTAATGTTTACAGCACAGTTAACTATTTCATGGTGGTTTTTTTTTCATTTAGGAGGAATCAGCCAGCTATCTGGGGTTGTGAATCAAGTCTGAATAAACTGCTAACCTTTTGCTTTCTGGTTTTGAATGTGATACAAATTGATCTACATTGCGTGATCTCCCAATTTGCTTTCAAAAGAGTATTCTATTTTACGGGTTTTCTGTCTTCATGATTAAATAATTGGAAATTTTTAAATTCGTGCTTTTTGTTTTTATAGTATACCATATGATGAAAGAAGAAACGTTTTACAACAGTAATCTGCGGACAAGAATTTGCAGTACTTTAAATATAACAATGGTCTAAACTGGATCGTTGCAATTCTGCAAGTAGAGTTGTATTTTTCTGTGTGTTCAGATCAGAGTGTTTATCTGGTATTAAAACTTTCTACCTCCACAGGGCTAATTTATAGCTTACAAGAAAATTACATTCCACTAGTTTCTGGCAAAAAAAAAAGGGGGGGGGGAATGGCATGCTATTTATGATGACGTTGTAATATAATGAAACATGTACTCAGGCAAATTGCACAAAGAATCAGACTACTTTCTCAGAGGAATCCATATTTCACTCACCTATCTCTATAATATCTAGGTACCCTGCTGGGCATACTAATTGATCTCATGATAATTAATTTGTAAAACAAGAGCCATTTATAGTCATTGAATTTTCATTTGGTGTACAGTGGGCCAAGGTCAGCTCAGCTGGGAAATAAAGCTTTTCACTGAGTCACTGGGCAAATACAAGATTTACTGCTAAGGATCTTAATTATTTTACCAAATGTAAAATGAAACTGCATGGCAATAAAGAGAGAATGGGAATATAATCAAGTATTAGTACTGACTGAAAAAAGAAGTAAGTAAATGTTTTTGAGGCAAAGAGCATTAAGTGATGCTCCTGATCCCTTAGGGCTATTAAGTCTCTTGATTTTCATGCATAATTTTCATGTATCAAAAATGGCAAGGAGACTATACTAATAACTTTATTGAGATTTGATGGGCATTGACAATATTGGTCAGACACTACTGCAGACGCCGTAGATCTCTAACAGTTGGGTTAACAGATAACCACTTACATAAGCAAGAGCAGTAAGCGACAACTGGTGTGGTAACTGGTAGTTACCTACCAACACTTGAGACTGTGGATGAAATGTTGTTCTGATTTATACCACTTTCAACCCACTGAAGTTACCAGAAAATCTGGGAAGAATATGGGTCTTAGCATTTAAGAGCTAGGTTTGTTGAACATGAGTAAGTGGGCTTGCTTTTATGTTTGAGAGCAGCTGGATAAAAGGGGACAACTACAATTGTCCAATTTCCAGAGCTATATGACCAAAGCACTAAAGAAAACTAAAGAAACTACATGACCAAAGCACTTAATGTAGACGAAAGAAACCCATAAGTGGCTTTGGGAGCACATGTACAACAACAGGAGAGTATGTCCGTGAGAGTTTAAAAATCTAGTTACAGAATGGCAAATGAGTATTTGAGGAAAGAACTAATAATCAAGCACATGTAATGAGTTAGCGAGTATATATGTTATTGCCCTCTATTGGATGAAAACCGAATTGGTTAACTATACTTAGTCCCTTTACTTTTGATAGCTAATAGACTTCCCTGTAGTTTAAGTGACTGATGCTTTTAATTTTGGAAGGAGCAATACAAGATGAGTAAAGTATCTGATCACACCTGTTTCACTGGAGTGCTGAAGAGATACACTTTGCTTTTAATATCTGGTATCCTTGTTCCACGGTGCAGGTATTTGTCAAAAAATTAGATTAGGAAATTACATGATTTATCTTTGCCAAATAATTTCTTTTCCATCAAGGAAACAAACTTCTGGAATACATTCTTTCTTCATATCATCAGAGCAAGTACAAGAACTCAGTGTTAACCATAATGGGAGTTACATGAATGCAATTCTCGATTTCAGCAAGTATAATTTGAATACTTGCACTGTTTGTTATGTTAAGATTCTGAGTCAGTTCCACTAGGTAGAGCTAGAGAGCAAGACTAAACATTTGCTGGTGGATGTCTTGTGCTCTGAAATAGTTAGATAATCTATGTTTGTCAGCTCTAAAGTACGATGATTAGTGGACTGCTATTGCAAATCAGAGTAGAATACTTATCTTTTCCATTACCATTAGAATCCAAGTATCATCACCATCATCCCCACAGTATGTGTGATGCCAAGAGATCATCTGTTTTGCAGCATACGGAATATAATATGAAAAAAGTCATCCCAATCCTAATGTTTTGTTCCAAACTATTAAAATTATAGACCTGACTTTAAGAGATCCCCTGCAGATTACTTTTACGCTATCCTAATGTGCAGGGCTCTGGATCTTTATTTGGGGACTGATCCAAAAGAGTCTATCAGCTTCAGTGGGCTTTTCATCAAGCCTTTAGCAATAATCTCACTACATAATGTATTTTCATAATATTCAACTAATGTTACTTTAACTTTTTAGGATCAGGGTGGTAAATATTGTAGCAAATATCCCTAATATGAGTTTATTCTGCATGTGATGTGATACTCCCTCCTTGCCCAATTGCAGAGACTTTAATTCTAAAATGCACCATTTTTCACAGTTTTAAAACAAAAATTTCCATACAAGAATTCTCCTGAATCCCTTGTACATAAAGCCTGTATTAAAAGCCAAGACTTATTAGTCACAGGTTATTCTGGCTGTATCCCTAATTTTGCCCTTCCTCACCTTTTTAGTTTAATTCCAAAGTACATACCCACTTGAAGAGATGAATGATTTGGGATCTCTGTTTTTAAACTGCGTATGCAGAGAAAGCACAGATCATAAGCACTAACATCTGCGACTCCACATAATCTGCATTTCTGACTTCTGTTTTAACAGATGAATTTTACAAAACATAGCGACTCCTAGTTAAATAAATAATCCAACCAGCCCAGCATTTTACAGATTTGTGTACAAGCCCCCCCCGACCCTGTCCAGTGGAGGTTAACTCCACTCTGTGGGCCAACAAGGCACACCCACTCAGCTCTACTGGGCTCCATGCTCCACCTGCAGCCTGAGTAAAGAAGAGAGGAGCCCAGCTCAGAGGAGAGACAATGCGCTTCACATGCTCTGGCCAGAGCCCCAGATCGTGCAGGCCAAGAGTACTACAAATCAGGCAGACACCACAGTGCCTGAAGAGGGTCCAGAGGGAACAAAGTCACTGGGAGCTGTAATAGCTGATGACCCCAGAGACCTGGGAGAGTTATGGACTTCGCTGCTGGGAAAGGGGTAAAAAGTAGCTTAGGGGACTTCAACTTTGCTACAGTTGGGAAATGGGGGAACTGGTCAGTGTGTTTTGAAAGGAACCTCGCTGACTTGGTGGTGAGCACCTCCACCACTGCCAGGACCCTAGGCTGGGGCTTGTTGAACCTGATGGATCTGAATGTGCTCTTTAAGATAGATGTAAGAGATTTAAGGATCCTGACCTAAAACAAGGCAAAATGGAGTCTGCTCAGATAGTAGCACCATGTGGGCAGAGGTTTTCAACTGAGTATTGTTTGATGAGGGGGTATGAGGGAAAGACAAGCTGAAGGACAGACAGAAATTGACAGCCTGTAAGATTCCTGGGTGGGCTGGTGCCTTTTGGTTAGCATGCCATGTGCCCTTGCCCTCCTAGTAGGTCAGTTTTACTGTTCTAGTTATCCTCTACTCAGTGCAGTTCTATAATTAAAATGAAGACACTACTCTACCAACAGTTGAGCTTCTCTCATCTGCATAGTTAATCCACCTGTAGCTATGCTGATGGGAGCCTCTCCCACCGACACAGCATTGGCTACATCAGGAGTCAGGTTGGTGTAACTGCATCACTCAGAAATGTGTATTTTTCATACCCCAGAGTAACATATTTATACTGATGTAAGTTTATAGTGCAGTCCTGGCTTCAGAAATCTGGTGAGGGGTACTGGTTGTGATGCTGTCCAGATTTAGAAGACTATTTGTGACACTATTTCATATTAATATGTCAATAATTGTAATGATCCATATGAGATATGATATGTTTGGTACCAATAAAAAGGTTGAGATTCGCTAAGAATGATTATATTGTTTACATGTAGGTGTCATATCTGTAGCAGAAGTCATAAATATATTTATTACATCTATATTCCAGTAAAGGATTATACAAGCTTGCAAACTCCAAACTCTTCCAAGGACTTGCTTTACATGGACTCTTAATCATTTGTACTTATGTGATTCACTTTGCTACTTTATCATCTCACATATCTTGTTTCCTTTTATAAAATAAACCTTTAGCCCTAGTTACTAAAGGATTGGCTGGTATTTTGGGTAAGATTCAAACCTATATTGTTCTGTGTGAGGTGGCTGGTCCTTTGGGATCAGGAAAAACCTTTCTGAGTAAAGAGCTTAGAATTTTGAGCAATTTTTCTCTTTACTAAACTCAGTGACTATCTGGGAACCAGGGACTAGAATGGAGTAAAAGAAGATGTTTGTATTTTGTTATGCTTCTTGATAACCAGTGTGGGGAATCAGATGCAAGGTTTGTTATGGATCAGGAGTCTGGTTTCAGTGCCACCCATCAATGTTTAGAGAGTCTGGCTCTCGTTTTTGTGGCTTGCCTTGATCTTTGCATTTTCACGTGATTATCTCAGGAGACCCAGGTCACATTGTGCCTGCCTGTCACACTGGTGGTTCAAGACCCTCCTAAAGTGGGGGCAGTGGTAGAAGATCCTGGGCCCCTCCATTTCACAAGGCACCATCCCAGGGCACTAGAAAGGTCAACAGTGTCCAGCCCCCAAAGGTATCCTCTGACTTATCTTCCCTACTGTTAAACAAACCAACAGCCCCACCAGGTTTAGCACATAGTTCTGTTCACTCAGGGAGGTTCCTTCAGCCCATTTGTCAGGGCTGGAGGTATCAGTGTAGGTCTGTCCTCTTCCCCAGCCTTGTCCCTTTTGAGCTGGGTTGTTGCTTCCACTTCAAACCGTTCTTAAGCTGGATCATGCTTTGCAGTGTTGGAGAGCAGGGCTAGCTGGGCCCAGTAGTGCCCTTAACTTTTTTCAGCATAGGGCAGGGTTTGTCTACCATATCACAAAGACACAGAAACAGACAAACTGAAGCAAGACTAATTAGAGGCAGTCTGGAACTGCATGGTGTATGACATTGGAACAAGCTAGAGAGGGGGCTTCTGGGTCTCCTGCAGGCTAAAGAGGCTTCGGGTTGTAAGCAAAGAAACTCTCCATTTGGCTTTAGTTTCTCCAGCTTTTGGAGAAGCAGGACTTTGTACATTCCTTGTATACAAAAAAAACTGCTTCACAGCAAATTCCACATTCCACCATCAACTACGGATTTCCGCAGGGGTTAAAGTATAATTTGGTGGGCCCTGGAACCCACCGGCATGGGTGGCTCCCCCATCCACCACAGGTGGGCCCCCAATACCCGTCCCCAGAACCCACCCCCACCCCAATACTCGTCCCCAGATGCAGACACAGACATACACACGTGCGCACGCACACACAAAGCCACCTCCAGACAGATGGACACACAGACACAGACACCCCCCCCACACAGAGCCACCCCCAGACAGACAGACAGACAGATGGACACACACACACAGCCACAGCCACACCCAGACACACACACACACACACACACAACCCCCAGCAGCAACCCCCCCAAAGCCCTTACCTCTGCTGTCTGCACACTGGCTAACTGGCTGGAAGCTGCTTCCAGCTACAAGCTGCTCTGCCCTGCAGGGAGAGAGTCACAAATTCCCAGCCTGCTGCAGCTCTCTGCTGGCTGGGCTTAAGGAGGAGCAGGGTTTAAGGTGGAGCCAACAGAACGCTGTGTTCCAGCTGTTCATGCTATTTTTAGGGGGGCCCCAGGATGCAGCATTCTGGTGCATTCCTCTATTTTTAGGGGCCCCAGAGCTCTGCCAGCCTAAAAATAGGGGGCCCCGGAACTGCATTCCGGTGCATTCCCCCTTACTTTAACCCCTGGTTTCCAGAACTGATAGCACAGGATTCTATAGCTCCAGGCTCCGGAGCTGGGCAGTGTAACAGTCTTGCATGCTCTGTGGATCAGGCATAGAAGTGTTAAGTTCTCTTTACTTCTCCTTGTGTAATAAGGAGAGAGATGACATGAAACTTTTTTGATACAGTTAACTTTTGTTTCCCAATGTTCCCTCTAAGCTGATGATGCAGCTGAGCAAGTTATGGTATTTGCTGAGCAGCAATTTATTAGGCCCGGGCAATGGTTTTTTGGTTCTGAAAGTATCAGCATGACTAAGTGCCTTAATTCAAAAGAAATTCATAGATGTCTTTTCATTCAAACTTCAATAAAAATGTTAAATTGAAGTACTGTAGTTTTATTAATTTACTAAACAAAGGTGACACAATGACACTTGCTGCCTATTTAGCATCTACCATCATCTACACTGCTGAGTTTTTGTTGCCTGTCTTTGTCAGATTTCCAGAATACATATATAGACGAAGTGGGATTTTCTCCCACGAAAGCTCATGCAAAAAATCAATCTGTTAGTCTTTAAGTGCCACATGACTCCTTGTTTTTACAGATATAGAGTCAAGATTAACCTTGAATCCAGCAGTTAGGTATGATTTGATGTGCATTATCATGTCTCAATGAGAAACTTCTAACCTGTTACAAGACTTTTAATCAGTTACTCAATTCTCAGCAAAATCAGGTACTCATTAGACTGAAGCCTCATTCAACATCTGTACTAGATGCTTGAAATGTACCACATACATCAACTATCTGTCAGTCTATAAGTGACAATGTCTAAGAACATTTGTAGTGTATTAGCCTTTAGCTTAAAATTTAGCCTCACATTTCTGGAATCAATAATCAAGTCACTTTAAATGAATGGGGAATAATAAACTAAGAGTAACCATAAATGGAGGGCTAGATTCTTAATTCCACTGAAGCTTCTTTTAACACTCTGGCAGTGGAAAAGGGCCTTAAAATGGGTCTCATTTAAGTCTTATCTGATTTGCTGTTGCAGTATTACCTGATCTCATGTCTTACACTCCCCTGAATTTATTTTCATCCTATTCTGTAAACTCTCCCCTTCAAAGGGTCTAACGAAGTGGGATATTCTCCCACAAAAGCCCATGTGATAAATAAATCTGTTAGTTTTTAAGTGCCACAAGACTCCTTGCTTTTTTTGCTTTACTAGACTAACACGGCTGCCCCTTTGGAATTTAAGTCCCTTTTATGCTGCCCAACTGGGGCAAAAGGGGTTCAAAGTGGATCAGGCCCTAAATGTCCAAAATGTAGATTGAAGTTAAGTAGGTAGCTTCAGATTCAATCATGAGACTGACATGTTGAGGGGATTGTATTTAATACCTTAAAAATACACCTATTCTGCCCTCAGTAAACATATTAAATTACCATGTGTTACAAATCACAATCATTAGGTAGCAACTGCTTCCCAGATTCCCTCGGGGCAACACCTTAAATAAAGTTATCTGAGAAATTCAAAACTTTTAAAGGTGGCAAGGGCAGAAAACATGTTTCAAGATAGTTTCTCACAGCATCATATTTCTGTAACCAGGGCCATTTTTCGTGCCTAAAGGATTTGCATCAAACAGAGTTAGGTTAGAGTCTGTTACATTATCATGCCCAATCATGCCTCTCAAAAGCTAAATATGGGACAACAATCTCCTAAGTGAATGGCAAAAAATTATTTAGGCATACAGGAAACTTTAAACATTGTGAGTATCTCCCTTTAATATAAAGTGTCTCTAATAACTCAGTTTTGGAGTTTATGGGGTTTTTTTTATCCAAATCATTTTCAACAATAAAAGGGAGGCTACAATTAGTATGCCTGGATTGTAAATACTCTCAGAACTAAAATAAGCAAAATCAGGTACAATTGAGATTTATGTGTCTGGTAGTGGAATATAATAAACGTAGTTTAATAATTTTTTAAATTTTTGACAGGTAAAGCAAACCTAATCAAAGCTGCAAGAAGTAAGAGTATATATGGATTTGTGAAAGCAAATGATTAATTTTCTAACAAATTCTTGGGAAAATAGAGATACAAAGGCTTTTTTTTTTTTTAAAATTAGTGCACCGCTGGCAATATTTTTTTTTCCTTCTGCCTTAAATGACTTTTTATTCTTTCAGTTTTTCATTTCGTTTTCCTAATCATTGGGAATTGTTTCCTTCCACCACAGGAGTCTACACAGTTACATTGCAAAGCCCCACCTTGACAAACTGACTGCATTCGAATCTCTCACAGAAAAGAAAATGAATCTGAAATTAATCTCCAAAGGGATAGCCATGTTAGTCTAGTCCAGCAAAAAAACAAGGAGTCATGTGGCACTTTAAGACCATTAGATTTATTTTTCTCATGAGCTTTTGTGGGAGAAAATCCCACTTCATCAGATGCTTCGAAGATGGGTGACCTTACAGAATGGAATGAAAATAAATGCAAGGGGGTGTAAAACATAGGATCAGGTCATACAGTAACACCAAATCAGAGCAGTTGTTAGGTTCAAACCATGGGAAGCCTGAAATTAATCCAACTTGTTTGTGCTTATTTTAAAGGATCGCTTTTCTTTCAGTAGCTTTTGTACATTCAAGCCTCTTAGCAAGTGAAAAGCAAAGCATTTACCTTTGACAGAGAATGATAAACGGCTCAATACAATTTTGCTTAGGTCTTTCCAGCTAAGTACCCTCCTCCAGCTCTAGCCTGGCTCTAGCCTCCTTTGCCTGCAGCGCAGCTCCCATCTCCTGTCCCCACAGAAAGCCCTGCGTCCCTGCAGCAGACTGCATGGCAGCCTCTGGGAGCCCCATGACTTAGCTCTCCCATTGCTCAGGGCCCCCCCTCATGCCCAGGCTCAGGGCTGCTTACCTCCTGGGGCCCACACAGGCCCCAAAGATGTCACCATCTCTGCACAACCAGCCTGGTTCAGAGGAGAGGGAGAGATTTAAATTTCCCTCCCCCCCTGCTCCTTCTCTGGCTACTTGCAGCAGGAGGGAGGGGCCATCAGCTCTCGCTGCTCCCACAGGCAGCCTCTGCATGAGCCTGTGCTGCTGCCGGAGCTGAGACGGCCCTGACTGACACACAGGGCTTCTCCGGGCTGCAGAGACGGAAGGCTGCCTGCCCTGCGCTGTCGGATGTGCTGCCTGCGCCCATGAGTGGGGGCCACTGCGCCCCCGCCCACCAGCGCAGCTTACAGGGAACATTGTTTCCCACCGCCATAGAGCATCATTATCTCCAAAGATATCTGCCACTGAAGATGATTGATAAGCAGAATTGCTAGATGTTTCTGAAAAAGTGATCCATAATAGCATAGTTAACACTGACATTTAAACTTTCTTCACATGCTTCAGCATGCTTTTAAAAAAATGAAAGTGTATTCTCCAGCCAAATTCCATGACTGGAGATGGATTCTGTGACCAATTCCAAGGCCATGGATGCATGGAAAACATTAGACATAAAATCAATTTGCCTAGAGGTTTACTGTGGTTGGTTTGCAGAGCATCAAAGTGGGCCTCATTTTACTTTTCAGTTTATGTCTCTAAACTTAATCTGGCTCTTTGTGGTCCCAGCAGTTTCCATTGTTTAGCAGCTATTTTGCTAAAAGCTGCCCTACAAGCTGTTCTGGATCCCTGCTTTGAGCTAAGTTGACTGTCTATGTTGGCCCAGATAGCCACAGTCTATTTGTAATATTTGGGCTGGCAGACATGGACAGCTATTTTGCTGCCAGTACATACAAAAAATTAAATCATGCTGTTGATATTGTGTTTTTGTGCTTTTGTTCCTGACAAAAAGTTCAGAAGCTAGAAGTCACTCATATAATCTGCAGTGGCCTTGTGGGAAAAATGAAAGTGTTGTACAAAAAGAGTGATCAGTATCTAACATCGGAAAACTCAGGACATAAGATCATATCAGAAAAGAATTGCTTCTGATGGGTTTCCTTCACTTTTTAAAAACAGAGGTAGCGCAGAGAGTCAGAACAAAGCTGTCCTCCAAGGGCCCAACTGTTTGTACATTTAATGACATATTTGACTTGGGATCAGATTTACAAAGTATATAGGGATCTAAAGATACAGTCAGACACTTCACAATTTTAATTTTTCACTCACTTTGTATAGGTATAAATGGTGCAAGGCAGAAGAGGAAGCAGGCCTAGTGCATGTGGGACAAAGTGGGAGTCAGGGATTTTCTTGTTTCTCGCTGAATTTATCTCTATCTCCAATATTGCTCACCTCCTATTCCTTCCATGCTAGAAGTTATTTAAATGTAAAGACTTCTGAAGAATGATTCCCTCACCTCCTTTGTCTTTGGAAGGCACCAAATACCAATATTTAAAAAAAAATATCAGGAAAGGATACTGCTAGATCCCACAGAATGGATTTGTCTTCCCGGTTACAAGTTATTCTATTCTGGAGACTGATCAAATGGTATCACCCGGCAACCATGCAAGTGCTTAAAAAAAATTGCTGAAAAATGAACAGCCAGCTAAGCATCTAAACTCTCACTTGAGTATCAGTAAAGACTGAAGGAGACAGGAGCCATTCTGATGACACATGATGATAAACTGGAGAGGGCTCAGAGAAGAGTCATGAAAATTAACAAAGGATTAAAAAAGATAATGACAGGCTCAAGGAGCTCAGTCTAGTTATTTTAACAAAGACAAGGCTAAAGGGTGACTTGATCACAGTCTCTAAGTATTCACATCATAAACAAATATTCAATAATGGTCTCTTCAGTGTAGCAGAGGAAAGTATAACATGATCCATTGGCTGAAAGATGAAGTAGACAAGGACAGACTGAAAATAAGCCACACATTTTTAACAATGAGAGTAGTTAACCACTGGAACAATTTACCACGGATCATGGTGGATTCTCCATCACTGACAATTTTAAAATCAAAATTGGATGTTTTTCTATAAGATCTGCTCTAGGAATTATTTGGGGAAGTCCTATGGCCTGTGTGATACAGGAGATAAGACTAGATGAACACAATGGTTCCTTCTGGCCTTTGAATTTTTGAATCTATGATTAAACTGATAAGCGTTTGACTGAAAGGAAGGATCATCCCTAGGTTTAAGAAGTTACTCACCTTGTGCAGTAATGATGATTCTTTGAGATGTGTGTCCTTGTGATTACTCCCCTGTAAGGGTGTCTGCCTTGCTGCACTGCTGATAAGAGAATTTTGGTAGCAGTGTCCATTCAGCCTGTACTTGTGCTTCCCTGCCTTGTGCTCTGTCACAAGGCTAACCAGCACCAGGTAGGCAATGCTCCTCATTTCTTTCTCTACCACAGAGATATTGACAAGAACTCTTAAACAGAGGGAAGGAAGGTGGGTTTTGAAGTACCCACAGGGACACCCATCATGAAGAACTACCATTACCGTGCAAGCTGAGTGACTTATTCAAGTAGCACCCCTAAGGATGCTCCACTGTAGGTGACTCCCAAGCACCCCCCCCCCCATGAAGGCTGGAGCTTTGGAGTCAAATCTGTTATGGATGATAGAAGAATGGGACCAAATTTGGCATCTACAGAAGAATCTTCCAATGTGGCATTTTGTTCAGCAAAAGTTTGTGCAGATGCCCTGCAGTTTTCTGATATATGGATACCTTGCAGAATGCAATAGAGGAGAAGACCAATATCACAGTGTGGGTGTACTGTGGTGAAGGTGCTAACTTATAAATCCATTAACAGTTGTTACAGTTCAAAACCTATTTGGAGAGTCTTTGAGCTGAAATCATTGTGTCTTTATTGCTATCCAAAATGAAAAGGAAGTGTCTCAGATATTTTCTAAAAACTCTCATGGTGTCCAAGAAGGCTAAGGCTCTCAGGCTGTCAAGCGTATGGCGGATGGTTTCCCTAATATTTTGACAAGATTTGGGATTAAAGGTCAGAAGGTGAATAAGCTGGTTCACATGAAATGCAGAAGTCATTTTGAGGGTGAACTTTGGATGTAGTCTGAGTGTGACTTTGTTAGGGCAGAACACAGTCGGGGGGAGAGGGGGGTTGAGTCATCAGAGCCCCCTGTCTCCCCTATCCTTGCTGAGATGATGGTGATCTAGAATGCCATCCACACTGCTCTCATGTTGTGCACTCTTGGAAGGCAAGCTGCTGAAATAATATTGTAAGAAATACACCAGTGCTATAGCTTTAATGCTTCCATACAATGAGAGAGCGATCTGGTACTCCTTGTGGGTTTTTGTAACACTTGGAAATTATCATCATGACCCTTTGTGCGTCTGCTTCTGATCAGTAGAAGGAAATGAATGCAGACATTACTGACTACTGTGAGTCCACTGATGTGAAGGTATATCTTGGATGGAGGCCATTTGCCCTGTACTGGGAGATGGTTGAATGGGGTGCTCCTCTCAGCGTGGGGTATGTCAGTGGTAAGACTAGTAATGGGGAAGGCTCAGCAAATAGGACCCCTGTGCAAACATTTAGGTCTTTCCATCAATTCAAATATTATTTGCTCTTGGCTGGCACTGATAACAGTTTGTTTACTTTGTCTCTGTTTGATCTGTAAACTAAACTGAACCATGCCTGGAGGCATCTGATACAAGCTATGTCTAAACTGCCAAAGATATTTTGAAATAGCTATTTCAAAATAACTATTTTGAATTTATTTTGAAATGATTAATTTGAAATAGCATTATTTTGAATTTATTATTTTGATATAGGAGTTTAGTGAAGACTCTCTGTTTTGAAATAAAGTAGGAATTATTTTGAAACAGAGAGTCTTCTCTGGACTCTCTGTTTTGAAATAGAAGAAGGCAGGGAAGAATACAGGGCCATTATTTTGAAAAAAGCCAATTCTGGGCATTGCAACGGCTTTTTTTGAAATAAGTATTTTGAAAGAATTGGTCTTTCAAAAGAAAAGCAGGTTTAGTTATTTCAAAATAGCGCTTCATTGTTTTTGAAATAACAAAGTGCTTATTTCAAAATCACAAAATGCCTGCATGGACATTTAAGAAGTTTTTTTCAAAATAAGCTTCCTTATTTCAAAAAAACCCCTTTACCACGTAGACATACCTGTGAAGTCTAGCATGAGCTACAAGCAATATGCCCACAGAATGATACCAATCAAGCCAGAGATTATTTTAGACTTGGTTGGGACTCACTCTGGAGTCTAATGGCTCTTTCTTAGAGGCCTTGCCTGAGTGGCTTGTGGACATCAGGCTCACCTCTCTTTGAAGTAGAGGGATGCAGTGAGATTTCCCAGCATCTGGGGTCTTAGCACAGCTCAGAAGGTGATTGAAAGGCTGCCTCCATTAAACAGTAGGAGTTTAAGTCTCAGTTATGATATCATTTCTGGATCTTCAGTTGTTGGCACAAACCATGCTTTTGTAGGATGTGATTCTCTCTCAGATAACAGATGCATGGAAAATGTCTGTCAGCCACGGGGTGTAGGTTCCCTGCAATAGAGACATTTCTTGAAACTGGATGAACCAACATAACCTGTCTCAGGTGCTTCCCAGACATGGGATCAAAGAAAAGAATGAAGTTGAAAATAAAGTATTTTTTTAAAGTAAGAAACCAAATGAAAGATAAAGGAATAAAGAAAAGAAAGGGAAGCTTCAAAAGGTAGCTAAAATTAATAATTCTAAAGATTCACCAGTGGACAGATAAACCTCAGTCTCTAACTAAGGGCAGTTGAGAAGGAACTGAAGAAGGTTCTCCTGGGCCGTGCTGGTTAGGTTCATGGCAGAGCATGGGGTGGATGGGCAGCACATATGCAGGCCGAACGCACACTGCTGCTGAAGTTTTCTGATCAGCAGCACAGAGACCCAGACACACTTACAATAGTGCACTCATAGAAACAGAACTCAAAGAAGTTTAAGAATGGTGAACTCAGTATGGGACTGGGAGCCAGAAACAGCTACTGATGACTGGTTAGCCACATACTATCTCTGATCCATACTAGGACTTTGTCTGCACTAAAAAAGGTTTCCTGACATAGCTATGGTACAAACACTCCCAGTGGAGCCTTAGCTCGTATGAGAAAAAGACTTCTTTTGCTGATATAATTTATACCAGCTCCTTAAGCAAAAGAATCTCCACAGAAGAACATTTTTATTGTAAATGGGACAACACTAGAGCAAATACACATCTAAAGTAGAATTGGCATAACTGGTCCTTCTGAGTATATATACACTGCACTTATATGTATCCTGTGAGGAGGGTCCCAGAGTCTGGGCCCCTGTCCAAGTCCAAATGTCTTCAATGCAGTTAAAAACCCTCTTAGTTCAAGCCCCACAAGCCCAAGTCAGCTGACACAGGCCATCTGCAGGTGTCTAACATCAGTGTGGACACATCCTTAGTTTCCAAGTTCAGGGGGAGGTTGGAAATAAATATAATTCAGCCCCGGGGAGATGTGCAAGGTCACATACAGCCAGTCCTGCATTAATCAGTGGCACAAGTAGATATTTAAACACAGCTGAGGATCTAACCCCCTATGTTTTAATATGCCTAGTACAGAACTAGGACAAAGACTTGTGTAAACTGCAAGGCTGTTTTAGTTTAACTCGTTAACATTTGTGCAACACTTTGAAGATGTAAAACACTTTATGACTGCTAAGTAATATTCTTACTATTTACCTGACAGTACCATCTTAAACCAAATCTGATTTTTATTTTAATCTTTCCCTCATGCTTACATTTGATATGTCAGAATGTAAGGGTGGGAATTCTCAGAAGTACTTGGCATTGGGATGCCTCTGCTTCAAGAATGGCAAAACTCCCTTTGATATCATTGGGAATGGAGTTGGGTCAGTGGTGAGCACTTTTGAAAATCACATTCTAAGCACAGAGTAAATTTCAAAGGATATCCGACTCTCTTTGAAACTCCCAGAGCTCTGAATGACAGCTTGCAAAATCAGTATTGCAAAATATATGACAAGGCATTTCTACTTCATGCATCTGAACATGTGGGTTCTATCCCATGAAAGCTTATGCCCAAATAACTATGTTAGGCTATGGCTACACTTAGATTGTTAAATCAATTAAACTTAAATTGATCTAATTGAATCCAAACAAAAATCATTAAATCAATTTAAGTTAAATCAATTTAACATGTCCCCACTAGAAACCCAAATCGAACTAGCATGTCCACAGACAGGACTTGCTAGTTTGATTTAGGAGAGGGGCACCATGGGAGGTGTGGCAAGACGGCCCCCAGAAAGGGCCATGCCCCCGCCCAATATATAGGAAGAGGAAGGCAACCTGGGAGGGAGGAGGGCAAAAAGTGTTAAATGAAAATAATACGGCTACACTGCATATTTTCAAAATAATAATTTTGATTTAACTTCAATTCAATATAAAGTGAGGTTTTATTGTTTTGAAATGACTGTTCCTTATTTCAAAATGAGGGAGCTTCTCATTTCAGAATAAGGAAAGCTAGTGTAGACATGCACTACTTTAAATCAAAATAATCCTCACTATTTTGATGTAAAGTGTAAGTGTAGACATATTAATCTCTAACGTGCCATAGGACACCTTGCTTGTTTTGCTGAAATGGACTAACACTATCCTTCCGTAACTCAAACACCAGCGCAAGTCTGGAGTAACTCCCTTTACTTCAGGAAAAAGAATACCCAAGGTTTACATCAGTGTAACAGAGAACAGAATTTGGACTGGTACCATGCTCTATGTAATTGTTATGGCTCATGTCCGATTCTTAAGGTAAAAGCCAGAAAGATATGAAAATAGAATTAAAACTACGTAATGTCTGTTTTTTGACAATAGCCAGGTTTTTAATTATGTCAGCTTTAACTTTGACAAGCAGCTTAAGTAATGCATCTTTCTGAATTAAATCATGCCTTTGAACAAGATCATGACTTTCAATGAGGCTAAATCCTGTGTCTATAAAACTGAAGTTAAAAAACACTCACATTAAAGAAAGATCTAGAAACCATTTGGACTCATAAACCACAATTTAAATGCTTGCGGCGATAATAGTTTTACTCAAATGAAAGACTAGAGATTCCATATGAAAGTCAAAAGGATGATGTCTCTGCTTTCATCATAGTTCATAGAAAATCCAGCTCCACCCAGGCCTTACTTAATCATCTCCACTTGTAGCAGGATCTGGGCCACGTTCCAGCAGCCCAGAAAATGAGCATCGAGACAAGTGGATTAGAAGGCACAGTGCCATATACCTTCTTTTTTAGGAAATAAGGCTACCTAGCTACAACTGGCCATTCTCCAACATTCTCTGGTTTACTGCATGTTCCCTATCACAGATTTCTTAATATTAAGTAAACACATAAATTCACAATAAACACAAATGTGTTTGACAAGTTCCAGAGGGGTAACTGTGTTAGTCTAGTTTCAGCAAAACAAACAAGGAGTCCTGTGGTACTTTTAAAGACTAATAAATTTATTTATCGCATGAGTTTTCATAGGTGAGTTCCCACTTCATCAGGGGTATGTCCACACACACTCCTTATTTCGAAACAACAGAGGTTGTTTCGAAATAAGGAATGGCATGGCCACACAATGCACGGCCATTTCGAAAGAAGCAAACC
>ML681996.1:30637317-30819817 GCA_007922195.1 Podocnemis expansa
CTAACAGATTTATGTGATAAATAAATCTGTTAGTCTTTTAAGTGCCACAAGACTCCTAGCTCTTTTTGTGTAATATCTGTAACTCTAGTTGTGTCAGAGTCTACAAGTTCCTTTGAGGAAAATAGGAAAACAGTGATTTCACCACTAGTCAATAGGATTGTCAGATGGCAAATTATTGTATCATCTTGGGTGTCTACTGCAGAAAATCAGTGCTAGCTGACTGCTATGATCTTTTTTAGAGAGATGAGGCGTGTGAAGTATATCTTTTATTAGACCAACTTCTGTTGGTGAGAGAGAAAGAGAAAATTTCAAGCTTACACAGAGCTCTTCTTCAGTTCTAGAAAACTTTTTCCCTATACATGATGCAGAGTTTTGTGAGACTTGAAAGTTTGTATTATTTCAACCACCTTTCCCCCTCCTTTAACATTCTCATCTTCTTACCTGTTGCTCCACTGTTTGAATCAAAACAACTTGTTTGGTATGCTGGAACAGACTGAACTAACCTTGTGACTTACCCTTCTCTGTATTTATTCACCTGACAGGCTACAGCTTCTATTTCATTCATCTGACAAAGCAGGATTGCACCTATGAAAGCTCCTGTGATAAAAAAATTTTTTTAGCCTTTAAGGCTCTGTCTACACTAGCCAATTAGTCCAGACTAAGCAAGCTTAGTCCGGACTAATTTAGCCCATGTCTACACTGGGCTTTGCCTAGTACAAACTAAGAAATTCCTTAGTTCAAACTCAGCAAAGTTTAGTCTAACCTAATAAATGTGCCTGGTTAGTCCAAACTAGGCACTTAGTTTGAACTTTTGTTCAAACTAGGCACAATACAGACAGGGACTAAGGCTTAGTTTGAATTTAAAAAGTTTGACCTAAGCCATTAGTTTGAACGTGCAGCTAGTTCAAACTAAAAAGCTGCAGTTAGTCCAAACTATACCAAAGTTAGTTGGGACTAACCTCTGACTTTTTTAGTTTGGACTAGTAAGTCCAAACTAAAAAAAAAAACAGATGTAGATATAGCCTAAAAGTGCCACAGGACTCCTTATTTGTTTTGTTCAACCACCATGTCTCCCCAGTATTCCAAGATAATATGGCTAAAACACTGCATGCAATCATGGTCTTTACTGGCATTTCATGTGGTATCCCTGATTCTTTTGTATTTCCTCTATACCTCTTCAGATATTTTAGATCTCTGGAGATGGGTTTGTTAATTATCTGTCATATATCAAACCAAAAAGAATATATCAGAAGCATTTAAGTGAGCAGCCCTTAGTAGTTTCTTTGCACAGCTGAACACACAACTAAAGCATGAAGAGAAGAATCATGTCAGGTTCAAGGCACATGCATTTCCAGTTTCCAAGCTGAGAAAATATTTTTGCAATTTCCACTCTGATGAAAGGCTACAAGACAGTGAAAAATGTATGGACTTGCAAATGAGACTGAACATACTAAAAGCACTAAACAACCCTCTGTTTCCTGTGGTGGCTCAGTCTACCTTGGGTCATTGGTGTTGTCATAGTCTTTGAATAAGGATTCCCCACACAGCTCTGAATGTGCTGCCTCTCATTATTGGATTATAATTCACCTAAAACATAACATTGCCTTTGTTTAAAAACATCCTTTCCACTCATAAACCTGAAGCTATAAGAAAATGAAAAAAAAGAGCATAACCCTAATAAAACCCAAAATTTAAATTTTGACCAGGTCAAAGGCTTCCTGATTCTCACTTTCAATACCCTAAAGCTCTTTTGGATGTATTTTCCAATGAAGATATTATTAAAGATTCTAAAGATCTGACTTTGAATACTGGAATTAATTTAATCCAATACAAACCTGTTTTCTTATTCTAAATAATTACTTGCTTAGGTCTGTTTTCTAACCAATTACTTTTTTTCCCCTTTGTTTTTATCTTTGTCACAGATATTTGGATTCAGTAGTGCAGAATATGATAGCTTGATCTTTTGTGATTTTATTTATTGTTTTAAATATAGATTATGTACTAAATGGGATAATTACATTTATTGATGGAGAATTCACTTCTACTCAAACCTAATGGAGGATTTACCGTTACCCTACATAACTGTCCTGCTTAGAATTCTCTTTTTTTCCTGTCAGATACTGTGATTGTTGCATGAGATCTATGTTGTCGTCTTTTCTTTGGGAAAATTTAAATATATATGAAAAAATCAATTAAAAAAAGATTTGTATGCCCACTGATACCTCATGGGAAAAAATATTAAAACAATATTCTATTTATACAGAAAATGTTCTGCATTCTCCTTATTCTGTTTGCTTTATTAATGGAAAATTTTCATGAAAATATGTTTTGGCAGTAGTTCATTTTTCTGTTGCCTGTTCCTCACCTCAACCCACCAGTTCCTGTGACACTGTAACTGGGACGGCTATGATGGCACAAACAAAATAAAGCTATTAAATAAAATAATTGTTCTACCGTGCCTCAGTTTTTTAGTTAATCTCCCATGTTTAACAATGTGTTTCTTTTCTGAAAAGTGGCATTACAGGCACTCCATGCTGTTGGCACAAATATTTCCATATAGATATACTCAATATACAGATACAAAGATTTTTTTCCCCCCCTAAATGCTGCAAGGTCAGCTTGAATTCCAAATGTCAGCTGGACTCTTTCTACCATGAGCATCACCACCAGTAATAAAGGTTCTGCAGGCCTGTGTAACCCCACCGTCTTCAGATTATGTCCCCGTTTCACCTATGCAAACTCATTGGCTTCAAAAATAATGCAGCAGTATATCTGATTAGGATTCTGTTAGTGATGTGTGAGATGGAATGGAATCTAGCTGCCTTGATCCTCATGTTTATTCTGAAGTGTTAGTGTGAATGGTACACAGCGGAGATGTATTTTATCACTAAAACAAGCAGCTGTTTCTCTGAATAAGAAAAAGAACAGATCTGTTGAGTAAGAAGCTCCTGTTTATATAGTTGCTTTCTACAGTAAAACTGCATGTTAAGAGCTACAGGACTAAATGGCTAAGGGGATCTTTGGAATAAAAGACCCTTTCATCTGCAAATCAGTGGTGTCAGTTTGGTCTAGCTTATTAGAAAGACTAAGTTTATGTTACAGAGGTCATGGTTCTGTGGCTTTCAGAGACCTCTGTGGCATATTCCACGCCAACCAGGGGCGGGGCAGGCACCATCAGCTGGTGGGGGCCCTGGAGCTCCCAGTGGTTAGTCCCCTGGGCAGTGGGCCCTGCAGCTCTCAGCCTCTGTGAGTGGCAAGGAAGCCCCCCTGCAGCTCTGAGCAACCCCAGGCCTTGAGAAGACCTCTAAGTTCCAAGCTATCTCAGGTGGTAGGGGGTCCTGCAGCTGCCAGCTCTGCAGCTCGCTGCTGCAGGAGCCTCCACAGCTCCCAGGTACTATGCTCCCCTCCATGAACCACTGTGGATGGTGAGCAGACCCCCACAGCTCCAAGCCAGAGTCCTGCAGCTCTCAGCCATCATGGGTGGTGGAGGGACCTCAGAGCACCAAGCCATAATGGGTAGTGGCAGACACTGCAGCTCCCTGCCCCCAAGGTGATGCAGGGAGCTCTGAGCTGCTATGGATAACAGGGTCCCTCAGGGTCCCAAACTGCCACGAGTGGTGGGAAATCTGCAGCTCTGAGTGGTCCCAGGAAGCAGCACACATCTGGGGCTCTGAGCTGCTCCCAGTTGCAGTTCCTTGCTGCTGTGGGTGGCAGAGGGATCTCATAGCTCCCTGCGGTGGCAGCAGAGGAAGCTCCAAGCTGCCTTGGGCAACAGGAGGATGCTGTGGCTCCAAACCTGCACAGGCAGTGGGAGACCCCTGAGCTCCGAGAAGCCACAGATCCCAGAGGCTGTGGTTGGCAGTGCGAGTCCAGATCTCAACTGGTCTCCACAGATTCCAGGTGTCAGGAGCCTCTGGAGTTTTGAGCCTCTAGGGAAATGGGTGCAAGATTCCTCTGCTCCCTATTCCTCTTCCACAGAAGGGCTTGGGCTTTCACCCACCCCATCAGATCAATTTCATCCTTTTTATTTTAGTAAAAGTCAGGGATGGGTCATGATTCTGTGAATTTTTGTTCTCTGCCTGTGACTTTTACTAAAAACAGCAGTGACCAAATCGTAGGTCTTGTCTATGCTATAAAGATAAGTTGACCTGAAGTAGGTTAACTTACAGTCATCGCATTAATTACTGCCATGGTTGATGTTCACACTGTCCTCCTGGGGTCCATGGTGTGCATCCTCACCAGGAGTGTTTCCACTGACCTAAGAAGGGCAGTGTGGGGAGTTGAGAGCCTAGGTCTTGCAGCTCTGCTGGCAGCTCCCTGCCAGGAAGCCTGGCTGCCCCCGGGCTCCTGACAGGTTCCTCCCACCCCCACTTCCCATTACCCATGGTGAGAAGCCACCTGGGGTTTCTTGTCCCCAGACAGCAGGGTCCAGCTGTCCCAGCTTCTTGTCCCTCTTCACTTGTTCCCTACCATGAAATTGACAAGGCTAAGCCATGAAATTGACAAGGTTACTCAGCTCCTATCTGGGAGTGGGTGGAGAAGCCGTCCTAGGGCTTCTCCACTTTCCACTCCCTGCCAGGAGCCCGGGTCTAGAGGCCCAGGAGCTGGTGTCCAGCTGCCCATGGCTTCTCCTCTCCCAATTCCCAGCCAGGAGCTGAGATCCAGCAGGCCATGGCTTCTCCGAGTCCAGCACCCAGAGCTTTTTGCTGCATTCCCAGCTGGGAGCAGCAGCCAGATACCAGGGCTTCTCACCCAGCCACTCAGCTCTTGAGGGCGGTGGTTGGGGTGCAGGGGCAGCTGAGCACAAGAATGGTAGCTAAAAGCCGGTGTAAGGAACATGGGCTACACTGACGCTGCATCACCCAACAACCCTGACATAAGCCCCACTCCTCTTGTTGAAGTGTTTTTATTGTGTCAGAACAGCAGGGGAGTTATGCTAGTGGGAGGAGCATTTCAGCATGTACACCTCCACTGTTTCATCATAGTGCAGGCCAGCATAAGTCAGTAGGGACAGAAGACTGTCACCATTTGATGTCTTTTCAGTGGTGTGTGTGAAATGAGTTGGTGCTCTCATCTCAGCCTCGTTCCTGGTGGGTAACGATCCATATTACAAAGATCATTAATCACAAGTGATACCATGAGAGGCATGCCCAATCAATGGCTGCCCTAAGAAAATGAATAGGCTCTTAATCCTACACCTGTCACCAGTGGTCGCTGTCCAGGGTTCTCTGCTTAGTGTTCCCATGTAGGTCCCCTGTTATAAACCTGTGACACTCACCCTCTCTTACTGCTTGTGCCCCCTATAATCTGTTGTCTTCTGGATTCTGTAGCCCTACAGCCCTGCTGAGGTGTGGGCTTTTTGTCCTGAATGGGCTTTAGTCCACAGTCCTAGGATTCAGACAGGCCTCCTCCCATCCAGGATTCCCTGCTTGGCATCCCCTTCTGCTTGCCTCGTTTTGACTTTATGATTTTCATGTCCATTCCTGCTTTTTCCCCCTCCCCTCCCACTTTGGATAAGTCCTCAGTCCTCTGGTCCCCCTCTCTCTAAGGCAACAGCAGGAAAGTTGCTGGCCCTGGAAAAGACCAGGGGCATGGGCCCAGGCCATGCCCCTTGGCCACGTTCTGGTGCCCGGGCCTGATAATTCATTGGGCTCTTGCTACCTCCAGCCCGGCCCCAGATCCCCAGCTGGTTTCAGGGCCAGCAGAGGCAGGCACCATTGCAGATTTTCTGGCCTCAATGCCCGGCTGGAGCCAGGAGAGGCGGGCGCTGCGGAGGGCTCCCCAGCCAGGGTCCCCGGTCTGCGACAGGGCTGGCCTGGAGACTCGGAGCACAAGTGCCGAGACTTGGGGCACGTGCGCCGTGTGCCAGGTGCCAGCGATGCCCCTGGGCAACAGGCCATTTGCTGTAAAAAGCACATCCCAGGACTTAAATAGGCCTGCATGCAACGAACAATGAATTAACTTTAAAAAAATCTTTTAAAAATCCCCAGAAAAACACAACGCAATCAGATTAGTTTACAAACAAAATGTTTTCCTGGAGACATGACTGTCTTTTAAGGCAGTGTGAAACCCCATTTACTATGGAGCACTGAAATGAAAGTCCAGACATGCTGTGACACTGTGGTTTAACTGGTATATTTCTGATGGCATCATTCATGCTTCAATTCTCAATTAAAGTGGTGGTTAGCCATTGTTCAAAACTAAGTTCACATTTTTCATAGTAAAAGGCCAAATGGTCTAGCTCCATTCTTCAGTCAAAATAAGTAGCCAGACTACACCAGTCCCTGTTTTCCACACTCTCGCTCCACCAGATAAGTTACTGTACATATACAACACTGTAAAGAACCTCTGGAAGCACTGAGGCTGGAACTCTGTGGGCATCTGCTACTGACTTTAGCGGGTTCAGTGTGTGTCTGCCTCATTCTCCTGTATTACCGGGTAGTTCAGCTTTGCTTTCTGATGCACAGTCCCACTACTCTCTATCCTTCTAGAACTGCTGTCCTTCAAGAGCTCTCTTCTGGTCTCTGAGTGCCTGAGTGTAATGACCAAGTTTTGTCTTGATCATGCACAGGGTACAATGCTGGAAAAGATCCTATCACCTGTTCTCTGCTGATTTATGTGCACATGTGTAGGTCTAGGCACAAACTAGCCCTATGATTGACAGGAGCAGCTGTCTTTTTGATAGACGATCATACATCAGAGGCACTGAACGTGTGGAGGCAGTTCTGGCAAAAGCTCCAGGATAGCTGGTTAAGTTGAAGGGATCTTAAGTGGAAAAGTCTCATGTGTGGAACTTTTTCTACAAGAAATATGGCAGGATGCAGTTTATTTACTGTAAAAAAATCAAGCTGTGACAAGGCTGGATTTCAAAATGGCTCTTCTCCATTTGGGGTCCATCCAGACTCCTCAGAAGCCATGAAGTATTCCAGCAGTTCCAAAAATCAATCAATGAAAAGCAACTATTATCGTATGGACCATAACCACCACTCACATACTCCTTTCTGTCCTCTCTGACAACTAACCTGTGAGAGACTAGCCCTCTATGGTAGACAAAACATGAAGTAAAGATTTTGCACTTGTACCATTCTAAATGCAGCCAAAACATTCTCCTTTTCAGAGCCCCCAGTAGTGGAGAAAGGATAGAGTATCCAATAATGACTCATAGAGTAAATGCAAGTGTAGTGCTTTGGCAGAAAACAAAACAAAACAAAACAAAACAAAAAATCCCACAAAGCTCATTATGCAAAAAGATTATATCATATATTTTTCATCTGTAAATTACAGGATTGTTTACTTTCCTCTCTCTAGTCTAGCCTAACTCTGTGTCCCATCCTCAAATCTGGGAGCAGCAGAGCTACTGCCTTAAGGCTTTTCTTCTTTGTTGACCACCACAAATGCTCAGAGACTGCTAAACTAGTTAAGTGCAACAATCTACAGAGAAAACAAAAAGAGTCACGTGGCACCGTAAACGCTGACAGATTTATTTGGGCACATGCTTTTGTGGGCTCCAATCCACTTCGTCAGATGCATGAAGTGGAAACTACAGTTGAGAGGCATATACACACATGCCAGGATGAGAAGAGCAAATGTTACAAAAGTTCATTCAGAGGGCAGATGGCGCCTATTCATACCAGCTGATTAAAGGAGAGTCCTGTGGCATCTTAAAGACTAACAGATTTCTTCAAGCATAAGCTTTTGTGGGCTCTAACCCACGTCATCAGATGCATGATGTGGAAACTACAGTTGAGAGGCATATATACACATGCCAAGAAGAGGAGAGCAAGTGTTAGCAAAGTCCATTCAGAGGGCAGATGGGGCCTATTCATGCCAGCTGATTAAAGGGAGAGAATGTGTAAACAGGGTCAATTACTTTTTGTACTGTGCTAACCATTCAGACCCAGTCCGATTGTGTCAAGCTTGCAAATCAGGACCAGCTCTCCAGTTTCATGCTGAAGTCTGGTTTTGAAGTTTTTTTTATTGAAAATTGGCAACTTTCAAATCTGCTACTGAGTGTCCAGGGACATTGAACTGTTCTCCTAATGATTTATGGATGTTGACATTTTTGATTTCCAATTTGTGTCCATTTATCCTTTTGTGCAGGGACAGTCTGGTTTAGTCAATGTACATGACAGAGGGGCATTGCTCGCACATGATGGCATATACCACATTAGTGGATGTGCAGGTGAATGAGCCTCTGAAGGTGTGGCTGATGTGGTTGGGACCTTTGGCGGTACCACTGGATTCAATGCGTAGGAACCGTTGGCAATATGACTTGTTGCAGAGATAGGCTCCTGGATTACTGTTCTTGATGTATGGTATTCAGTTGCTGGTGAGTATTTGCTTCAGGCTGGAGGACTGTCTCTTAGCAAGGATAGGCCTGGCTCCCAAGGCTTGAAATAATGTGGGGTCATATTATAGGATAAGCTGTAGATCTTTGATGATGTCTTGAAGAGATGTTAGCTGGGGGCTGTAGGTGATGGCCAATGGTGTTCTGTTGTTTTCTTTTTCAGGTCTGTCCTGTAGTAGGTGGCTCCTGGATACCTATCTGGTTCTGTTGATTTGTTTTTTCATTTCCCTGGGTGGGTACTGTAGTTTTAGGAATACTTGATAGAAATCTTTTAGGTGTTTGTCTCTGTATGAGGGATACGAACACCTCTGATTGTACCTTAAGGCTTGGCTGTAGACCAGTGGTTCCCAACCTGTGGCCTGCAGACCCCTGGCAGACTGCAGAGATAATGCAAGGCGTCCACAGATATGCTGGGAGCTGAGGCCAGACTGCCATGGAGACCCAGCTAACCAGCTCCCCCTACCTTCTTCCCACCCTCCTCCCAATGTTCCCTGGAAGCTGTGCGGGAGTGCAGAGGCACAGCCCCTGCCACTCACCCATGCAGACAACACTCTCTGCCTCACACGGTCAGCAGCCATGGCCCCTATCCGGTTGGAAGACACAGTCTTCTGGCTGGCAGGGAGTTTTTAGGAAGAGCACCTTGTGGCGTGGCCAGGTACAGCAGCTCTAGTGACCAGGTAAGGGGGGAGAAAAGGAGCCCTGGGGGGTCAGAGACAGGGAAACAGTGGTGAAGGGGGTGTCTGAGAATAGGCCAGCAGGCAGCAAAGACTCTGAGGGGAAAGGGGCAGGGGACCATGGCGGCAGTGGCTGGTTCCAGATCCTGGAGTCACTGCTGGAGTGGTAGGGGCCAGACTTCGCTGGCAGCACTGCCACCACTCTGCAGAGGCACCACTTCATCCCAGCTGCAGCCAGGGGGCCACAAAGTTTTTTCACATTAAAGAAGGGGCCCTGGCCTTGAAAAGGTTGGGAACCACTGCTGTAGACGATGGATCCTGTAATGTGTCCTGGGTGGAAGTTGGAGGCATGTTGGTATGCATTGAGGTTGGTTGGTTTTCAGTATAAGGTGGTGTTAATGCGTCCATCCCATATTCATAGGGTAGTGTCCAACAAGTGGATTTCTTGTGTGGACTGGTCCAGGCTGAGGTTGATGATGGGGTGGAAATTGTTGCAGTCCTGGTGGAATTCTTCAAGGGACTCTTTCACATGGGTCCAGGTGATGAAAATGTCATCAATGTAATGTAGGTAAAGGAGAGGCAATTGTGGATGAGATTTGAGGAAGTGATGTGCTAGGTCGACCATAAAGATTTTGGCATACTATGTGACTAGGCAGGTACCCATAGCCATATCACTGACTTGAAGGTATAAATCATCCCCAAATTAAGTAGTTGTGGGTCAGGACAAAGTCACAAAGTTCAGTTACCAGGCGTGCTGTGTCATCTTCCAAGAAACTATTCTGATGGCTTTTAGTCCATCTTTGTGCGAAATGTTGTTGTAGAGGGCTTCTACATCCATAGTGGCTAGGATGGTGTTTTCTGGGAGATCGCTGATGAATTGTAGTTTTTTCAGGAAGTCGGTGGTGTCACGGAGATTGCTAGGACTGCTGGTGGCATAGGACCTGAGGAGAGAGTTCACATAGCCAGACAATCCTCCTGTGAGAGTGCCAATGCCTGAGATGATGACGTATCGAGGATTCCTGGGTTTGTGGATCTTGGGTAGTAGATAAAATGCCCCTGGTCGAGGCTCTTAGGGTGTGTCCGTGTAGATGTGTCCCTGTGCTTCTTCAGGGAGTTTCTTGAGTAGATGTTGTAGTTTCTTTTGGTATTCCTCAGTGGTATCAGAGGGTAGTGGCTTGTAGAATGTGGTGTTAGAGAGTTGTCTGGCTGCTTCCTGTTTGTAATCTGACCTGTTCATGATGACTACAGCACCTCCTTTGTCAACCTCTTTGATTATAACATCAGAGTTGTTTTTGAGGCTGTGGATAGCATTGCGTTCTGCACAGTTGAGGTTATGGGGCAAGTGATGCTGCTTGTCTACAACCTCAGTTTGTGCGCATTGGTGGAAACACTTATGTAAAAGTCTAGTTTGTTGTTTTGGCCGTAAGGAGGAGTCCATGCAGAATTCTGCTTCTTCTTCTTGCATTGGAAGGAAGATATCTGTGGGTTAGTGTATTGTTCAGTGGAGTGGTGGAAATATTTCTTGAGTTGGATCCACTATGTATGTAGAAGCCTTCTATACCAGTGGTCTTCAGACTTAGGGTTGGGACCCAGTCCTGGGTTGCAGACACTCAGGCACTGGGTTGTGGCACCTGCTGCTGTTGTCACCAAAAGACTGTAATGCATTGCTCAAAGATCCAAAGCGGCACCTGTGTTAGTCTAGTTCAGCAAAACAAACAAGGAGTCTTGTGGCACTTTTAAAAACTTACAGGTTTATTTATTTCATTAGTTTTCATGGGAGAAAATCCCACTTCATCAGACACTTTGAAGATGAGGGAAATTACAGAATGGGGGGAAATAAATGTTAGACAGGGGAGTGTAAGTCATGGGAACAGGTTACACTTCCCTGCACCTCCACTAATGTGGTACATGCATCATGTGCCAGCAATGCCCCTGTCACGTACATTGGCCAAACCAGATTGTTCTTGCACAAAAGGATAAATGGACACAAATTGTCAACATCCATAAACCAGTAGGAGAACACTTCAATGTCCCTGGACACTCAGTAGCAGATTTGAAAGTTGCCATACTTTAATAAAAAAAAAACCTTCAAAACCAGACTTCAGCACGAAACTGGAGAGCTGGACCTGATTTACAAGCTTGACACAATCAGACTTGGTCTGAATGGTTAGCACAGTACAAAAAGCAATTGACCCTGTTTACACATTCTCTCCCTTTAATCAGCCAGCATGAATAGGCCCCATCTGCCCTCTGAATGGACTTTGCTAACACTTGCTCTCCTCTCCTTGGCATGTGTATATATGCCTCTCAACTGTAGTTTCCACATCATGCATCTGATGAAGCGGGTTAGAGCCCACAAAAGCTTATGCTTGAAGAAATCTGTTAGTCTTTAAGATGCCACAGGACTATTATTGTTTTTGCTGTACACAGACTAACATGGCTACCCCTCTGGAAAATCTACAGAGAGAACATATGTGGAATGCATCTGCCAGACATGTCTAAAAATGACAGTCTATTTCACAAATAAGTCAAGAGCTTGTGCACAGGAATTTGGTGTCTCTGAGAAGAGATGTGCAATCAGGTAGCCCACAGCTCCTTTGCCTCTCACAGAAGCAGACAGAGAGCTCCCCTTTGGGATAGGGGGTTCTCCTTCCCATGGCTGATTAGGTGAGGATTGAACAGGGAGGAGAACCTAAATTTGGAGGTATTGATTCCTACTGAGGACCTTTTGCAGCTCCTCACCAGTAGTATCAGGTGCAACACCTGACAGGGCAACAGGATGTGACCCAAGTGGCAGTTCCTTATTTACTTCTTTTCCCCATCTGTTCTGTCTGCCCCTCTGATGGGACAGGGAAGGAGGAGTCCCACGACTTCAAATTCTCTCCTTCTGGAGGAAATACAGGTAATAGATACACATTACAGAGTGTCTGCATGAAATGTATCTTTCAAAATGCCTTTAAATCTTCAAAGAGGCAGAAAACTACACTGGACATTACAAACGGTCCAGAGAAGAACACACAGGGAGCCCCCTATTTGTGCATTTATGTTTCAATTCACCATCTTGGTCAAATCTAAATGAGAGCACTTGTTAAAAAAGAGGCTAAGGAGTGCCAGAGATGAGACCTACCACTCTGGACACACACAGGCTTTTGTTTGCTTGGAGATGTAAACTTATTACATTCTTCTCCGTTGTCTTTTCTTTGCTGTGTGACCTGTCAGTATAGGATGATGCAACACCACATCACTGCGTGGTGTGCTTCTCCTCTGCCATTTACTTTCACTGCTGGAGAAGCTTATAAATCTGTGAGATAGGCCTGGTCTACACTGGGAAATTCAATTGGTATAACTATGTCATTCAGGGTGTGAAAAATACACAGCCCTGAGCAATGCAGTTAACTCAGCCTAGACAGTGCTAGGTTGTGTAAGAAAAATTATATGTAATCTCTTCTGTAGGACAGTGAGAAAGGTGCTGAAGTGTAGGCCTCGTTGGAGCCGTGGGTTGCTATGGTAGTGGGGTCGTTTCTCTGGCAAGTCATGTATCTAAGTTTCTTTAACAAGTGGCCTAGAGTTGATAGTTAAAGTGTGTTATCTCCCCTTTCTCATGCTTTTTCTCCTGACCATCTGGACAAGGAATGTAAGCTAGACTGTCCGTCTTTGTTCTAACTGAAAAGGGAGTATTGCCTCCTATCTCCTGCTCACCCTTCTTGGCACCATAGCCTCACAAGAATGTAAGGTCAGCATCTCTAGGCAGAAATTAATGAGTTTGCAGGTACTGCGGCTGCCCAGGATAATGCAAATGATGTCAACAGTAAACAGAGGCGGGGATAATTATATGCATTCTTTAATCATTAATATGTATTTAATAATGTTAATGTAACCATATAAGGGTCTCTAAAACATTGTCAATCATGTAAGCATTATCATAGCATTATCATACTGTACTGGATAAAAGTGTTGTGATGCTGCCCCTCGGGGCTCTCTCTTGCACTCGAGTTGTTGGGGGGGCCTGCTCAGAGGGGCTAGCACTTCTTTGCTGCCCTCTGATGCACTTCCTTTTGTTATTCAGCTGAATAATAAACTCTGAACCACACCTCGTTCTCTGCTCATTGGAGTCTCGGCTGGGAACAGGTCTGCTTCACTGGGGAGGCTCTGGTGTGCCTCTTTCTGAACTTGAGGGCCAGAGTTAGATTTTTCCCCCACGGTTGACAGGAGAATTCTCTGATCAACCTAGCTATCACCTCTCGGGGAGGCAGAGAATCTATGCTGACAGAGGAACCGCTCTTGTTGGTGTAGCAGCTGTGCTACAACAGCAGGTTATGTGTAGACAAGCCCTTCTTCACAAATAGATACTGATGTAGCTATCACCAATGAACATGGACAGCACTTTCTCTGAAAAATTTACAGCTATGTCTTTACTAGGAAAAAAGGTATATTTTCAGCTTCTGCTGACTAACCCATGAAGACAAGTGAAGACACAGCAAGTTTATCCTGACAAACTACCAAGAGTTAAAACTATAGTTTCCTTGTGTTCACTAGGATTTTAACACAGTATTGTCAATAAAGGCTCTTTTAAAGCAAATTATAAATGTACCTTTTCCCCTAGTGAAGATAAAGCCTAGGAATGATCCCACTAAACAACTGTCTACTTAGCAAGTTCAAAGTTGTGATGAGAAAGTAAATGGCAGAGCTGTAACTACGGCGGGGTCAACCGGGAAAAGCCCTGGGTGGTGCAGAGTGGCTCAATGGAGCCACTCTATTAAAGGGCAGCTTTCACGGCAACGGCTGCAAGCACTGCTAATGGCAAGGGGCGCGGTCCGATTGGAATGCACCCTGGGCAGCAAAAACCGGAGTTACATCTCTGATAAAAGGTGTCCTCTAATGCAGTTATTATTGGGGAATTTATCTGGATGATGCATTTTTGTAAGGCCTTGCCTACACACAGATCTGTGCTGATGTGTTCTGAAACTCAGGCTGCATCTCCATGGCAATCAGAGACATGACTGCAGTCAGACAGGCATACATACAGTATCTTTAATTTAGCTCGCTCAATTAAAAACAGCAGTGAAGTAACAGCAACACAATCATTGTACAGAACCCTGGGTATGTACCTTGCTAAACCATACCAGAGTTTGTGCAGCTTTGTTTTCACAGCTATTTTTAGTTGTGGTAGGTAGATCAAAGTTAGCATGGGTATTTTAAAAAAGCCACAGTCTCCCTCTGATTGCAGTGTAGATCTACCTTAAATCAATGTGAAACCCCATGTGGATACTCAATTTTTTTATAAATGGCTTGTTTTGATTTAGTTTAATTCAGTAAGGGATTGATGTAAGCTAAATCGGTAAGAATTATTTTTAAACTGAGGCATATTGTGATTTTTAATTCAATAGTACATTTGTAAAGTGTTCTTAAAGTGTCCTGCACTGTTCTGCTCCAGCCTGTACCTCCAATCATGGCTCAAATTGCATTTTCCTGCCACTTCCCCTCTGTCAATGATGCCAATCAACATCCATCCCTCCTCTTTTGTCTTCTTTCACTCCTGTCTCCTCACCTGTTACCACACTGCCTCCCTAGGCATGGAATCCCCTTATTGTCATCAATCCATCCCACTCACTCTAGTCAAATCCTTCCTAAAATCTCACTTTTTCTGGATGTGCAGAAAGGGAGACAATAGTTATTAAAAATAACCTCCAAACCCCAAACTATTCTTGGACTGTGCCTTTGCTGTCCCTGTCTCCTAAAGGGCCTGGGCAGGGACTGTCTTCATTTTGTGTCTTGTACTGTGTCAAGCACATTACTGGGACTCAACAAATAAATCATAATAGGAGTCTCTAGAGATGTATACAATATTAACAATTTTCTTAATATTATTTAGCAGTTGATTTCTGGTAGCACTCACAATATCCAAGGAATTTGCCAAACAAACACTATTTACATAAGCAGAGAACACACTTGTAATGAATTCATACATATTTTTCATTGAATTTTACCAATATTTAGCAGCACAACCAAAGGAAAGAGGAAAGATCAGCAAAGCAAAATCAAACAAAAGGAAGCCAGGGACATCTTAATCCTGACCAAATCAAGAATCAGTAGAGCAGAATCTGAGTATGCAGCCAGCCTCTCTGCTTACCGTACAATAACTGTGGAGTTTCATAAATGTTTAACAGTTATACTATCTTTTCACCACTAGATGGTATAACATATGTGGCTACATGCATCACTTTGCTCCTGAAAATTCATGCACTGTGCACTGCACTATCATACAGTTTAATTATATTTCTAACATTGTTTTTGTTCAGATGTATGGTGAGAGTAGGCCCCTCTCAAAATGGCTGAGGTCATTCTCTTTATGGTCAAAATGGATCAACAGTTCGCTTTCCTACCCATCAGAGATGAGGCTGGACTGAAAAATTGGGATTCGGAATGAAATATTCCCAAAGACTTAACGGCATTCTGATCCTGCTGACAGTTTGCACATATATCTACTACTGAGGAGAAAAAGAGTTACGTTCTCTTAGTCAGAGTGCAGAAGTAGAAGCTAAGAAATCGTAATCCTGACCTTGACAGTGACTGTGGCTTTGAGCAAATCAGTTAGATTCAGCTTCCTCACTTGTTTATTAGAGATAATACCTCTCTCCCTCACAGGGGTGCTAGGAGAATTACTATTTGTAAAGCACTCTTGAGAGATGAAAAACACTATATAAATACTTGACAGTACTGATGGATATGGGGTATATAGAAGCTCTTCAGACAAGGGGGCATCTGTTTGTTCTGTCTTTGTACAACACTTAGCACAAGGGGGCCATGATCCATACTTAGGCCCTCAGGTGCTACCAAAGTACAGATAATTATTATTGTAACAATGTTTTATTTGTGCTAGGACTGTAGATTACTGATTAAGCTAAAACATGTTGGGTGACATTAAATAAATATAACCAGAGTCCTGTGGCACCTTACAGACTAAGATTTCTTCAGGCATAAGCTTTTGTGGGCTCCAACCCACTTCATCATGCATCTGACAAAGTGGGTTGGAGCCCACGAAAGCTTATGGCTGAACAAATATGTTAGTCTGTTAAGGTGCCACAGGACTCTCATTGTTTTTGCTGTACACAGACTACCACAGTTACTGCTCTGGAAATTAAATAAATATAGTTCTCGATTTACACCTTGATTCTGCCTACATGGTAGAACCCACATAGGTAAATTTTGAAACTGTGAGTTCTTTTAAAAGAGAAGATCATGGTTTCAAGGCATTTCAGATGGAAAACTGAAATTCAAGTGCTCCTCAGGGACAGGCAAAGGGAGAGAATGGTCTCAGAGGGTGTCACTGCTGTTAGATTTTATTTCGTTTTGCTTTTCAAGAGTGACAGTTTATCCAGTACTCTCCAAACACTTCCCCATACAAAACAATCATGGTGTTGTAGCACTGGTATTAAAGGTACATCCTGGCTACAAGAAAAACGGTCATTGATTTGAAGTGACAAACTCATATTTGGATTCAGGCTTTCCCAAAGCTTGAACTGTTCATACTTGAGATTTTGATTCATACCATCCTGATTAGGATGTTTGAATTTGCCATTGAAACTTAGGGTCTGATTACAGAGTCACTTTTGGTACTGTCAGATGAGAAACCAGAGTTTCCCTTCACATTCTTGGGAAAGAAATGAAAAGGCAAAAGATCTTTGCAATTAACTAACACATGGACGCCTTCCCAACATCATTTTACATATGTGCTGTGCTCATGGACTGACAAGATTCTCTTGCCATTATTATCATAATTGGGTGTAGTGTAATATGAATGCTAGAAGAAAGGCCAAAGATTTCACACTGGATAACTGGAACTTGCCCTTATTACAGATTCCTTTACTAAAGAAAAGATTCATAGGCTCAGTTAATGCAAGTTTGGAAAAAAAGAATTTGGCACAACACTCCAGAAACAGAAGTATTGTAACAATGAACAATGGCATTCAAGCATGCTTCACACTGTTCATAGAATCATAGGGTTAGAAGGGACTTCATGAGGTCATCTATTCCAACCCCCTGCTAAAAGCAGGACCACTCCCACTAAATCATCCCAACTGGGCCTTAAATGTTTCCAAAGATGGAGATTCCACTACCTGCCTAGGTAAAAACAACAAGGAGTTGTGTGGCACTTTACGACTAACAGATTTATTTTTTGCATGAGCTTTTGTGGGAGAAGATAGCACTTCCTCAGATGGATCTTCTCCCATGAAAGCTTATGCAAAAAATAAATCTGTTAGTCTTAAAGTGCCACACAACTCCTTGTTGTTTTTTCACTGGACTAGACTAACACAGCTATCCCTTTTAAAACTCCTTAGGTAACCCATTCCAACATTTTACCACCCTTCTAGTGAGAAAGATTTCCTAATATCCAACCTCAATCTCCCCAGCTGCAACCTGAGACCATTGTTCCTTGTTCTGTCTTCTGTTACTACTGAGAACAGCCGAGCTCCCTCCTCTTTGGAGTACCCCTTCAAGTAGTTGAAGGTTGCTATCAAATTCCCCGGCAGTCTTCTCTTCTGCAGACTATGTTGATTTCCCTGTCAGTGAAAGGAGATTGAATATGGGTTTTTCCTTAATTGTGAAGGGTTTTTATTGTACAGATGGTATATTTGGTTAACTGAAATTGAGCTTTATCAGCTATGCTTTTACCATCCACTGAAATGAGATCAAATCAAAATCCCCAAAAACAGACAAAAACAATTACTACTGATCATTTCTTCTCAGAATATTGAGAAAAAATATTTTTTATACTGAAAGAAACTCCTTAAGTGCCATAATCTTAATGCCAAAAAGATTTCCAGCTACCCCAAAAAAATAGCAGCCTCATTCTTCCAGTAATAAATTTAGTTTTTCCCTTGCCCCATTGCACATTTCAGTGATGATACTGGAGACTTTTCAATTTCCATTTAAGATTTTAAACAGCAAATAAGGAATTCTTGGCAGCCTCTGAAAAGCAAATAACTAAGAAGATATTCTGATGGAGAAACTGGCTTGTTTGAATGTTGGGTTAAGAAAGAAGGCAGCTGAGTTCATGAGATTCTCTCTCAACAAATATGTCCACACCGACAAAAAAGCATTCCAAATCACTGTTCTGCCTTGTAAACATCTAAGCATCATATTTTTAAAAAGTTAATTATAAAACAAAATTTAAACACTGAAAATTGTCCAACTGTTTCCTACCTGTACCTCAGGTGCTTAAATTGCTGATACTGTCTCTCTATGGGAAGCTGTCAGTTACTTTAAATGTAGGTTCTGCTTCAAGATTCTCATTCCCTTCATTCTCACATAGCTGGTGTGATATAACCATGATCGCCCACCCTCTTTTCCCCACTTATCATTTAGAGCAAGCCTATTCATTCCTAAAGTATTGCACAAAATTCCAGCCTGAGACTCCGGCATTAATATGTCTATACTTTTTTTTATTTAGATAATTATATGGCCCTGTTGCCATATCATCTGTATTTAACCCTCACAAATTCCCCTGGGAAAGCAGGGAAGTTCTGTTATTCCAAGTTTACAAATAAGGAACTGAAGCACAGACACAATGGTTTTCCCCAAGTCACACAGGAAGTCTGGGACAGGTCTACACCGCCTGTCCTTTTCAGCAACAGTCCAACATAGATTCACAAGTTACCTAAAATAACTATCTACATTCAGCTTTTCTACTCCCTGTACACACACTGAGCTGGCTTGAAGACAGGGATTTCCCTTTGAACCAGCACCACCAGGCTGCCTGTGTGGTGTTGTAGGATCGACTTCTTGATCAGTGGAGCAGGTCTTCACAGATCCAAGCAGTCGATCAGGCAGTTCAAACTGATGGTGAATTTGCCGTTGTCAGTGAAGACGTGCCCTGAGACAAAGCAGAGTCTCCCAAAGAGAAAGGTCTCCCAGTTCCTACAATAATGTCCTAACCACTGAATTTTGCTACCAGAAGAAAATACATGGTAGGACTTTCCTTGTTCTTGCAAAGCAGACTTACTTAAATGTGCATGTCTGAACTGTATAGCGTTCTCGAAGCCTGTGCAGTGGAGCCCTTCTCGAAGAAAGGGTAGGGGAGAGATGCTGCTAGCTAAGTAGTACTAGAGTACAATGACAACAGAGATAAAAGTGAGATATGTCACCCACATAACGTATGATTAGGGTTTACGGGGATGTTCTGAGATGAGTTAATTTTGTAAAGGATAGTTAGCCACTGTAGTGTGACAGAACACTGTGTAATGCTATGTACTATTATGATAAGATAGTGTTGTGCCAAGAGCACAGTCCTCTGAGACAAAGCTCTTGGATTCTCTTCCTGGACTCTATAGTTATATTTAAAAAGAAAAGACTAGCAGGATCTTATTCAAGGGGACAAGGCAATATGCCACATTTATTGTAAAAAAGTAACAATAGCAAAAAGCAGTCACACACCAGAAGTTCTGCAAGCTGGTGTGATATAATTATCAGTCCTTTGATCCGTTGCTTGAGCCAGCCGAGTGGCCAGCTAGGCTGGGCACAAAGAGGGAATCAGGCCTCTGTCAGTCATGAATCCGATGCTCCAAGATGACACTTCCAGAATGAGACCCAAAGTTTTCATGTTCTTAGCCAGGGGTGTCGCTGGGGCCTGGCACATGGGGCACATACCCCAAGTCACAGCACCAGTGCCCCGAGTGTCTGGGCCAGCCCCTGCGTCTCCCATCCCAGTTCCTGGCTGGAGATCCAGCACCTTCTGCTCCCAGCCCAGTCCCCAGCCAGGAATTCAGGTCGGGCCGCCAGCAGTGATGCCTGCCTATCCCGGGACTGGCCCCGGCCCTGGCCAGCGATACAGGGCCAGGCTGGCAGCAGCAGGAGCCAGAAGCCCGGATCAGGCCTGGGCACAGAATCGGGGCCAGGGGTGGGACCATGGCCAGGGGGCAGGGCCTGGGGCCATGCTCTGGGTCTTTCCCTGGGGCAGCAACGCTCCTGTTATTAACCGTCTTTCATACTTGCTGGCTCTCATGTAAGTCTATGGGATTTGCTGTGTCATGTTGCCTCAGGGTTCCTGTGAGATCATTGGTCACCAGTCACTTGCAGACTCGATTGTATTTTGTTCTTTTCTTTCTGGGGTGGCTCCTTCTGTTTGCTTGAATCAGAGATGTCTGCATTCTTCAGCCAGTTAGATGGCACTTGGGCTTCATCAGGGCAGGCTGGTGGTTTAAACTGATCCCCTTCACACACACGCCCTTCATTCACACACCTTGTTCACACATTTAAATGAATTTACACAGCATACGCCTAAACCAGGTTTCATCAAAGATACAAAATGGAGTACAATGTTTAAGCAGGAGTTCCAAACTGATGATGTGGAGTCTTGTTGGATGTTGGTTATACTGTAATGTCTATTACACAGGGTTACAGAATTATTTTACTTGTGATACTAAAGGACAAATACAGAACATTAACACCACACACTTTAAAGGTAAATACAATTCATTATCTATGTGTGCCCCTACACCGAGGCCTGGCACTGCTCAGCCCAGCCCCCCCACAAGGCCTTCAGGGCCTGGCATAGCATGGCTTGGACCCCCCATCCCCACCCAAAGGCCCTCAGGGCCTGGCCCAGTATGGCCTGTCCTGGGATCTCTGCCCCCCCCAAGGACCCCCAGAGCCTGATGCAGCATGGCATGCTCTGGCCTTCCTCAAAGGCCCTGGGGACCAAAGGTGGTATGGTGTGGCCCGCCCCCACATCTCTTGAAGGCCCTTAGGGCCTGGCACAATGCAGCTTGGCCCCTCCCTTGACCCAGGTGAAGCCCAGATGGGCTGCAGTGTTTTACATCTCCCACCCTACACAGCCCAGGATCAAAGGCTGCACAGGGCGAGAGATTTAAAATGGTCTCAGCCTGGCCCTAGCTCCCAGACATCTGCAGTGGCGCTGCAGGCCAAATAAGAGGACACACATGGGACAAACACACTCTAATTATTATGACAGGATCACAAAGCAACTTAATGATAGTGTAGGGGCACAGATAGATAATGAATTGCATTTACCTTTAAAGTATAGGTTAGTTAATGTTGTGTATATGTCCTTTAGTGTCATAAGTAAAATAATTCTGTCGCTCTGTGTAATAGACATAATCAATGTTCAACAAGACACCACATTGTCAGTTTGGAACTCCTACTTAAACATTGTACTCCATTTTGTATATTTGATAAAACCTGGTTTAGGTGTATGCTGTGTAAATTCATTTAAATGTGTGAACAAGGTGTGTGAATGAAGGGCGTGTGTGTGAAGGGGATCAGTTTAAACCACCAGCCTGCCCTGATGAAGCCCAAGTGCCATCTAACTGGCTGAACAATGCAGACATCTGATTAAAGCAAACAGAAGGAGCCATCCCAGAAAGTAAAGAACAAAATACAATCGAGTCTGCAAGTGACTGGTGACCAATGATCTCACAGGAACCCTGAGGCAACATGACACAGCAAATCCCATAGACTTACATGAGAGCCAGCAAGTATGAAAGAGGAGTAAAAACATGAAAACTTTGGGTCTCATTCTGCAACTGTCATCTTGGAGCATCAGATTTGTGACTGACAGAGGCCTGGCTCCCTTCTTCTGGGAGACTGCTTTTTGCTATCCTTACTTATTTATAATAAATGTGGTATATTGCCTTGTTTCCTGGAATAAGATCCTGCTAGTCTTTTCTTTTTAAGTACAGCACCAATGCTCTAGGTGGGAGCAGGACCTCGCTGGGCACTGGGGCAAGGGGTGAGCTGGGGTTGCACTGTGAGGATCTCCCGGACAGCTGGGTCCTTCCAGGAATGAGGTGCTGCAGGAGATGGGGGAACCCTAGGACAGGGGTGCTGTGGACGAGGCAAAGATGTGCCACTTCACTGTGAGGGTCTGGGGGCAGGGGGCGCCAGGCCCCGCTGGGTGTGAAATGCTGGAGGGATGCAGTGTGCTGGAGGGTAGGAGGAGGTGTGGGGCACACGGGGCTGGCAGGGGAGGTTCTAGCGCTGTGAGCCATTGGGTGCCAACAGGTGCTCTGGGGAAAAGAGGAAACCAGGCACCACCAGGTGCCATGAGATGCTGGGGGTGGCAGAGGAGAGGCTGCAGGGCCTGAGGCACTAGGGAGGAGGGGGTAACTGGGTACTGCAGGTCACCAGGTTTCACAAGGTGCATGTAGGGAACCACAAGTTCTGCTTGCTAGCTTCAGGTGAGATACTGGGAGGAGGGTGGAACTGCTTCCCCACTTCCCTGCCCTGTTCTGCCCTGCTTCCCTGCCAGTCTCCCTACATTTCCCCTACCCTCCCCTGTTATCCCTGCCCTGCCCTGCTTCCCATGCTCTCCCCTGCCACCCCACAAGGCCACCCCTGCCCTCCTCTCTCCTGTCCTGCCTTGCTCCCTACACTTTCTCTTGCCACCCCACACGGCCACTCACCCTCCCTTGCTTTGACATCCCTGCCCTCCCTCCCTGCTACCTGTACACACTTACGCTTCCTAAAAAAGATAAAGGTAAGCCCTTTGAATTTTTAAAGGGATAGCCCTGTTAGTCTAGTCCAGCAAAAAAACCCAAGAAGTCATGTGGCAATTAAAGACTAACAGATTAATAAATTTGTTAGTCTTTAAGTGCCACACAAGCCCTTTGAAATTTTCACCAAACCTGTGGTTCAAACTGTGGACAGTTGTGAAACTGACAAACTTCACTGTGGGGAGGATGGATATTATCTGAGAATTATGTTTAGGTATGAAATGTGAGTTTCTGCTTTACAAAAAACAGCAAGTTTGCAAACCGGTGTTTATTTTTTGACTGTTTAAAATGTATTAACAATAAGATCAATTTCTAGACCTTATCTACGCAAAATTTGCTCACCGGCCCTCCAAGTGGGAAAAGAATTGTAATGTGGCCCCTCACCAAAAACGGTTGAAGACACCTGAACCAGAGGCTCCTTGCTTCACTTTGCCAAATGAGTATAATACTTTCTACGTTCTCAAAGATTCAGTGTGGTATAATTATCTGTAATTAAGCATTGTAAGTGGTTTGAGATTCTGTGATGACAGATGCCGTAGACATATAAAGTATTATAATAATAAACAGCATAACAGTCATTATTCATATTAATGTATGTAATAATTCTTTCAGTCCTAACATTTTGCATAGCATCTGAAACAGAGGGAAGATGTTATTCATTTAAACAAGCAGAACTAAATCCAACATTTGTCATATTAAATGTGATAACACAAGAATTGAGTGAAGGATGTAGTTTCCATTGGAGGAGCTTATGGTATAAATTTTGATCAAGTTGGAATGTGAAACTGCAGAATCTATTTTTTGGGTACATGTAGCATTCAGCTAAAGGATATAAAGACACCCTTTGTTTTTACCATAGACGGGGTCAGCAACACAAAAGATAAGAAGAGCCATTTTAAAAAATTCCTTCAATAACCATAAGCTTCGAGAGCTACAATGGGTGTAGCTTCCTGGTGGTGGGTGGGGGGATCTGGACCAGAGTGCACACCACAGGGCCCCCCATATTGTGGGGGGAGCTCAGAGCCTGGTGTGGGCCATCCACAGGGTCCCCCATGGCACAGGAAGGCCAGAGCCAGGAACCACAAGGGGACAGCTGAAGAACTGCATGCAGCTCCAAAGCTGCAGGTTGCAGACCCCTGCCTTTCTGAAGTGTAGGATACACACAGTACGTTATTTAGTTCCAAAAGGGTAGCTGCATTAGTCTAGTTCAGCAAACAAACAAGAAATCTGCTGACACTTTTAAAGAACAACAGATTTATTTATTGCATGGTAATTTTGCTTTCCTACGTCCTTTTGATATGCTGTTCTTCACTGAATATAAACAACTGTATTGATTTGCTGTTATGCTCTAACCTGATCCTATGATTTTCACTTCCCTGCATTTATTTTCCATTCACTCTGTAAATTTGCCATCTTCAAGCAGCTGACCAAGTAAGATTTTCTCCCCCAAAAGTTCACGCAATAAATAAATTTGTTAGTCTTTAAAAGTGTCACTAGACTCCCTGTTTGAGTACCTTATTTAGTGACATTTTAACAGACCTTTTGCAAAATAGAATCTAGTGTAATTCTTTCAGCGATCTGGCAACAGGATATGTTAGAAAGCTAACATACTATTCATTTGTCATCACATGGAAATTAATGTGCAACACAACAGATTTTCACTGCAGAGTGCAGATCTTATGGACCATAAGATCTGTAAGGCTATGTATACACTGCCAATTCAGTATGAATTGTGGAGACTTAATTTGAACTAAATTAGCCCATGGCCACACTAGTCTTTCCTCAGTTTGAACTAAGAAGTTCCCTGGTTCGAACTAAGGAAAGCTAGTTCAAACTAGTAAGTACCAATGGTTAGTTCGAACTAAGAGCTTAGTTTGAAAGTTAGTTTGAACTAAGCACAATGTAGACTTGAACTAACCCTTGGTTCAAACTTACTAAGTTCAAACTAAGGCAATTAGTTTGAACTAACAATGTGGATGATTTGAACTAATAGTTAGTTCAGACTAGTCCACATTGTTAATTCAAACTAAGAAGTTCGCAGTTAGTTTGAACTAACCCCTTCAACGTCTGACAAAGCGGGATTTTCTCTCACAAAAGCTCATGCAATAAATAAATTTGTTAGTCTTTAAAAGTGCCACAGAACTCCTTGGCTGTTTTACTGAACTACACTAACACAGCTGCCCCTTTGGGTCATGGGAATAAAGTTATGCATGTGCAGAAGCATTCATAGGAGTGGAGTCTCAGATGAGATAGCTGCGCAAACGATGGTCCTATACAGTCTACTCTAGAGTCCGGTGAAGTCAGTGAATGTCCTTCTACTGAGTTCAGTCGTTTTTGGATCAGGATTATTGTTCTTTCTGAAGCAGTTTTAACAGCATGAATAGTATCCAAATAAACCTATCAACACATTAGAACAGGACTTTTTTCCACATGATCATCCATTACCTAAACATTTGTTATATAGCTGATTTTTAAGTCATCTACTTTATCCAGCCACGTATTTGCTGTTTGATTGAATATTATTAGTGAGTGCCATAATGACTGATTCATTCTTACCAGCAGACTAGAGTTTTGTGTTTATTTGTTTTGTAAGGGAGATAGAATAGCTCATGTTTGGCTCTAAACTGGTTCTGATCAAGAATGAATAATTGTGAAATTATTGCATACTGTATTTTTTCAAAATTTCTATTTAAAATATTTCTCTACATAACAGCTTGTTTTCAAGAAAATATGATTAAGTTAACAAGCTCTGAAAACAATAACAAATCCAAATCAAACCCTACTCCAAGCAGAGTTTTGACCCTGAAAAAAAAAGTGCCAGAGACTCCATAAAGTCCACTACAGAGTTCTGTATGATTATAGAATTTATATGGGGCTACTCATATATTATGATGCTGGACAACATTATCAAACCTTAAGATAAATTTAGAGAGATTTTTCTAACAACACTTACCGAATAAAAATATTACACAATTGAAAATAAACTTTCAAGTAGGTCACCATAAATAACGTACTATATCCATGTTCACTAGTATATAATAATAATAATAATAATAATAATAATAATAATAATAATAATAATAAAATACATCCAACTGGGGTGTAATAAAGTCAGTGGACCAAGTTATGTTCTAGTATAAATCTGGGCAGGCACATATCCCTGCATCAAACCCTGTTGTCAAATTTGTTTGCATATCTGTACAAATGTACATTAGGACCTGATCAAACCAGATAAGTCATCAAGGGCTCATTCACTTGCAGACCCCTCACTGCTCCCGCCCGCATGCTGAGAAGTGGAATCAGGGGCTCCAGTGCCCTGGCCAGGGCCAAGGGCTGCAGGCCCAAAATCTCCTGCCTTAATCATAGAACCATAGAAACATAGGGTTGGAAGGGACCTCATAGGTCATCTAGTCCAACCCCCTGCCAGAGGCAGGACCACTCCCCTAAACCATCCCAGTCATGGTTTTGTCCAGCTGGGCCTTAAACACCTCCAAAGATGGAGACTCCACCACCTCCCTAGGCAACTCATTCCAATGCTTCACCACTCGCCTAGTAAAAAAGTTTTTTCTACTATCCAGCCTCAACCTCCCTAACCGCAACTTGAGACCATTGCTCCTTGTTCTGTCCTCTGTTACTATCGAGAACAGTCGAGCTCCATCTTCTTTGGAGCATCCCTTCAAGTAATTGAAGGTTGCTATCAAATCCCCCCTCAATCTTCTCTTAATCTGGTCCTATTCTCCAGGACAGGGGCACATGAGTGAACAACATACATCTTCTTGCTTGTTTTTTCCTCCTAAAGGAAGTGTATTTGCTAGCTTGACTGGGGTCTAGGCATACCTCCCCACATACTTTACCTTTTGGGGGGATTTGCTATACAAATTGGTTCATTCCCAGCATGCACCTGTGGACTGTGGGCCTGATTCACTACTGCTCTGCCCCTTGTGTAGTCATTTGCACCTGGGTGTGCCATGTGAGGCTGGTAGCATTTTGCACTCCTTCCACACTGGTGTAAGTGACAACACTGAGTGTAGGTGAATCAGGCTCTAAGGAGGTGTATTGCCTGACCGCAGTGGATGATGAGGATCCCTCACCTTCTTACCTACCCATCCACCATGTAAGACAGGCCAGAAAAAGCAGGAAACGTCCAGTTAAGGACCTGACCTGGCATGACTGTTTTACTTCTTTTATTGTTAAATCAAAGGACAAAACACAAAACCTACTAGCAATCTTCTGCTCACACATTTGCAGGGGGTTTATTTTACTTCATGCATTCAGGCTATTCCAAAAGGGTTAATTCTTTCATTCCTAGTATATTGGAAATACATGACATCCCTTGCCAAGTGCACTGAGTTTGCTGTCATTTGTCTTATGCCCCAGTAAACAAGAAAGTCAATGCCTCCTCCTGGCCTTCTTAGAACAAACAGTTCCTTTGGGTGCTTCTTGAATTATTGCTCCACCTGTGTCTGGCCATCCCACTCATTTATCAGTAATGCTGTTTTCTGTACACTGTTTTCTACCAGTCAAACCCTCTCCTTGTCAATCTGCAGCTTGGGAATTGTATCAGCAGGTGGCCTGGAAAGAACAATCATCTCCGCTGGATGACTTAGGTTCAAACACTGGATCATTTATGCATGTCTTCTAGATGGATTGTCTGTTCTTAGTCCAAGAACCCTTTGTAGATGCAAGCCAACAAATTTAATTTAATCTCCTGAGTCCAGTTTACCTGGCATGTCTCTGAAACAGGCTCAGATGAAAGGAGCTATGAGTCGGACACTGATTTCAAAGCAATCCACAATCCATGTACTGTTAACACTACATTTTAAGTAATCCATAGCATCTAGATGAATTAGACTAATTGGTTTTAAGGTCAATCCCAGTCTGAAGCAGAAGATACCTCATTGACAGCTACGGAACACAGCAGCAAATAAAAAAAATGTATCTAATCTCATAAAGAAATATTCTTAGTCTTCCTCTCCTCTCTCCAAATACAGAACCCAGTACAATTTCTCTGCAAAAGCTTGGGGGGAAGGATGTGGGAAGCCCAGACCGAGCACTGATGAGCACCATTGGTTGAGGGCCCAAGAGGTGAATCCATTGCTGCTGAGACTCATAGTCATTGCTTTTCATATTGCAAGAGCTGTTGCAACCTCGTCTCCAGTAATGGCCATAAACTGGCTTCGCAGCCTGACATGGAGAATTTCTTCCTCCAATCCCTGCATTTCAAAACATTTTTGTGCACAGCTCACTCATTTAAGATGGGCATCTGGGGAAGCATTTGCCCTGTATGGCCTAACAAGACAGAAACTTGCCTTCAACAATTTGCAGCAGGGCTGACCAGTTAATAAAACAATAGAAGCAGGTAATACTGAAGAACAGAAACACTGCTGGTAACCACTTACTCATTCAGTGAATGGAAGAATGCAGACAAAACCTGAAAAAGTAGTAGAATCAGGGTTTGTTTGCTGTAAAGTGCTTTATATGATTTTCTGCTCTTTGCCCACTGCTCTAGCTGCCTGTGGCTCAGTGAACTGAGTTCAGCTTGTGATTTAACTTTGGAAGATCTCAAGGGCTTGATCCCCCAAGTATCTCACCAAACTTTGCACCCCACACAATCTTCCCTATTGATCTCCTTTTTCAGTTTGCAGATCCATAGAACCTGCTTGCAGAAGTCTAGCAGGATGAACTGTTTGCATGTCTGCTTCTGTCTCTCTGATGAGCCTTCTTAGGACAGACCAGGGGCTGACCTCTTTTAAGCAAGGTTTTAAAGTGTTGCTTCTTTTTCAGAGGCTCCTTTGCATACCACACAGCTGGCTTTATATTTTATCTGTGTGTGGTTTTCATTATTAGTTTACTTGGTACTTTTTCGCATGGTTTGGCAACCCAGCATCTCTGGAGAATCTCCACGTGCCACATGAACTTCCTCCATTCTTTATAGAGATTCATTGTTCATCCAGTCCTGTTCTCAAAACTCCAGTTTCCTTCTTAGATATCTGCTGCACCTCCAACTCCCAGGGCTCATCTATACCTTTTATCCAAACAGACAAGACAGAGAGTGGGGGAAAGAAGGCATTGTTACCTTCATTGCTGCTCATGGGAAACTGATGCACAGAAAGATTCAGTGCCTTTGTCTAACATCACAGAGGAAATCTGTGGCACAGATAGAAACTGACCCCATGCTTTCTGCATCTCACTTCATTACCTTAAGCACAAGGCCATCTTTCCTCTCCAGCATCCAGTATAGCATCTCGGTTTGCGACTCTTCACATTATTTTAATGGCTGACAATGAGAGACCAATGGAAAATATTCAGTCTCTTTTTAGCTGGGGCTCCATCCTTCACTATTGTACTTGTTTGTTTATGAATACTTCTGTGGTGCACATCTGAGCAGATTGCAGAGTAGCATAAGACTTAGCCCCCAAGAAAGGTTCTATGTTGATATACCCAATTTACACATTAGGGTTTCTAAACTGTTAGTAACCATCAACCTGATGTAGTCCAAGGCCCAGGTTGCTTCAGCAGCAGTGGGGGAAACTAGATGTGGACTACAAACTGCTGCATGGTGTGAGAGCTTCCTGGTTCCTGCCAGTAGGAAACTTTTTTTAAGCACTGACTGAAGCTGGGGAAATGAAGGAATGGAAGCAAGCGAGCAGCGAAGAGGCTATTCCATGGTTTGTTACAGAATACGGCATTGTTCCTGGTGGTTTGTCTGAGTGGGTTTGGTTTAAGGTAAATACTCATTGCCATACAATACAGAGCACACTGAGGAACCTCTGGCACAGTTTCCTAAAGATGTGCAAAAAGCCACAAGGCAGACTTACCCAATCTTAGTATTGTTAACCCCAAATGGCCAACAATCAAGAGTCAGGCTCATGGATAATCATAAGATTAGCTTTAAAATCATGAGATTATGTAAAAATAAAAGATTTAGTGTTCTTATTTGCTTTCCACTTTTTGAGCCTTTACATTGCACTGGTGTCACATTGTGAAGCTTCTTCCACAGCCATGAGGGCTAGAAACTTACTTTGTACTTAAGAATACAGACTGAAATCACCACATATCCACTTGACTCCAGGAGCTGGGGCTTTAAGGAAAACAATAATTCTCATGAGACTCATGGCAACACACAACCTCATACTGAGATGCTGACCGAGTGGGGTTACATTTGGAAAAAGTCAGTGTCAAAAATCTGCTGAAATAATCATTGAAAAACAGTGTAACCTATTCCAACACTCCAGCCTAATTGCAGAGCTCAGTGCACATACTATGAATCCACATGGTAATTTACTAGAAGAATCCTTATAAATGGATGAAAAATCAGCTATCCTATGAAACATAAATCAAAGTAACTAATCAACAGTGGGAACACATCCACTGCAATTAAAAGCCAAGGTGACAGAAGTACTTTTAACTCAGCTAATTTTCAGTTTGGGAGATGTGCTGTGCTGTGAGGTTACACTGCCTTATACTTTGCATCTGTTTTTCCATGATTGGGATAGGAGCGTGTATCTGGCTTTCTGCATATTTCTGAATGGCCACAGACTCTTTACTTTGCGTTTAAATTCTTCTTCCATCTTGTCTTCTTCAGCTGGGAATGAGGTCTATTGTTCCTCACTAAATATCAGCATTTGTCTTCAAAGTGTTCTTTCCTTGTCTTCATCAGTTATAGTTAAAAGCTATAATCAGGTGTGGAAAAATTAGAGACCAAAAACTGACAGTAGTTTGAGACAAAGCAAGTTCTCACTGAGTGAACAGTTTGAGCAAAAAGCAATCTCCCTCCCACCCAGCATCTGAATAACACATGGCTGCTTTCCATGATCTGTTTCAGTTTGGAAACTGAAGATGGAACCGCTAGATGCATCTGGTGTCCCTGTGGAGGTGATAGAAAACACTGGCAGCAATGCAGACAAGATGGTAGAAGCCATATGACACAAAATTGAGCCAAGCATTAAGTCTGTATTACCTCATGAACTTCAATAGCAGCGCTAAACACTAGCACAAAAGATACTGATCCTCAAAAGCCACAGGGAAGCGATGCCGTGCTATAATATGAATACATAGATATCTTAGGAAAAATGCAGAAATAATCTGGAAAATACTCCAGCAAATACCAGAAACTAAGCCACAAGAGAGGGCAGCAAGCTTATCTGAAGGTGGAACTCCATAAGGACAAGTTTTTCGCATGATGTATGTTGTGGCTTTGACTACACAAGCAAAGTTCCTTAAAAGATGAAAGAGTTTCTGTGGCTAAATCCTACACTGCTTAATGCCGAGATACTAGAGGACCATTTTGTGCCCTGCCCTTGGGAAAACACACAGGAAGTAAAGTGCCACACAGTGAACTGATTCCTGGGGCACTTTGTACAGTTAGTGGGAATTAATTGTCTTTTACAACAAGCTTGCAAACAAAATGGGTATTTAGATTTATTAGCAGTTCAAACTAATCCATAATGAAATGGCAAAATTTGTATGAGACCCCCTAAATTGACTTGAGAGCACCATTGGAAGGCATCAGACTAGAGTTAGTTCAGGACAAATCCTTTCAGAGCAGTATGGAGAAGTCACAAGAACTGTGTCCCTCTGCCTAGCACAATGGTCCCACTAGCCACCCCTCTTCTCAACTTCTGAGGTGCCATTTTGGGCTTCCACATTTTATCTGATAGTTTCTTCACAACTAATTAGGAAAACTGAGCCAAGATCCTCCAAGAACCATTAGATTCTGGAGGAGAATGATTTGTACAATGACAATATTCACCCTAGCATAAAACAGTGCAGTTTTCCTTATGGAGGTGTACTGATTGACACCAACTGGAGATCTGTTGCTGTGTTTCAGCCTGCTGCCAATGTTTACATGCTAGTTCTAAACCAGAGGACCGACAATGGAAAAGCTGATCAGCTTTTATCTGTTGTGATGCAATTTAAGTACCAATGTAATAAAAATGTTGGATTTGCACAAATTCTAGTCACACTGCTGCTGTTTGAGAACATAAAAATTTAAGTCTCTTTTCCAACCTTAATAAAAAGGCAGTATCACAGACCTGAACACAAGCAGCTACTTCTTCATTTCTGTTGATAGGCTATAACACTTTGGGAATAATTGGACAAATATACTCTCCCGGTTTTGTGATTTTAATTACACCTACAGGTCAAAATCCTGCTCAGATACATGCTGTAGATCTCTCTCTACAGAATTTAATTGCATAATCTGGAGCCATTCTTGTTTACAAGCTATCTTCACATGGGGCTGACTCCAGACAAGTTTCAGCTCTGCAAGCTGCGATGGTAGATACACTTTTGGAGCCTTTGCTCTGACAACATCCTCACCAACACACACATGAATTTGAATCCACTCTGTAAGAGAACAAAAGCTGATCCAAGACAGCCACTTGTCAAACCCCAAGACACCATGCCAGTTACCCAGCTCTGCCTACGGCCCCACCTGTCTCCTTCCAAGCAGGGCCCCAAAAATCAAGTGTTAGTGCTGACTTCCACTAAGGTTATTGGTAATTCCAATGAAGATCAGGGCGTACTATAGTTTTAGGAAGAATGGTCCAATTGTTAGTGCTTGTTTGGAATTCAAGAGACCCAGGTTCAAATCATAAGTCCCCCAGAGACTTCTCTGTGGCCTTGGCATAACAAGTAGTCTTACTCCTGATCTACCCTGTGGAAACTGAGAGACATTATAAGGACAGATAGATTAAAGATTATCAGGTGCTTAAATACAACAGCAGTGGGGGTCATATGAGTACCTCAAACAGATACCTGTACAGTAGAGCTTTACACTGCAAACAGGATTTTGATCTAATCTGTTAGAATGTAGACTGACAGGAAAGAAACTTGGCATGCACATGACAGTAGGTTAACAGGATAAATAGAAAAGATCCTTTTCATGAGCAATGTCACTATCAGGTAGCAGAGTGCCATGTGGAATTTTTAGCCTATTAGCATGTGCATAGCCTTTTAGACGTACTGTGCTAGGTTGTCTGCAGAATTCCTTAAAAAAACAGTTTAACTATGAAAGTAAGGGGAGGAAGGAAAGGGAGGAGAAAGACAGACTTCAGTGGGTCCAGGATCTGACCCTAATTTTTCCAACTTGTGTTCCAAAATTGACATCCAGACTAAGATCTTACATTTTCAGATGGCTCACAGAGCAGACTTCATAGATACTGGAGCTCTTAAGAACAAGGTTTTTCAATAAACATGTTCAGAAATGTATCTCAGTATTGCCACAGGTGCTGCATTATTTTCTCTAAGAAATTTGCCAATAATGAAATTGCAGCCAGTTTACTTCCAATACATCAGAGTCCAAAGTTACTCTCAATTATACTGATGCAACTCCCTTGACTCCTCAGCTTGCTTCCTTGCATTGACCAAGCTTCCACCAGATTTGTGCATCTGAAAGCAGAATTTGGCACTCAGTTTCTAACTTGAAAACACAACATGCATTGAGTAATGGGGAAAAGTAGCCTACAACAAAACATCCTAGATGACATATAGTTTATATGCTAGGAAATGACATCATGCACCCAGACATAGAAGATCTTCCTTCACTGTACCAATTTTGCATGGTGAGACTCCCATACAGTCCTGCTCATAGAAAAAATACACAGCAAATATTTGAAGATGTTAAAAAAAGAAGCCAAAAGCTAAAACCATCTGCTTATCATAGACATCTGCTGCATCAAAGCAACAGACTATGAAAGATTCAGAAAGCTTTTGTGCTCAGAAGATGTTTTTGCTGCCAAGTGACTAATAAAACACATGAACACATAAATTCTCAAAAATACAACCTGTTATGCCCCTACTGGAGTAACGTTTTTGTCATTAGGGATGGATGAGTTGGACATGAAGTGAGTAAGAAAGGGAAATAAATGAATCACACATCTCTCAGTTGAATTTAAACCTTTTATTTTCAGATTCAGAACATTTGTAAACATTTCTCACTAACTTCCCAAATGGCTGAGGTTTCTGTCTTCCCTGTGACTCTTCTGTCATCCCTACCTCTGACAAGTTAACTCTATACCAGGGGTGGCCAAACTAAAGGAACTCAAGAACCACATAAGTTGATTATTAAGCCTTCGAGACCCGCACTGAGGTATATAGCCATATTTTACCTATTCCAAAATTACTAAGTTTAAAATTCATTACACACTTGAATTTTATCATAAAAAGAGGACAAATATTGATCCTACTAATGTCAGATTCTAATAATTACTTAAGGTTACCATGAAAACTAGGCCTACATATATAGTAAAAACTTAAGCTTCTCTCTGCCCGCTCCAACCATGTCACTGCTTCTCCATGCCATCCCAACCCTCCCCTTAACCCCGAGGCCCTGATTCTGGCTCCCCTGGGCTGACCCCCGTCTCTCCCCAGGACCCCTTTTCCTGGCTGCTCCGGAGGCTAGGCACAGGCTTGGACTCCCCCCTGAGCAAGTTCAGAGCATGCTCAGGGTGAGAGATTTAAAATTCCTAGGCTGGGGCTGCTTTCCTCTGGCTTTCTTCCGTGAGCCACACTTTTACCTTCAAGAGCCGCATGCGGCTCTTGAGCCACACTTTGGCCACTCCTGCTCTATACCTCTTTAAGATACTACTGTTCTCATTCTGCAAGCTTTCTCACAGTGAACTGCATCAGGTTTCCACTGAAGTGAGGGAGTTTTATCTTCAGCTTCAACCCTCCACAGCTTTACCTTCAACTTCAGCTAACTTCAGCCCTTCAGTAGACCCATCTATTGATGCATTTGGGGCCCTGATTCAAACCTCAGTGAAGTCAGAGAATCTTTCCATGCACTTCAGTATTCTTTAAATCAGACCCTTGGAATTCCTTCATGCTCATAGCAATCTTATCTCTAAAAGCAAATGAAAGTCATAGGGAGAGAAAGAACACTAAATTTTGTGGAAGGGTTAAGAATGCAATGTGCTCTTTGGAACACGGAAGTCGCTTTGCATCTGCAAAGCACCTGGCACTGTAGTAATATAAATGAGAAATAGTGATAACCAGTATTGCCTACTGGGAAGATGCCAGATTTCCAGGGCCTAGGGCCTGTCAGAGGTGGAAGAAACGGAGGGAGGGGTGCATTTGAAAGTGCTGACAGATGGGTATTGGGAGGGGAGGGGAGATGAAAGAGGGACAGCGTGCTGTAGCAAAGTTTCAGGAAGTTAGGAGTCTGTTTGAATGAGAGGAAACTCTGGAGTTTTGAATATGCTTCTGATGAACCCTTAAGCTTTTGACTTCACATTAAACTAAATCTGCCATGCTTAATGGAGATGTTTAGTGTTGGGACTCATGGACACTATGGTTCATCATTCATGCATTGTCATACATGCAGGCATGAAATCAACACTAGAACAGCACAGAACCATCAGTCCTTATTTGGACATATTGACAGCAATAGGATTTTGCTATCAATTAGGAATTCAGAGGAACTGTGGCATCTAGTTCAATAGTAATAAACTTCATGGTTGCATTAGACTGAATAATGGAGACACAAACAAGCTGTAAGAGCATCAAAAAAAATATATGCCACAACTGACCGCAAGGCTACTTCAGAACATAAAATAAAATAAAACAAAATAAAATAAAAATAAACTTTTATAAAGCAACCAGAAGTGTATAATATGCCTTTTCATTTTCTTTTTAACTGAACAGTCAATGCCCAATCAAACTTAATGGCCATATGTAAATTACACCAATAACTCATGCTCATTGCAGTTCACGCAATGCTACTGGATTCTAACATTTCATTGTACACTTGCTTTCTACTAATCACTCTTATTTACACACATTTTACATTTTGCCAACATTGCCCTTGAAAATAGGGTACAAAATCAAAGAGACTGAGTCCTTCTCCATGCAAATGGAGAACAGAGTGCTCAGTGATCTTAGAGAGGCTATTACTGGAGTATAAATTCTGCTCTTATCACAATTCACAAGCAACTCACTTTTAGTATAGGCAACTTGTTTATCTTGCCCACATGCACGAATTATTCAGTGTAACACTGTCAGATGAAAACAGACCTAGCGTAACCAAACTCATTTGAAATGTGGGTTGCTTAAGCATCCTTATGAGATAAGAAAATAAAGTAAGTTTGCTTCAGCAAAATGAAGCCCTTTACTTACATGGCTTGCAAGAGATTCCAGCCGCCAGAGCCTCTGAATTATAGTGCATTCAAATGATGCACTGAAAAACCCCTAACTTTGGCACCAAAGCGTACACATAACTCTCTTGTGCTTCAGTTTGATAAGTAATTTCCTGATTCCCCTTTAAAAATACTCTCACATATATTTTTTTTTATCAGTGGTGCACACTGACAACAGAATGTAAAGCAAGCAGTTCATCAGTCATTACTGAGGAAAGAGTTCCCTGCTGACTGACTCCAAAAAGAAGCCTTGACCTCCGCAACTAGACTAAATCTACTATATCTCTTGGCTCTCTCCTTACTGCATATTTGAGCAGTAACATAAGACTGAACAATTTTAGCATAGGAACTGTGGTATGACATTTTAAACATTGGTAAGTTATATGAATGCTACTTCCTGCAGAGAGACAGTGGGTAACTGCACTGTGCAAGTTTTCAGCTTTTATATTTTAAATGTAGAAAATAAAACAAATATAAAACTATCTTCTTTGATTTCACAAATACCAAAGCAGTAGGGTTTTCAGATTCTACTCCTTCCATTTAGTCTCATCATTATTTTTCCTAAATAGGTCACTCTTGGCTTTCTGCTGTAATTTCGGGTTTTCTAGGAGTTTCAGTATCCCAGCCAATAAATCATACATAGCCTGAGAACAAACTTAAATCTTTTGAAGATTTGCTCTTCCTCCAGAAAAAAAGTTGTTTTTAAGTGTCTTCTTTTTTCTATCTTTTTTTATTTGTTTATTAGTCATTTCAAAAATATCTATAGCTTTCATAAAACAAGACAAGCATTTGGAAGAAATGCCAGTTGGGCAAATGGTTAGACTGCATGTCAAATACAAGACAATAATGCAGATCAAAATATTTAGCAATAAACTTTGAGTAGAAAGAAGATCCATGCTCTTCAAGGAAAGATATGCAAAACATAATGGGCAAATGGTATTAAAATGTTCCAGCTTAGTTCCTCATTTTAAATGTGTGTCTTTCAGTTGCCAGTTCCATGAAATTTGCATTCCAGTCTACAATAGGTGGGAGTAAGGAAAATACCATTTCTGTCATAGTAATTGTTTTTATAAACAAAAACCAATTGACTCCCCCTTTATACATTTACTGTCTGTTAATTCCTTTGGTGCTGAACAACAAACTACTTTTAGCCTCAATTCTACAAAATCTAACTCACGTTAATAAGTCTAAAGGGTGAAACCTGCCATTGTGTAAAAGGCCAATACAAGGGACAGGCAACACTTCAACCCAACCTATGTCCTTTGCTGAGGTGTTAAGAGGAGTGTATGTAGTCCATAAGCCTTATGCTGCGCCCTGAAAAAGACGGAAGTCACCTCCTAGACTTTTACATTATACAGCGTAAATAAAATCATGTTCCCATTAAACTCAATGGGAATTCTGCCACTGAATTCAGTGGGACCAGGCTTTGGCTCAGCATGAAAGTCAAACCATACTTGAACAGACAGACCAATTTAAGGACCAGAGAATCTATTCTCTTTTCAACACACCTATACAGTTCCTCAGTTATGAGGCACAAGATTGGTGCCATTTCTCCAGCTTTGGAACAGAGTCTTAGAGGCAACCCTATGATGCATCAGCACTCCTGCTTCACTCCATGAGCTCCATTTAGCAAGTCCAATGGAGACAGCCTCCTGCTAGAGAGACTTGTTCACTCTTCAGGGATTAATGCACCTCACCAAGTATTTACAATGACACTGAAGGGGCATTTGCAAAAGAGTAGGGGATATTAGTCAGCTGGAACACAGCATAGGACATGCTTAGGTTAGCATAAAGAAATGAAATTTCAAATCAAATCAAATCATATCATAGGGCTGGAAGGGACCTCGTGAGATCATTGAGTCCAACCCCCTGGGAATTGAACCCAGGACCTTCTGCATGTCAAGCAGAGGTGCAATTTAAAGCATAATACAGTCTAGTCAGCACAGAGCCCCAGCCAAGCTGTAGTGAATTACATTTTTAGGCTCTTAGGGTATGTCTACATTGGAGGCTCTGTTAAGTCGACCTAACAAGGTTGACTTTGTCACCTTAAAGTCAACCTTGTTAAGTCAACTTAAAGAGTCCACATTAAAAACTCCTGTAGACTGCCTGGGTCCATACTGGTAGGTGCGAGGTTGATGGAGGAGTGGTGCGCTATGGGTAGCTGGAGGCCAATTCAGTTGTTTTTTTTGGTGTTTCTGCCTCTTGATGTTACCAGTGAATACAACAGACTGAATGATATCCAGGGTTTCTCCTCGTACTCTTTTCTTTTCCCTTTTGACGCTAACTTCTCCAAAGTTAAGGAAGTTTTGAAAAGCTACAAATCAGCAAAAGAAAAGAAGTGCAAAAAGAAAGGACAGCTAGTCCTCATTTATTCTATTGTGTTCAGTGGCAAAAAAGAAATAAAGGAGCAAAACAAACCCCCAAATTTCAAAACATGAACATTTCAAAAATTAAAAAAAACCCAAAACCCTGGAAACTTTATAAACATTTCCAGTTTCAGAAAAAGATCATGTTTTGAAAAAAAATTAAAAGGAAAAATTTTTGCAGCTCAATTGTCCAGTACCTGATATCACTTTAATGTTGTCAAAGGGTCTCCACGGCCTTCTAAACATTCTAAATTTGGATTGTCAAAATCCTCTTTCAAGTTCAGCCATGGTTTCTTTTTTATTTGTAAACTTTATGGAAGACATTAAAACACAGGCACAACTTCAAAGCTTGCTTGTTTGTAATTGAGATGCTGTTTCAAGTTGTAGCTGGCTATTAAACAATGATGTGCTGAGTTCAACTAAAGAACAGTTCTCATTTCTCAGTCTAGCTTCCATTATATTCACTTCCCCTCTTAAATTCTTAAAGCCCAAAATTTATTGTCCCCACTTCAGGCCTTCCCCTTTCATCTTTCCTCTACTTCTCTCTTTCCTGTCTTCCCCACGTACTGGCTTTAAAAAAATTCATTCAATGTGTGCACTGAAATGCAAATATATCTAAAACTCTTGGCTTTGTATTCTAATTATTACTTTTTACAATAGGAAGTTACTTTAAAACTGGTATGGATACAAATAACTATTTCAACCCAGGAAAGTCATCACAGATGGTGCTGGGTTCAACTCTCTCACTAAGAAATGGGCTCATATCCAGCAGTGGCACCACAGCATTGCACTAGAGGAACGAGGCAAGTAAACTACTGTCCTTTTCATCCTTTCCATTGACTATTTGGGTGGAAGCTGAAGGGCCAGATTTTCAGATGGTATAAATTTCCTTGAGATTAAGTGGTGTTACACCAGTTGAGAATCTAACCCAAAGATTCTCTAGCACTTTTGCTGATAAGCTTAACACACCTGACAACCTTATCACCTCATAATCTTATCACAGACCTGCAACACTTCCCAAGTAATTCCATTACTGATAAATTCATCATCATTAACTTTCACATGGACTCCTGTAAATCCATCCTCTGGATATGTCTATACTATGGGCTTAAGTCAACTTAAGGAGGCTTACATTGACTTAAACAAAGCCCTGGCCACATTTGGAGTTCATTAAGTTGACTTAAGGGCTCCCTTAAGTTGACTTAATAACTCCTGCCCTTAAAGTCGACTTTAAGGGTTAAGTCGACTAAACACAATGTGGCCATTAAAGCTGACTTAATAAAGTCAACTTAATGCAGTGGGGCCATTTAAGTCAACTTTATAAAGTCGACTTAAGCCAGGAGACCCAGTTAAAGTTGACTTTATTAATTCAACTTTAAATGAGTCTCCTGGCTAAAGCTGACTTTATAAAGTCAACTTAATGCAATGTGGCCTCACTAAGTTGACTTAATAAGGTCTACTTGAAGTTGACTTTAATTAGCCCTTATTAAGTCGACTGAACTGAGCCCTGTAGTGTAGTCTGTGTGCTCTCACCCAGGGGGGGTGCTGGGGCGGGGAGGGACCCAGGGCATGGGCCCAGGCCCCGCCCCCAGCCAGCAGGCCCCGCCCCCTGGCCAGGGATAGGACTGGGGAGGAGCCGTGTCACCGCAGGGGGGGTAGGCTGTGGCGGGCCCGCAGCCGCGTTACTGCGGCCGCAGCCAGGCCCCCAGTCTTCGGCTGGGGACGGCGCTGCCATGGCCACGGGTGGCCCGCTGGGCCCCAGATCCCCGTCTGGGGATCTGGGGCCTGGCTGCCAGCGGCCGCAGCGGCCATGTCCCCAGCTGGGGATTGGGGCCTGGCCGCCCGCAGATGCGGGGCCCAGCCGCCTGCGGCCGCTTCTGGCCTGGCCTGGCCCGGCCGTGGCCTAGCCACCTGTGGCAGCGCGGCCCCCCTGGCGAGGGGGTGGGGCCTGCCGGGTGGCTAGCCAGGCCCTGGATCCCTGGCCCAATTCGGCCAGAGATCTGGGGCACTGGCATTGGGACACGGGGCACGTGCCCCAGCACGCCCAATGCCAGTGACGCCCCTGTTCTCACCTCACATCTCTGTTCATTATACTCCAGTAGATTGCCCATCCCGCTGCCTTCCTTCTTAGACATCAAAGAAGTACGTCACCACCTTCATTATACTCAAAATACACAGCTAGTTGCCAGTCATTCCATGACTGAGTTCAGATGTCCCTACTTTGTTATTCCCTCTTCCTGGGCTAGCCATATGGTACCTAATGGACTTTGTTTCAGATCTCTCCTTTGCCCCCTAGGTCTTCAGTCACTGCCTTCAGCCCCTTCACCTAGTCTGCTACTGCCACTGCAAAAGCCTTCTCTTCTGTAGCTCCCACATCAAGAACAGTCTTCTTGAGTCCCTTTGGCTCAGAGTCTTCCTCTTTTTGAGACATAGTCTACACTAAAAAATTAAGTTGATCTGGCTACGTTGCTTAGGAGTGTGAAAAATCTACACTCCTGCACTTATCCCCAGAGTAAACAGCAGGAGGTGGAGGAAAGAATACTTCTTCTGGCCTATCTACCACCTCCCAGGGTGATGGATTACCTATGTCAATAAGAATCTCTTCCATCCATATATGCAGGGTTGACACTTAAGCGCTACAACAGCACAGCTGCAGTTCTGCGACCATGGCCTGGATACACTACAGACTTCTGTTGACCAAAACCAGCTTTTCACAAGAAAATAATAGTGGTATACACACAGCAATCCTCTCTACCCCCTCTGACACAACTCCCCTGATTTTGTGAGAAAATAAAACTGCCTCATTGAGAGGCACAGAGATTTTTGTGCAAACTTTTACTGACAGTTACTAGTGTCACTGTAGACCCCGCAGTTAGTTATGTTGCATTAAATGGCCTTCAGGAAGTGCTCCACAATGCCCATCATGACCACTCTGACCATCAGTCTGAACACCGGTGCCCTGCAACAGGGCTGTAGCTAGGGCCCATCCACTTGAAGATCAGGCCTGACCATCACAGCCCCTGGCAGTGGCATGAATGTCTCCGCTGTGGTTGAGGGGCCCAGGGAATAGTCAGTGGCTACAGCAATAAGTGCAACAGAGGTGCCAGCACTACTTCACCTGTGATTGTGGCTGCAGGACGTGGCCAGTGGATGGTGGCCATTGCCATTAGTGGAACAGAGGAGCTGATGCTGCCCCACTTGCAGTTGTGGCCGCCTGCTGGGCCCCAAGCTACGGTGGAGAAATTTATGCCATTGCTGGCACTGTGGTGGATGGGCCTGATCTCAGCTTCCAGTCATGTGACAGGAAGCTGCCCAGCCCACTTTAGAATGTCAGGGGCTTGGCCAGGAAATGCTACCTGGCTATGCTCCTGCCCTGTAACCATTTGCGCCTCCTCTTTTAAAGTCCCCCGAATTCTTGAAATTGCACTTCCTGCTTGGTCAGTGTGGAGAACTCTCACCTCATCTTCCCAGCTGATCATGCCAGTTCTGTGTACCGAATGCTTGAAGCACAGTGGAGCTTCTGGATCTGATCAACTTTGTGAGAGGAGGCTCAGCTCTGCTCCAGCTGAAGGAATAGCTTATGGTTAAAATTTTCATTTAATGATAGAAAAGGGCTATGAATGAGACATGCTGCAGTGCGATGTGCAAATCATATTTTGCGGCAGATGTATTAAAAGTTTTGGTAGTCGAACTGTTGCTATGATGCAGAGTCAATGACCTGCCACTTCTACAAGGAGCTGGAAGTAACTCTTGGCGCTGACCCTACCTCCACCACCAAGAGACTCATTCATAATTCCCTGGAGCTGGGGCAGAGAGGACAGGACTCAACTCTGATGAAGAAGCTGTAGATGAGGAGGCCAAGTTGGCGGATGATGCAGAACAGGGGACCAGATTATTTGTTCACATTGGGAGCCAGGACCTCTTCTCAACCCCAGAGGGTTCAAGCCAGTCCCAGCCCTACAGCTCTGGCCTCCAGGAGGAAGGAAAAAGGAGCTTGAGTAAGTGATTGTTTTGAGCTGATGCTTCTTGGCTAAATGAGGTACAGCTGTCCTTTAGCTGGTTACATGATAAAGCTGGTTAAAGGGACAGAAATGCACAAGAGTAGCTACATTTTCATGTGCTTCCCCTTCATGGTGAAAAAGTGTGTTAATGCACACCTGAGGAAAATGGTGGCACAATCTGAATTTTGTCCCTATCTATCTGCATCAGTACTCCACCCTACCAGAACCTTTTTTTCCAGCTTCACTGCCCCCTTCACTCCCACTCCAGGTGCACAACTCATAATATACTGTTTGATTGTTGAGCTGTGTGCTTGCCAGAGAACAGTGAGAAAGAGGTGTATTTTACAGTGCAAAGCATCAATGCCATTATTGCCTTCAAAAGACTGCTTGTGTTCATTGTTTATTGTACTTCTACAGATGTCTCTGTGAAAGGAAAAGCTCCACACACCTGCCAAATGCTTGTGGTTGATAAGAAAACAACCAGGGAGAAGCAAAGAGGAGATTTTCCAAGAACTTCTCCAGTCCTCTGAGGTGGGAGGAGGAAAAAAAAAAGGGAAAAAGGACACGGAAACACACAGTCCAAAAAATCATGAAACCCGTAGGCAGCAGAGGTGAGAAAACCAGGAGTCAGCAATAGCAGCCACAAATGCATGATCAAAGCAACAGCAAAGCATGGACAATAGCAGGAGTTGGCAACCTTTGCTGATCTTGTGTTGGTTCTTCCTCCCTGACCCTCAGCTGGTGCTGGTGGCCCCCTCTGCTGAAAAAATGTGGTGGCTGCCTGAAAAGTCAGCAGCAGTCACAGCTGGAGTGGAAGCACTTCCCAGACATGCCATGGAAAGAAGTCGCCCAGAGTGGCTCATCTTGGCAGTGTGCCTAGGGACAGGGGTCCCCAGGCATGCCATGAAAAGAAGTGACTCCTTTCAGGGGTTCCCAGTCATGCTGCAGAAAGAAGCTGCCCAGAGTGGCTCCTTTGGGGAACATCACATTACAGAGGGGAGCCACTCTGGGCAGCTTTTTTCTGCATCACATGGAGGCATAGGCTTGGGGGGGACCCTCTTTGTCCCAGCTGCATTCAAAATAAGCTGCCCAGAGTGGCTTTCAGTGTCAGGAGTGGCTATTTCTGTAGTACTGCAGAGGGTGCCGTGTGTCAGTCTGAATGGGCTCAGGTGTCTCCGTCAGCACACGTGCCAGGGGTTTCCTACCCCTAGACTATAGTATAGAGTCTAGACTGAATTCATGGATGCTCACTCCCCTTGTAATCAACATAGAACTGCTTTCCTTGCCTTTCCCAAAATCCATCCCTGAATCATTACCAAACTCCTTGCCCAGCTTGGTATACCATTTACTCTACCTCTTCAGACAGCTTTCAAAATGATAAGTGGACTTACACCCAGCCCCTCACTGCTCTAGCACAGCTTTTTGTGTGTGTTGTGAATAACTGTTATTTAATAAAGATGTGTTCTGTGAAGAATAAGCAATCTTCATTTGCGTCTTGCACAGGATGGTTGCACCTCACATTGATGCACAGAGCTAGCTGGATAGCTGTCATATCATGGCACAGACCTGTTTACAAAGGCACCTTGTTGTTGCTCATCGTCAAAATGGCTTCTCAAGGCCTCCCTGACCACACTGATTTTACCTCAGTAGTATATAAAAAGGCAGCATTAACAGCTGAATGATTTGAGTTTTTGGGGTAACACCGAGACCTACATAATGATGTGATCCCACCATTCAGTGCTTGTTTCACATGCCCCAATGTGGCAGTTCACCATGTGCAGATATTTTGTGAATGCAAAGAGTATCCAGTATCATTTATTTGTATGACACACAGCAGGTCAGGCACCTTGAATTCAGATTCTGACTGGGAGCTCATGGTATACTGCATGACCAGTCATGACATGTTCAGAACATTGATAATGATGGAGAGCAGTGCAGGACCCATCCATTCAGATAGAAAGAGCAAGCACTCAAGAAATCAGGGTCATTGAAAAGTGCCACAAAACATGACATTTCCAGTGTTTCCATGGAAACTCATGGAATAGCAAGATGTAAATCACCGCATCATGGGATGTTGAGCCAGCACCCATAATGCACTGCAATCTCTCCACCTTGCCACAACTTGTAGGGTCACAAGATGGCAAGGTGCACAGTGGGATAGGTGCTCTTATTGGGATAGTTGCACAGTGGGGTGTTGATACTAGAGCACCAACTGTGGATGTGCATCAGTGACACAATGAATGTTGAGTGGACATGCGCAAGCATTGTAATTACAGCCCTGTTTGATTGCTGTTTAACTTGCATCAACATTTTTCCAGTGTAGACAGGGTCTGTGCTACAGTAGAATTTCAAGTGTACACGAGCTTTCACTTGTCATCAGCAAACATCTTTTCTACCTTGTTCATGCCTTTTAACTTTATAGTCTAAAAATAAATACAATTATTTTTAGGAAGCTGCAGGAAAAATAATAGCAGAGTGTTTGAGAAGTATATTTATGTTAAACAACATGGGATTGCTCATAAATTCTGGTTTTAGGAACTGGCCCTAATTTTGTACTTTGCTGGCTTTAATATCCACTAAAGTTTGCATGCTAGTACTGAGTGCCAATTGCTTGTTTATAGATCATTGCACTAGCATTTATCCAGTACTTTGTACAGCACTTTGAGATTCTCAGAATACATAGAGCTCTGTTGAAAACCAAATCTGATTGTATTCCATAAAGCCATTTTCAGTACAAATATTTGGAACATGCAATCAGTTTCAGAGCCAGCTAATTAGCCACAAGTGTGCTACTATTGCTAATCCAAGGAGTCTGCTGTTAGTAGAGAAAGGATTTCATACACAGTACATCTTGAGCGTGTGCACACACACACTGCTAATTTGTTCCCAGTACTCAAGCCCACCTCAGTCGTAACACAGCTGTGGAAACTGGAAAAAGCATTTTGCATGTTTTGTTTATTGTACCATGACTGCATGAGATTTTTTTCACTACAGGAATAGTATGCTGTATGCACTGCTGATGAAGCCATGTTGGTTCAGGATATTAGAGGCATTAGGTGGGTCTTGTACTGGACCAACATCTGTTAGTAAGGGACATGAGCTTTCATACTTACATAGAGCTCCTCTTCAGGTCTGGGAAGGAGCAGTAGGCAGTAGTCCACATGTTACCACTAGGTTTAAAGTACTATATGTACATTAACAGATGTGTCAGAATTGCAGATGGGTTCTTACAGCTAAAGTATTTTTGATTGTCCTCTGGTATCATGATGATGACTTAGCAACTACTGGCCAAATGCTGAGAAGTAAAGCAAAGCCTGAGTGAAAGGGAGGAAAATGCACTCATGTACAGTTGGACTTGGAGAAGGCATCCTTATTCTTAGCACATGCTTTATAGTCCCTTAACTCACAACGCCAGGCTTCTATGGGATATCAGGAAAGCAGCTACAGAACATTGCCCTCCTCTAAAAGAAGTTTTTACCCTTGTGTGTTTCCTCTCAGAAAACCCATTTCCTATTTCCCTAACATAACCACTTTCCCATATGATGCAGCGCAGACTCTACATAGGCCTTTTCCTTGACCTTCTAGCTTTTCTTTACTTGACTTTCTAACTGAGCGGAATTGCGCCACCTCTTCTGGAATCTTGTTTTATATAGGATCAGAACCCGAGTCAGGATTTAGTTGTCTCTTAACAGCTGATATTTATAGAGAAAAACAAAACAAAACCTTTTGTTAATCTTTCTAATTAATGTTGACCACTTGAATAAACAAAAGTATCAAAAGCACACAAGTGATACCAGAAGTGCATTTCCTATAAGCCTCTATTTCTGAGCCCTGGTCCACACTACAAATTTATGTTGGTATAACTATGATGCTCAGGGAGCGGTGTGGATTTTTCAAACCACAGTGACACAGTTATGGCAACCTGACAGCCAACATAGACAGCTCTATGTTGATGGGCAGACTTCTTGCAGTGGTGGATTATCTATGCTGATGGCAGAAGTTCTCCCTTCAGCATAGGTAATGTCTTCCTGAGGCCATCTCTACACGAGCAGGCTTACGGCAGCACAGCTGTACCAACGCTGTTGCACTGCAGGAATATCACTCGTGTAGTTGCTCTATGCTGAGCAGACAGAGTTCTCTCAAACACAATAAAACCAACTCAGTGGGTGACAGTAGCTATGCCAGCAGGAGAAGCTCTCCCACCAATATCACACTGTGCAACCTACCCCTTTTGCTGGTGAAACTTATGTTGCTGAAGGGCTAGTGCTTTTTTCCGTACCAAGTGACATAAACTTTGCTGACATAAATGGTAGTGCAGACATAGGTTAAATGCTGCAGCTGTCTCATTTCAGCACTTTGTGTAAACAGGCCCTGAGAAATAACAAACCTGGCATGCAGGTTTCTCTAACAACAAGAATTTTTTATCGTTTTTAAATTCTCATTTTCATTTCAGAATATTGTGACAAAGTTCCTCCTCTACCTTTGGTGGGTCCCACACTTCCCTCTAGCATTGTGTCTGTTTCCTTCAGGCCCCCAGGCCTGGGAAAGATCCTCCCTTTGCCGCCCAGGCAGGGGCTTCTCCTTCTCACAGTCTCTGTACCTGTGGGGCTCTTTCTGACCAGCACGCTGCTCCTTCTCCTGATCTGTCCGCTCTCCAACTGCACCTTGCCTCCTGTCACACAGTCCAGTAGCTCTCCTCTCTCTTGCACTCCAGCCACCCCCTTTCTCTGGACGGAAGGCTTTTAGCAAGTCCTGGACAAGGCCGTAATTAGCTCCAGGTGTGCTAATTAACCTAGAGTAACTGCCGCTCAGCTACTAGGGGGAAAGGGAGTTGCTGAGCGTGGGGCTATATACTGGCTTCCTAGAACTCTCCAGAAACCCTGCAGGCCGACCCCATCAGAATATCTACCACACTAATTTGCTGTGTGTGTGTGTGTGTGATGTGAAGTGTACCATGTTACAGGTCGTTGTGATGTCAGAGGTGACTCAGTCAATTGCTCCCAAGGAGGGAGCAAGGAGCAATTGGTTGAGTCACCTCTGGCATCACAGGGGCCTGTCACATGGTCCACCCACCCACCCTTTCTCTGCCCTCATCTCCTGCCCCTGCCCCTCTTCACCCCCACCTTCTGCCACCACTAGCCCCTTCTCTGTCCCCATCTCCTTCCCATGGCATCCTTCACCACTGCACCTCCTGCTCAAGCCCCCACCTCCTGCCACCACCAACCCCTTCTCCGCCCCCATCTTTTTCCCATGGCCCACTTCTCCCCTTCAACACCCCCACCTCCTGCCCCTACTCTATTCCTTCTCATCCCTCTCTCCACATCCTGTGCCCTCATCCTTCCCCCTATGCCCCGACTCAGCACCCCTCACCTTCACTTCTGCCACGCCTCCTACCCCATCCTTCCTTATCCTTCTGATGAACATGGTACTGACATGTGGTTGCACCCCACCTCCTGCCCCTTCTCTCCCCCTTCTGCTGCCCCTGTCTTCCTTCACCAGCACAGCTTCTGCCCCAGCCCCAGCTCCCCACCTCCTGCCTCCAGGTACCCCCTTCTCTGCCCCATCTCCTGCCCCTGCTCCCAGCCACCCCAATACCCCCACTTCCTACCCCTACTCTATTTTTCCTAAACCCACCCTCCACATCCTGTGCCCTCATTGTTCCCTCCATCTCCCACCCTGCACCCCCCACCTTCACGTCTGCCAAGCCCCCCACCCCATCCTTCCTTATCCCTCCAATGACCGTGATACTGACAAGTGGTTGCACCCCACCTCCTGCCCCCACTCACCCCTTCTCTGCCCCTGCCCTCCTTTACAGCTTTTAGCTGTTTCCAATATTTCATGCTAACTCTTCAGACAATTGTATGTGGTGCTCACTCGGGAAAGAAACCACAAGTTTTCCCTGTCGTTTTTGACAGGTTACAGCTAGTCTAAGTATATTTTTGTTCCTGCACATGTAGCAAGTTTGCCTTGGTTGAGACAGTAGTTGAAGGTTTGTGCTGGCTGTGTGTCTTGAAGCATTCCCTAACTGCACTGTTAAGTGCTGACAAAATGTTAAAGTAAACATTAGTGACTGACTGATTCATTTGTTGTAAAGAAACCACACTTATCATCTTCCAGTACCAAAAATTCATTAAAAAACTAGAAACTGTAGTATCATGGTTTGTGGTGCAAATGAAATACTTCAAAGATGAGCTGGACATTATGGAAAGATATAAACAATTGCCATGGAGGGAGAATTTGGGCATTCAGTCAAGCTTCTGTTACACACACACAGAATTCCCAGTGACATCAATGGAATTTAGGCTTGCCAGAATGGTAGGATCAGGGCCAATAAGAATAATTAGCTATATCTAATTTTTATCATAAAACAGTAGAGTTATTTCTGATTATAGATGCAAAATATTACAATCTGGAAAATAAAAGTTATTGTGCTTGTGAAATGACATGTGAGGTTAAAGATATGATATATTGTTTAGAGGTCAGTTTGAAATGGCCAAATATTATTCAAGCTTGAAATGGTTTGGGCTCAGAATGGAAATACCAATTAGAGGTGGAATTTTCAAAAGCAAGTCACCATGGCTGTCTATATTAGTATGTAGCCCATCTACAACTGCTAGTAGAAAATATCCCCAATGGTCAGTGATGGTGATGGGATACTAGGCAGGGTGGGATCTGAGTTACTACAGAGAATTCCCAGGTATTGGGCTGTTGGAGCTTGGTGAAATGTTCAGGATTCAACTGATCACCACGTTTGGGATTCCAAAGGAATTTTCCCTCCTGTCAGATTGGCAGAGACCTTGAGGTTATTTTCATGTTCTTCTGCAGCGCAGGGTACAAAGTCACTTGCAGGTTTAAACAAGAGTAAATGCTGGATTCTCTGCAACTTGAATTCAAGTCATGATTTGAGGACTTCAGAAACTCAGTCAAAGACTACAGGTCTATTACAAGAATGGGTAGATGAGGTTCTGTGGCCTGCACTGATCAGGAGGTCAGATGTTTACAGAGGTCCTTTATGGAGCTTAGAAGTCTAAGGCACTTTTGAAAATCCCAACCTACAGCTTATCTTTAATGGTGGAACTAAAATACTACATACTAGAAACAACAGGAACAGAGAGAGATGGTTTCATTGCTGCATGAGATGACTGAGCCGATAATACTGACACATTTGTTCCTGTGGATGCACAAATACCTGACAGGGAAGTGTCATTTGAAATATGTTTCTTAATATATACATCTGTTGTATTTGACAAAAATTTGGTCTGCAATCTATCCTTTCTGTTTTAGATTCATGTATGCTCTCCACTACTATACTTCCTTTTTAATATATCTGTCCTCCCAACACCCCTGGAGTGAAGGATGTGCTATTATTATCCCATTATATAACTGAAGAATAGAGGACCTAAATTTCTTGTCCAAGATAACCTGCAGCAAAGTAAGGAATTGAACCTACATCTCTAAGGTTTCAGACTAGCACCCTAACCTCTCAGGCAACATTCAGCTCCAAAATGTACTTGAGATAAGGATAGAAAGATTGCATGTTACCTCACTTCTACAGTTCATTTTGAGGGCAAAAAAATAGCCACTTGTCAGACACTAACATTAGAACAGGCTCTGGCTTTGAAACATACATGGGAAAAAAATCAGGATACTTGCTGCATTCATTCAGAATGCATTATGGGATGCTAAACTGCTGCTGTACATATGCCAGGCAGCTGGATTATGGATCACTCAGTGAATGTTTCCCTTTAAAATACTGCCTTTCCAACCAACTGAAGAATTAATTAATAAAAAAAAGGCAGAGGACAACATGAAAGATCACTTTCAATTGTAGTTGATGGTGAGAATCAATGTTAGGGTTATTCAAAAATTGTATTTAGGTAAAGGTCACTAGCTAGTTTAGCTTGCGGTTCTGGAATAGTAAACTCAAAACATCTGGAGTCAATTCTTCTTTTCAAATTCAAACTGATTGAAAAGGAAATCCTGGGAAGCAATGAAGGACAAAGCAAAAGCAACAAGACAGTCTATCAAACTAAAACCGGAGTCTCTTAAGACAGTGCATTAGATGCATGACCCTTGTACTCTGCCCACACTATTAAGCTTTTACTGAGTTACAATATTTTGTACATGTAGCCAAAATCTACAAATGACGTGGAACAAAACAGTCAGTTCATTGGGGCAAAAATACTGATGTAAAGAAGACCTAGTCATAGCTCACCTAGGCTATGTCTACACTACAGGGCTTTGTTAAGTTGACTTAATAAAGTCTACTTAAAGTTGACTTTATTAAGTCAACATAGTGAGCCCATACTTCTCTTAAGTCAACTTAACAAAGTTGGTTAACTTGACTTAAGAAAGTGTCCAAATAAAAATGTGTTTTCTTAAGTCGACTTTACTAATGTGACTTAAGTAGACACATGTTATTACAAAGGGCTTCTTAAGTCAACTTAGTGGCCACATTGCATTAAGTTGACTTAATAAAGTTGACTTAATGCCTAAATCAACTTAGAGAGAGAGAGTTATTAATTCAATTTAAGGAAGCCCTTAAGTCGACTTAATTTCTAAATATAGCTAAGCTCTGCTTAAGTCGACTTAAGCCCACAGTGTAGACATAGCCTTAGAGGCCCAGCTAGAGTTCATTTTGTCTGCCATGACACTCCAGTTTGGCTTTCTTTTGTCAGACCACTGTAAGGCGACAGTAAGATCAAGCACCATACTGAAAATATGCTGCTCTGCCAGAATGTGTCCTCACAGGTTTGCCAGGGTGAGTATTTCCAGGTTGACACTGTGTACAGATGTGTTCAAAGGCTCTGTTTTCATCTATGAATTAGCAAATAATGGGGAGTATCTGTACAGCCTCCCATTCACAATTCTGTTTGAAATTATACTTCAGTACAAAAGAATTTTCTTTTGTATAAAGCCAGCCAATATGGCTATTTTAAAATATGGAGTATACAGCAAACAGTCTCTTAACCTTCTCACTCCCTAAAATACAAGGCCAGCTCTTCAGCTAGCATAAAATGGCACAGTCCCATTGGTTGACAACTCTTGTGGGTACATATCCATCTCAAAGGTAGTGTTTAGGTTCCATATCATGGCCACATGTGCTTTTAACATTTAATTTTAAATGATTCATTGAACGAAGCAATTTATGAACACTCAAATGTAACAACAAAACTAATCTAAAAACTATGTACCAGTAAAACATGTCTGACTGGTCTGATTCTGCACTTTGAAAAGTGGTCTGGGCTTTCTACCATGAACTTGAAAAACCCATCTAAGATAGGAATGCATTATGTACTAAATATTCACATGGATGAGCTATGAGCAGGCTTTTAACCAGGAAAAATGCTCATACCACCTGTATGGGGGTTGTTTTCTCCCAATCATCAGATAGAAGTCTCAGTTGCTACTCAGCAAGGGTGAGCAACTCCCTGGGACTTGGGGAACGTATCTTTTACCTTGGTAATTTGTGTGGCTTTCTACTGAATAACTAGTGAAACTGAAGAATCTACCTCAAAATAAGGCACTAGAAGCCTTCATAGATTGATAGCTATTCCAGGTTCTAGCCACCTTTTACAGAGATTACCAATATTATTGCATGGAAGACAAAATCACCAACCTCTCCTCATCAGCAACTCTGAAAAGTAACCAACCGGGGGAAAAAAAAGGAAAAAAAACCCCTAACTGCGCAATATCTAGCTCCCCTACAAATACCTGTGTCACATGTCCACAGTATCTGTGCTACACCCTAGCTTTTGTCTCTTTGAGGAAGCTTTTGTGTGTGCAAGACCCACAAGGGATCTCAGTTTTCCTTCAGGATAAGCCATATAGCCTCATTACCCATGGGCTTCAGGTCTCCTGCTTCACACCATGAGCTTTGTTGGAATTGCCCAACAAGTCCAACAAAGATAGACTTCTAGTCAGAGACTTTCACATTTTCTGGGGACTAGTGGAGCTCAGAAAAGATTTGCAGTAATACCAGTTGAAGATTTCAAAACAGATTAACATTTATTATTTATCATCAGTTGGAACACAGCACTGGAAGGTGTTAGGTTAGCACAGATAAAGGCTTAGGGTAACAGAGATAAATAAAGGCTAAGATATAGTTCATCTGACCAAACCACAGTAATCCATCAGTCAAGCTGCTGTGGACCTTATTTCAGGCTCTGTCTCTCTCTGACCCTTTGTCAGTCCCACATGAGAGTAGTCAGTCTCTTCTAAAGCCAATTATTTTGGCTTTGAGCCGGCCTTTGCTAAGCTTCCCTGCTAAGAGAGTGAGCGGAACTTCCTTCCTTTTAGTCATTGATTGCTAGGTCTCAATGGGGTCAATAGGTCATTGGGGTTTCCCATTACTTTGGGATTCTGCATTGATATGGGACACTTTCAGTATGTTTCAGACAATTCCTTAATGACCCATTATGTATACACAGCACTTTTATTTCGAAATAACACTGGTTATTTCGAAATAAAAGCTATTTGGTCCACATGACATTTTCTTATTTCGAAAAGATGGATCCCATCCTTTCAAAATAAGAACTGTCATTTTGAAACAGGTTAAACCCCGACTGTTTTGAAATAAGGCTGTTTGGACATGTTGTTTCAAAACATCACCATTGTTTTGAAACAACTGTTTTGAAATAATGGTGTTGTTCCAAAACAACATGTCCAAACGGCCTTATTTTGAAATAACCATTTCGAAATAAGAGCCGTTTGGATAGCAGGCTTTCCCTTAATTCGAATTAACATTTTCTTAATTTGAATTAACTTATTTTGAAATAAGGACTTTATTTTGAAATAACAATGTGTGTGTAGAGATAGCCTATAAGTCTATTGATGCAGATTAATATTAGAAATGGAAGTGGTACAGAAAAGAGCAACAAAAACTAGTAGGAGTATGGAAAAATTTTCATGTAAGAAGATATTAGAAAGACTAGGGAAAAAAACAGACAAGTAAGGGGAAATATAGAGGTCTATAAAATTATGAACGGTGCACAGAAAGCAAATAAGTAAGTGTTATTCACTCCTTCACATAACACAAGAACCAGGATCACCCAGTGAAATTAATAGACAGAAGGTCTGAAACAAATGGAAGCAAATACTTCTTCTCACAGTGCACAACAGTCAGCCTGGGGAATTCATTACCAAGGGGGTGCTATGAGGATCAAAAGTATATAGTTGTTCAAAAAAATATTCAGTAAGTTCATGGAGGATAGATCTGTCAATGGCTATTGGCCAAGATGGTCAGGGATACAACTCCATGTTCTGGGTTCCTTAAACCTGACTACCAGAAGTTGGGACTGGAAAACAAGGGATGGATCACTCCTTAAATTGCACTGTTTAAAAGCACCTGCCACTGGCCCTGTCAGAAGACAAGATATTGAGCTAAATGAGTCACAGGCCTCACCCAGTATGTCCATTCTTATGTTCATTCATTGCACCGAAGACACACAAACCCCATGTCTCCTACTCTCCCCCTACAGCAGACTTACCCTTCTGGTCTAAACAGGGTAGTAATGTAATGCACAGAGGGAAACTGAGGCACACACAGGCTTAATAAAACTATTACAGAAAATTTACACTTTGTCACAACCAGTCCTTAATGTGGCCCTCCTCTCTAAAGTTCTCTCTCATGATTGGCTTCTGCAATTTGCCTTGTGGGTTCATGAATTCAGGCTATTCAGACCAAAGGTTGTGGGTAGTAAATTCCAAAGTGGAGGGTCCCCTAGTGCAGGGGTTCTCAAACTTGTGTCTTTCCTCATTCAGGTTCCAGGAAAAGATCTCAAAACCAGGGACAGTTCCTTAGTTGTATAAACTGTCATGGCTCCGTTGACTTGGGAACTATAAGAAGTTATTTATGCTAGCAGAGGATCTCCGGTTTTATCTCCAAAATTTCATGTTGCCTGTAAGTCAGTTTGCAAAATAAGCATTTTTCTGACCTCTGAAAGGTATTGATGCTGGTTTTGATTGGAGAACAGAAAGTACTCAAGGAACAAAGCGTTAGCCCCTTTTGAAATATGCAGGTTTTGATGAACTTCTTTGAAAAGTACAGAATGAGAAAGTGACACCATTTCCGTTAAGTGCTGTAACTGATCCTAAATAGAGAGAACAGTCATGTATGTTGATAGCGGGAAGGGAGTGTTTATAGTGGCCACAGTACAACATTGAGGGTCAGGACTCTTGGAGTCTACTTTCAGCTGTGTAATTTACTCAGACTTCTTTTTCCACTCTTGCCATCCTACCTTTAGTCCACTTGGATACTCAGGTTTTACAGGAGGCTCTTTGGCTTTTAATATAAACAGAAGAAAGTTTAAATCAGATTTCTCTGTTTAGCAAAAAGGAAAGAAGAATCAGCCCCTTCCTCCCCCACTCATCTAAAGCCCTGGATATTGCTGCCCTGAGCAGCTGTCGTTCTTCAAAAGAAAAGCTGTTTTCAAGGGAGAAGTGCTGGCTTATTTATCAGCACAGTGTCTCCCAGCATTGCTCCTACTCCATTGTGGGGCTCAATTTTCCATGACCTCAAATAATGAGCTGAATGCCAAGTATTTTATTACATTTTATAACTAACAAGTGAATCTAAAAGGGCCACACTTCTGAAACAGGCTGCTTAAAATGAAGCTGCAATATGTGTTCACACACTCTTTGTACATGCAGAATGGGGTATTCCATGAATGAGAGTTCCTGTTTCCATGTGCCAGTGCCCACTCCACTTACTAATGTGATTTTTGCATGTCCACAGCAGATTTTGTGGGTAACATTTAGGAAGCAGGTACTGAAAATATGCCCCCAAAAGAAGGGAAGCCTCACAAGACACAGAGCCATGGGAAGTCAAACTGTAAAGAGAATTTCAGCTTTCATTTACAAAAAGCAAGTTGCCTTTTTTTTTTGTTGGTAGCTTTGAAATACTGTTCACAGGGCAATAGTGTTGAAAGGAACAAGCAGACAAACTTTACTTCTGCAGCCAGAGAGATGACCTAAGATGACTCCTCCCTTCCTGTCCCAACATTCATTTAAAGGAGTCAAATAAATTTGATGGGTTTGTCCCAAAGACTCATCTTCACCTTCCCACAACTTGGCATGACAAGAGTAAATAAATAAATATTTTAAAAATAGCTACTAATTTTTTAGGTCAAATTCTGACCAAGACTGCAATGGGGCACTAGGGCTATAAACAAAAGACAGAACTTTCCCTTCCTCCATGACCCCTGCCCATGAGTATTGGTAGTTTCTCTGTTCCAAAACAGCCAAGGGTGTAATGATGACTTCAGATGAGAGATAGGCTATGCTTCCGTGCTAACAAAAGTTTTCATTGGCCATGCTCTGTATCATTATTACTATAGATAAGCAAGTCTCTGAAGGCATGCGCGCGCACACACACACACACACAATCTCTGATTAAAGAAAACACTGTCAGCTGTTTTTGTTACCATAACAGCAAAATGTAATATAAGCTCAGCTTTACAAGTCTTTAGACTTTAGCTATTCCAAAGGATTTACAAAAATGATAGGGAGGAAGCAGCTGATGATAGTGTCTAACATGTATTTATTCTAATCATTTACAAATTTACATTAATTACCCAATTTATGCTTTAGTTGCAAGAGAAGACCCCCTAACACTGCATATTTGGGGGATTGAGTTGTTTGTTTTTAAATGATAAATTAGGAACACATGTGTCTGCTGACTCAGTGGAAAAAGGATGCAGAGCACAAACTCCTCAGCTGAGTTTCTCATTTGTTCAGAATGGGTCTGGTACTGCCGTTGTTACACAGTCTTGCTGAATTCTGAGTGTGATGACTTGAAGAGATGGGCCCACTCTTCTGTGTGTAATAATCAATGAAGGAACTGCATGACTTCACTCAAGCTGTAGTTAGATTGATTTTTAAGGAGGCAGAATAGCAATGAACATTTTGAATAGCATATGTGAGGCAGATCCTTCCTTTTAAGGGCATCTTGGCCAGTTTTCTGTCTTAAACAAAACTGTTTCAGCTATGGGATCATCTAGTTTAAATTTCAAAGAATCCAAAGCTTGTTCCAGAGTAAGCACAGAGGTCAGTTAAACATGAAAAACAATGGCAGTTATTCTTGTACGCAAAAAACCAGGATCTAGCTAATTCTTCCAGTGAATAAAACAGGGCTAATCTTGGGGAATTAATATAACCTGCCATACAGCTTTGGGCAGCTCTGCTGGAAGGGTGATACCAAGTTCCTGAGAGCTGAGGCAGAGTGAAAGTATTCCAGAGATGCAGTGTGTCTAATTCACTTCACATTCACTTTCAGCTCATGCAGGAGGTATGAAAACAAACCTCTGTGTTTCAAAGCAGTATCGGTAAAAACGGAACACAGGAACTGAACCCTACCAGAAGCAGCAATCTAAATGTATCCCTGACTCAAACGGAGTTATCCCAAAAATGAAATTGGCTCATTATTTTCATCTGTTGTAAAATCCAGCTCCCAATGACAAAACTACTATGGACTTCACTGGGGCCTGGGTTGCACCACCTAGTACACTAAGGCAGGGCTCTCAAACTCGTGGCCCATGGGCCACATGCAGCCGCAAAAGTTATTTCCTGTGGCCCACAATGACACTATCACTATCAATATTTGCAATAGCATTGTATGAAAAGGTTTCAGTGGTGCGGCCCTCAGACTAACATACTAGCCCTCATGGTGATTTGAGTTTGAGACCCTTGGCACTAAGGGATTGTCTACGTGGTGAGAATTCCCACTGTAGTTGGTTCAGACTAGCTACTCTGTACAAACTCTCCCTATGGGCTCTTACTGAGCACTAAACACTAGGATACATGGCCCCACTGTCTGGACTAGAGGCTGGTGTCAGCTAACAGATACCTACTTTGAGTTAACTTGCTTCTTTTTGGAAGAGCAGCACATTACTGTACCATTTAACTCAGTGGTTTTCAAATCTTTTTTCTTGCGATCCAGTTGAAAAATATCACTGATGCCTGTGACCCGACAATTACATCTTTCAGCAATGCATTCCAGTCTTTGGGTGGGAACAGCAGGGGGTGCTGCAACCCAGTGCCTGAGAGTCTGTGACCCAGTACTGGGTCCTGACTATAAGTTTGAAAAACAGTGGCTTAGTTTGTGTCTGCAGCATCCACCAGGGCTGGGGGGGAGGAGGTACTAACAGTGCTGTATGCAAGAGCAAGTTGTAGTTACCACTCCCATAGTGGGAGCCATGTAGACATAGCCTAACAGTGCCTTCTGGCAATTTAGCTTAGTACATTTCAGAGGAATGTTAAGCTAATGCACACAAAGACTCTTATTGTGCAGTAAGACCGTCCACACAGGCAGTTGGTGCAAAGCAGCTAGTGCATACCAACTAGTGCACCAGCTACTGCAGGCTTCCTCCTTGTGTACATAAACCCTCAGTTTACATTGTTCAGTAGTTCCCAAATATGACCCACAGGCCACAAGTAGAACATGTCTGGAGAAGGTAAAGACTAGGCTGCAGACTCCCTGGTTAGTTATATAGCGGATGAGGCTCAGCTTGCCTCCTATTAATAGACTGTGCTCCGGACATCAGCTTTTCAGCTTCTTTGTAAAGGAAAATCTGTTTTCATTTAAAGATTAAAGTCAGTCTCCAACTCTTTTCCTTGAGAATATAGCCTTGAAAAACCATACACTGATACAAACCAATTGTGAAGGTTAAAAGAAATGTACAGGTGGGTTCCATTCCTGCAGCGGGAGGCTGGGGGAGCAAAAGACGCCCCCCCCCCCGGCCCACAGACAAACACAAGAATAAATTAGTTGCATTTGTGGTATACGCCCAAGAATCATCTCCTCAACACTGCCCTGTACCCTTAGCCCATCCTGGAGATAGCACTGTGACTGTCAAGGACAGAAGTGAGCTATCCACTGTTGTACTGTGTGCAGGATGGTAGGAGGTAAAGAACACGTGACAAAAATTATTTTGTAACTCTGCTGCTGAAAATGTTCAGCCCCCCTGCCTGAGTGTACTTGAACTCCCTATCACCGCAGGAGCTGCTGCAAGGGAACTCACTCCGTATGTTTCCAGTCTAGGGTACACCATAGACAATGGGAAAGTAGGCTGAAACAGCAAGACCAAGCCAGAGAGAGGAGGAGAAACCCACCCCGTTTAGCAGAGGAATAGGAGCTCCGCTCCCCATTGCTGCCCCTTGTTTTAACTGCTGTTTATAGGGGCACACCACATAGTCCCCACACAACCATGGGCACAGGACTGCTATAGTCACTATAACCCATCTGTTTCTGGTGGCACCTGCCATTCCCACCCCAACAGAGTCTGAAGAAGTTGTACTGAGAGAGAGCCTGAAGCCCAACATCCTCACTCATTGGCCAAACGTGACTTGTTCCCCCTGATCTTCCACACGAACTTGGGGAGAACTGCTCCCTGTAAATGAACAAGCAAAGATCTATTTTACCACAAGAACCAAAGGGGATTCACTCATTGGCTGACCTCCAGTCCACTGGCAACCAGACCGACAACTTCACAGTCAGATCACCAGTGAATTGCCCACTACCACTGCTGAAGGAATAGGGGAGAATCAATGGATTAGGGAGAAAGAAGAGACGTGGAATGGGTTAATTGAAGAGAGGGAATGTGTAGCGAATGAATGGACTGCGGAGGAGTAGGTGGGAGGGACAGTGTGGAAATGGTGGGATTTTATATTGGAGAGAATATTTTACTCAGATTGTTGCAAGCATCACTGACTGGGGCCAAAAGTTTTAAGAAGTCCATAGTTAACTTTTGGCAGTCTATCACTGTGCAGAGTGAGAGTTAGAGACAGCCCTGAAGAGCCAGATGCTCTGTTGTGAAACACTGCAATTGTTTATATGTCATAAGAGAGTAAATAATTGACAAACATAGCCTATTCTTTTTTTGGTCACAAGACGAATACACCCACTCCTATCTCAATGGGGGTACAAATGTGAGAAAAATTAGAAAGGGACATAACATTTTTAAACATGACATGCAAACATTCTGTCCATGAGCAATTAAGGACTTGAATCAATTCCCATTGAATTAAGTAGAAGTTTTCAGTGGGAGCTGGATCAGGCCCCTATGGACCTGATCCGGCAAGTTCTCCATATAAAGAGTGCCAAATGATTTCCAGCTTGCAGGATTAGTCCCCAGCTTTGTTAGAGGACAACAAACCAGAGCAGTGGAAGAGTATTAATGCAGTGCTAGCAAGACTGGTATTATATATATATAAAAAAAATCAAATGGTAATACTTTGGTGAAAAGGAAAGGATTCTTGTTTCCAGTTGTTACTGAGAACAAGAGACATGTTCAAGCAGAGGAGAATTTTTATATTTCTCTGAAAGTAACTCCATCCAAAAGCAAAGCCACAATTCCACATTCTGTCAGAGTGTGACAGAAATTCAAGGTCCCTGGCTCTGAACATCTCAGCTCTTTTCTGGCCTGGTCCCTTGATCCTGAAGCAAGTTTGGTGTGAGCAGACTCCCTCAAGCAACCCACAGCCCCAATAAAGTCAGCAGACTGTGTGGGCACAGAGATTTGCCCATGTAGAGCTCCTTACAGGATCCAGGCCTACACAGCTGCTCAACATATTTTCAAATGAGGCAGTTTTCCATCAAAAAGTACATTTCTGCCTAAATCAAAATGTCTTGTAGGAATACGTTGAAAAATTTTAACGGGAAAAATTGGAAAGTTGCTTCAATAATATTGTTCTGATTTATTCAGCCTTACAGTAAGATATTTTTATGTGCGTTGAATCTATGTGATAATTATATTTAAAACTTTAAAACTATATAAACATCTAACAAAATGAATGAAAAGAGCAATATAGACAAAATGTTTTGTTGGTCCTGAATTAAAGCTTTTTGGAATTTTCATTTCATGCTAAGTTTGAAATTTTGACTTTTTCTTCTCATCAGGAGAAATGTTTCTCCCCTAAATGCTGGAATTTCCCACAGAATGGAAATTCCAACTTCTGAGGATCTGTAGTCTAAACATGAATTGCATAGGGTGGGAGGAGTGGGGAAAGACAGGGGTGTCACCAGGTGCAAAGGAAAGTGATGGAGTGGTTAAATTCCAGACCTCACCTCTGCACTAGTTATTTTTTCTTAAAAAGACAAGTATATTGAAGGAATGGAGTGAAGAAGATGAGAAATAAAACAGAACAGAGAGATTACAATACAACCTAGCAGAGGGAGTTTGTTCCTGCAGAGGGGCAAGGTTTGTAAGTGTCCTACTGCAGAACAATACTTGCTGGCACTAATACCAGACTCTCAGAGGTTTTAATTTACAGAATGGTCACTGACTTTGTGTCTTGCTAAATGGAGCATAAGATTAAAATAGTATTTTGGTCTGATGGAATTTGAACACAAGGAAATGTATTTTCTAAATCCTATTAGAGAATTGAATTCAGTTTTATTATAAAGCTCAGTTTTAAAGTCTGAGAAGCACAGTACTTATGACTGAGGAAGACCCGCTGGACTAAAGGTAAGCCAGTATATTTAAACCAATACAACAGAGACTTCCAGTCCACCTCTATTCTACTCACTAGTAGTGATACAGACCTAGCAGGCAAAATAGCCACACTATGTGTGTCTCTACTCACCCACTATATTCAGTGCTACTGATATGCTTTGGTCTAGTCCAGTGGTTCTCAACTTTTTGTGGGGCATGAAACACTTGGCAACATATTATGACTCTAGAGGACACACTAGCCCAGAGGGCAGCAACCTTTGCCAGCTGCTGTGCCAGCTCTGCACACCGCACCTTCAGCAGGTGTCAGGGGTGGGGTGAAAAGGGGTTGGACCAGGTCTCCAGTTCCTGGGTGTGGGGGCAGTTCCTGCTGGTGGGAGGCCTCCGGTTCCCAGGGTTGGGGTCTGGGCTGGCTCCTGCTGGCAGCAGTGGCTCTCGGTGGGCAAACCCACCTGCTCCCCTCCAGCAGCCTGACCCAGCAGAAGGCAGGACCAGCAAAGGCCAGCAACCCCACGTGCTGCAGCTTCTTTGTCCCAGCTGGCCATGCTCCCCAGAGGGGAAGTGCAACCAGTGGGAGCCTGTAGCCATGGCACATGGCTCTTGTAGCCCCAGGCCGTTCAGTGGGGGGTGGGTATTGGGGCCAGCGGAGGAGCCTGAACGGTGCCATGTGCTGCTCAGGCTCAGCTCATGTGCCGTTTTTGGTATGCATCCAGGGGTTGCTGACCCCCTGCACTAGCCTATTCCATCCAGGCCAAATCCAGCCATCTCCCCAGCTCTCTGTGACACACTTACCTCTGCGTGGTGACACAGTAATGTGTCCTGACACAGTGGTTGAGAACATCTGGTTTAACCCACTAATTATTTAGAACTACCTACAACTCTGAAACATAGGTTAGCACTGTAAATAAAATATAAAAAATTCCCCTCTCACCCCTATGGGTGGTATGTGTCTTCCTCAATCTCGGGTCCTCTACCAGAGGCCTGGGAGTTTGAGGGTTCTGCGCAGTATCTTAGCTGTTCCTAGCACTGCACTCTTCTGGACAGAGAGCTCTGATGTTGTTCCTGGGATCTGTTGGAGCCACTCTCCCAGCTTAGGAGTCACAGCCCCGAGTGCTCCTACCACCACCGGGACCACTTTGGCCTTTACTTTCCACATCCACTCTAGTTCCTCTTTCAGGCCCTGGTACTTCTCCAGCTTCTCATACTCCTGCTTCCTGATGTTGCTGTCACTTGGCACTGCTACATCTATTACCACCGCTGTCTTCTGGTTCTTGTCTATTACCACAATGTCTGGTTGATTGGCCACTACCTGCCTGTCCGTCTGGACCTGGAAATCCCACAGAATCTTAGCCCTGTTATTCTCCACGACCTTCTGTGGAATCTCCCATCTGGTCTTGGGAGGGTCTAGCCCATACACTGTGCAGATGTTCCTGTACACAATGCCAGCTACTTGGTTGTGCCGTTCAGTGTATGCTGTTCCTGCCTGCATCTTACATCCTGCCACTCTGTGTTGGACTGTCTCTGAGGCCTCTCTGCACAGTCTGCACCTTGGGTCCTGTCTAGTGTGGTAGACCCCTGCTTCAATGGATCTGGTGCTCAGTGCCTGTTCTTGTGCTGCTAGGATCAGTGCCTCAGTGCTGTCTTTTAGTCCAGCTTTTTCCAGCCACTGGTAGGATTTCCCAATGTCAGCCACCTCAGCTATCTGTCGATGGTACATCCCATGCAGGGTCTTGTCTTGCCATGGCACTTCTTCTGCTTGATCTTCCTCCCATGTCTGCTGCTGCTGCCTCAGGCATTCTCTCAGCAGCTCATCTTTGGGTGCCATCTTACTGATGTACTCCTGGATGCTCTGGGTTTCATCCAGGACAGTGGCTTTGACACTCACCAAACCCCGCCCACCTTCTTTCCAGCTGGCGTACAGTCTCTGGGTGTTGGACTTGGGGTGGAAACCTCCGTACATTGTGAGGAGCTTCCGGGTCTTCACATTGGCAGCCTCCATGTCCTCCTTTGGCCAGCTCACTATACCAGCAGGGTATCTGATGACTGGCAGGGCGTACCTGTTGATGGCGTGGATCTTGTTCTTCCCATTCAGCTGGCTCTTCAGGACCTGTCTTATCCTTTTGTAGTACTTGGATGTTGCTGTCTTCCTTGCCTCCTCATCGTGGTTCCCATGTGACTGTGGGATGCCAAGGTACTTGTAGCTGGTCTGTATGTCTGCTATGTGGCCTACTGGTAGTTCCACCCCATCAGTCTTGACTACCTTCCCTCTCTTTACTACCATCTGGCCACACTTCTCCAGTCTGAATGACATCCCAATATCCTCACTGTAGATCCGTGTCAGGTGGATTAGCAAGTCGATGTCTCGTTCATTCTTAGCATACAGCTTGATATCATCCATGTAGAGGAGGTGGCTGATGGTAGTTCCACTCTTGAACTTGTATCCATATCCAGTCCTTGTGATTATCTGGCTGAGGGGGTTCAAGCCAATGCAGAACAGCAGCGGGGACAGCGCATCACCTTGGTATATGCCGCACTTGATGGCCACTTGTGCAAGCTGTCTTGAGTTGACTTCCAGTGTTGTCTTCCACAGTCCCATTGAGTTCTTGAGGAAGGTCCTTAATGTCCTGTTGACTTTGTATAGCGCCAGACATTCACAGATCCATGTGTGTGGCATTGAGTCGTAGGCTTTCCTGTAGTCAATCCAGGCTGTGCTCAGATTGGTCTGTCTAGACCTTGAGTCTTGGGCGACTGCTCTATCTATGAGCAACTGGTGTTTTGAGCCTCTGGTGGTGTTCCCCATGCCCTTCTGAGCTATACTCATGTACTGGCCCATGTGGTCCTCTAGCCTGGCGGCTATGATGCCTGATAGGACTTTCCATGTTGTGGGGAGGCAGGTTATTGGCAGTAGTTGGATGGTGCTGGTTCCCTTGTGGGGGTCTTTCATGATCAGTACTGTCCTTCCTTGTGTTAGCCAGTCTGGGTGGGAGCCTGCTGCTAGCAGCTGGTTCATCTGTGCTGCTAGGCATTCATGCACTGCTGTTAGTTTCTTTAGCCAGTAGGTGTGGATCATGTCCGGGCCAGGTGCTGTCCAGCTCTTCATGTTCTTGACCCGCTGTTGGATGTCTGCTACTGTGATGGTGACTGGTTCCTGTTCTGGGAGATTGCTGTGGTCTGTTCTCAGGTCCTGCAGCCACTTTGCACTGGTGTTATGAGTCTTCTCTTTCTCCCATATGTTCTTCCAGTACTGTTCAGTTTCTGCTGTTGGTGGCTCTGCTGTTATTGTGTTGTTGCACTGCAGTTGGGAGTACACCTTGGATGGTTCTTTGGAGAACAGGGCATTTATCTTTTTGGCCTCTGCTGCTCTAGTGTATCTCCTTAGCCTGGTAGCCAGTGCTGTGAGCCTTTGTTTAGCAGTCTCTAGGGCTTCAGATGGAGTCAGGCCCTTGTATTTTTTCAGTAGCCGAGTCTTATCCTTAATCTCTACACCCTTCTGTAGTTCCACCAGCTGGCTAACTTCTTTCCGGGTTGCCTTGATCTTATCCTCCAACCTCATTTTCCAGGGGGGGTATGTACTGCTGTTCTTTTTGATCGTGTAGCCAAGCATCACCAGGATTACAGAGGCTGTAGCATATACCAGTTCATTGGTTTCAGTGATGGTGGTAGTAGGAATTGTCATTAGGGCTCTATTGGCATCTTCTAGCATACTGTCTGATGGTACTTCTCTAATGAGCCTTGGTAATCGGTCTCGAGGGTTGGCTGTAGCTTGTTTATCCATGATCTTATGCCTCGTATCAGCTGCTGTGCTCTGTAATGAAAGGGGTGGCAGTGAAGTTCCAGCTTCAGGTGTTGACTGCACATCTAGTTATTCTTCTGGGTCTTCTTCTTGAGTCTGGGATGTAACATGGAGTTGGTCTATCTCCAGTTGTGAGAGCAGCTGCCTCTTTACTATGTTGAAGCATTGGGTAACTAGCTGTTTCTCAGTTACTGTGGATGTAGGTCTTTTGTCCATCCATAGTTCCCTCATATGTTTCATATATCCCCTCTCATTAGGTCTACTGTTGCAGTAGCATTCCGTCAGTTCCAGGTTCTCTTGTCTCGTCCATGCATGGTTTGTTCCAGTAGCCCACTTATCGTCAGATTGTCCTGGTTCCCCAACATCTGGCGCAGACCTTGCTAATCCGGGTGACGTCCGAGCCGGCATGACTCTAGTAGTTCGTGTCACTCTCATATTCGAGGTAGGCAAGTGAGGCATTAAGGGGTCTTTTGCCCAAGCCCCTACTGGGAAGGTAGGCAGGTACCCACCAGGATTTGAACCCCAGTCTCCCATATCAAAGGGTGTCGCTCTTAACCACTACACTATCCAGTCACCTCTATACACACGCACACCCACCCACCCACCCAGCCCCCTTTGGAACTTGGCCATATTTATACCTATAGCTCAAGATGAAATATTATAAGCTAGAACATTTAACTAAGCAAATGCACAAGGCTACAGGGACTGTACACACTAACCAAACAAAAGAATCAGTAGTCAAATCAGTAGTAAGACACTGTATAGGAGTACTTCAGAAATAATGTGAAGATGAAATATTTGATACATGATTTACGTGAATGACATTTCCTTCCACTGAATCTTCCACAAGGGCATCTCTGCTTGTATCCAGAGTTTCATTCCGTATCAGATTGATACTGAGGCCATATACCCAGAAGCAGATTAATTAAAAAAGAATTGTGAAGTCCCTACTTTAGAGATAACCTAAGTGATTTTGGCAATTCAAAGGACATAGTAATCACAGTCTCTCTTCAATCCTACAGTAAAACCTATTAATACATGATATTTATTCCTATAAACTTGTGCCTTTTAACTCAGTGCACATTAACAAAGATTAATCAGTATACTTTTGCTTGACTATTGCAATAGCTGCTGCCTGAAATACAAATATGAACATTGCCAGTAAATGTCTCAATCTCAGTCTTTATTTTTCTATATAACACTATTCTAGACATTTTTACAACTCTGTGCCAAAGTAATGAGTTGGCTTGCTTTGCTGTCCTTTAGACTTACCAGGCATTCCACATCAGCAGATGAAATAGATTTTGGACTACTGTATACCCAAACCAGTTGGCTTCTAGAAATCAGTAAGGCTACATTTAGTTTTTTGGTGCCTTTAAGTTCCTGCAGTATTTAGTTTTTAATATTTCTATGCTGTTTCCAAAGTTAGCTTTCTGGTGACATTCCATTACTTGTCATATGTGGCTCTTGGGGCACAATGGTATAGTTCAAACACAACAGAATATCTCTACATGTTTCTCATGTACCCTGTGTAAAGATACATTTGCATGCATGGATTAAATTGGATACTTTTAATTGTCCTGGAATCTAGATTTATAGCATGTGTAATGGACCCATAACTAGATAAGCCCCAGAGATTGCAAGATACATGTCAGCACCAACAAAATTAATGGGGAGAGGTGCTCCTGTGACTGCAGGTGCCTAGAACCAGCCCTCAAGGCATTTTATCTATCTATCTATCTATATACTTCTGCTTTGTGCACATTCTGATTTGCTTTGTTTCTTAAGTATCTTTCCAACCGAAAAAGCAGCGTCTATGGTAGCTGGCCACTAAAAGCTGTACAGGGTTTCTATTATATAAAAGGTGGTGAAAAGTACTAGGGGAAAGGCTGTTCTTGATTTGATTTTGACAAATAGAGAGGAACTGGTTGAGAATTTGAAAGTGGAAGGTAGCTTTGATGAAAGTGATCATGAAATGGCAGAGTTCATGAGTCCAAGGAATGGTGGGAGAGAGAATACCAAAATAAAGACAATAGATTTCAAGAAGGCAGACTAACACACGCAGAGAGTTGGCAGGTAGGATCCCACGGACAGAATGTTTAAGAGGAAAAACAACTGAAGATATTTGGCAGGTTTTCAAAGAGACAGTATTAAGGCACAAGAGCAAACTATTCCACTATGTAGGAAGGATAAGAAGTAAGGCACAAGACCACCCTGGGTTAACCAGGAAATTTTCAATAATTTAAAAATAAATAGTCCTAGAAAAAGTGGAAACTAGGTCAAATTACAACAGATGACTATAAACAAATAACACAATTATATAGGTGAAAAATCAAAGAGGCCAAGGCACAAACCAAAATCAAATTAGCTGAAGGCATAAAGAGCAAGAAGTAAACATTTTTCAAATACATTAGAAACAAGACGACGACTAAGGACAGCGTAGGGCTGTTACTCAACAAAGAGAGAAAAACAGTAACAGGAAATGTGGAAATGGCAGAGGAACTGAATGATTTCTTTGTTTCAGTCTTCATCGAAAAGGTTGTTGATAATTGGATGTGTGACACAGGGGAGGGCAATAAAAACGGGATAGGATCAGAAACTAAACAGGGAAAGAATAAGTTAAAAATTGCTTAGCATGTTAGATGTCTTCAAGTCACCAGGGCCTGATGATATGCTCCCTAAAATACTGAAGGAGCTGATTTAGGAGATATCTGAGCCATTGGATATTATCTTTGAAAAATCATGGAAGACTGGAGAGGTCCCAGAGGACTGGAAAAGAGCAAATACAGCACCCATCTATAAAAAGGGAAATGAAGACAACCCGGGGAATTAAAGATCAATCAGCTTAACCTCTGTACCAGGAAAAATAATGGAGCAAATAATTAAGGAATCCATTAGCAAGCATCTAGAAGACAATAAGATGCTAAGTGATGATCAGCATGGATTTGTCAAGAATAAATTGGTCAAATCAACCTGATAGCTTCCTATGATGGGGTAACAAGTCTCATGGCTAGAGGAGAAGGGGTAGATGTGGTATATCTTGGACTTGTTAGTAAGGCTTTTGATACGGTTTCACATCACCTTCTTATTAACAAACTAGGGAAGTACAATCCAGATGGAGTTACTATAAAATGGGTGCAAAACTGGTTGGATATCCCCTCCCAGGGAGTAGTTATCAATGGTTCATAGTCATGCTGTAAGGGCATAATGAGTGGAGTACCGCAGGGATCATTCTGGGTCCAGTTTTGTTCAATATTTTCAATGATAGATGATAGCATAGGGAGTACACTTATAAAGTTTGAGGATGATGCCAAGCTGTGAGGGGCTGCAAGTACTCTGGAGGATAGGATCATAGTTCAAAATGATTTGGACAAATTGGTGAAATGGTCTGAGGTAAATAGAATGAAATTCAGTAAAGACAAATGCAAAGTATTCCACTTAAAGAACAATCCATTGCACATATACAAACTGGGCAATGACTGCCTAGGAAGGAGTATTGAGGAAAAGGATCCGGGTGTCAGTGGACCTCAAGCTAAATATGAGTCAGCACTGTAACACTGTTGAAGCAAAAAAAGGCAAACACTATTCTGGTATGTATTAACAGGAGTATTGTAAGTAAGGCATGAGAAATAATTCTTACACTCTACTCCATGCTGAACAGACCTCAGCTGGAATATTGTGTCCATTTCCAGGGGGCTCATTTCAGGAAACATGTGGAGAAAGTCCAGAAAAGAACAATGAGAATGATTAAAGGTGTGGAGGACTTGACTTATAAGGGAAGGTTAAAAGACCTGGGGTTTTTTAGCCTGGAAAAGAGGAGACAAAGGGGACGTGACAATTTTTGAGTACCTAAAAGGTTGTTACAAGGAGGAGGGAGAAAAATTATTCTCCTTGATCACCGATGATATGACAAGAAGCAATGGGGCTTAAATTACAGCAAGGGAGGTTTAGGTTGGACATTAGTTAAAAATTCCTAACTGTCAGGGAATTAACCACAGGAATAAGCTGCCTTGTGCGTTGTGGAATCTCCATCACTGGAAAATTTTAAGAGCAGGTTAGGCAACCACCTATCAGCAATGGGTTAACATGGTACTTTGTCCTGCCATGCGTGTAGAGGACTGGATTTGATGATGTCTCATGATCTCTTCCAGGTTCTATGATTCTATGATTTTAGAACTGCAGAATGATTATATGATTTTAGAACTGGGTGGTAAAAAAGCCCATTACATATGATGACTTACAGTGACAGTTGGCAACACTTGGCTGTCTTGATCCCTGAGATGCAACTGAACTCCACCAGCCTGATTATATTCCTCCAGCAATTAGAGTCATGGACCACCAAGGAGGTAGGTCTGTGACTCAACTATCTTTTGATGCCAATGGCAAGAGGGCACAGAAATACAAGGATAAGAAATCCATGAGTATGCCCAAAGCAGTCATGTAAGGTCTCTACTGAAAGCCTGCATTACGTTGCGTATAGAACAGTAGGTCCCAGCCTTTTCTCTGCTACAGCACACCCTGATACCTTCAAAATTTTCGAGGTACACAACCATTAAAACACTCATGAATATTCAAATTACACATAAATTACTTATGAATATTCATGAACCATGACAGTTTCAGAAATGCTGCTGTGTGAGGTAGTAGGGGTAGCAGAGCAGGGGTGGCAAAACAGGGGAGGTCAGGAGTCATGTGCAGTGGCAGGAGTGAGTGTGTGGAGCAGAGCAGGGCAGGGGTGGCAGAAGAGGACAAGGGCAGCCATGTGGGGAACAGCACAAGGGTGGCAAGAGAGGAAGGGAGAATATAAGTGGCTTTGTGGGGGGTTGGGGGGGACCTGGGGAGTGGGGCCATAAGGCAGGGGAGCATGGCGCAGCACCCACTTCCCCCTTCTCCACAGTGGCTTCCTGCCTCCCAGAGCAAATCCTCATCCCACTGCTGCTCCCTCCCACCCCAGTGGGTCCCGTCCTCCCCTTCCCCAGCCTTCTTCTGCCTGTGATGGACCCTCCCATCACTGCAGGGGCCAGAACTAGGCCTCCAGCCCCCAGCTATACCCCCTCCACAGCCACCTCACAACCCCAGCTACACACCCACGCCTGCCGCACACAACCCCCAGCAGCCCTTCCCCCCAAAGCCCTTAGCTGGGCTGTTTGCAGGCTGCCTGACACAAGCTGCTCCATCCTGCAGGGAGAGATTCACGCACTCCCAGCCTCCCCCAGCTCTCTGCTGGCTGGGCCTAAGGTGGAGCCACCAGAACACTGCATTCAGGTGCCGCCTTCTATTTTTAGGGGGGCCAGATGGCCACCTGCTTAAAAATAGGGGGCCCCAGAACTGTGTTCCAGTGCCTTGCCACTTACTTTAAACCCTGCCTTTTCCCAGCCCTGCACAGCCCACATGGTTCGGCTGAGCAGGGAGGGAACTTTAACTTCAGCTCTCGGAGATGCTTGTGGCTCACTTTGGGTGTTACTGTGGCACACCAGTGTGCCCCAGCACACTGGTTGGGGACCACTGGTATAGAAAATGTGAGTTATCTATATACTAAAAATTATATTCTCTAGATCTATGGTTAAAAGCAGACCACTCAAAGGTAGTTTGCCTTGAGATAACTGCTCCAGACAAGGGAAGGGAGACATTTATCACTATTATGGATCGATGGGTATTGTATGCCATACAATACCAATCTATTAGCATTCTAAGTCAAATGCTAATGAAAAGATGCCAGAGACTTCAGAATGAAATTAAACAGGAAAATTTGATAACCTTGGGCGAGATGGTTAACAGCATAGAAAGTGAATCCTAGATAAGTCCAAAGAGAGCAAGTAGAAATAGGTTAAGGTTTCTGAAGGAGCCAGGCATGGAGAATCCAGTGACATCCATGCCTAAGAAGAAATTAAATCTGTAACTATTCATACATAAGTAGAATAGGTAATGTTTAGCTAGAAACATTTCAGGTTTTTTTTTTTGTTTTTTTTTAAGTATTTTTTGATTCCTCTGTGACAAGCACATGTTCTTACCCCATTATCCTGTAACTATTCAAGTTAAATCCAGGAGAGGCACCTCTGTGTTTTCTTAGTTTATCTTCTTAATTAAAGAAAATTTATTACTGCAAAAAGGAATTCCCAAGTGAGGCTTTCTGGATTTGCAAAAGGGGCTTTGCATTTGGGTGGCCGCAGCAATACGAATCCAAAGCCAGGGAACTGATAGCCTTGGAAAGTTTTAAGACAAGGCTTTAGGGCCAGTGGTTTCAAGATCTTTTGCAGGCCTGTACCTTCTGCACCTGAAGTTCCAAAGTGGGGAACAGCCTTGACAGACACAAACAGTGGAGGAGGGCAAGAGGCATCCCATTTGAGGTGAACAAAGGTTTGTTCTGGTATATTTGGGAGGGTACAAAGGCATCTTGGTATTCTCCACTGAGGAAGTAATCTAACTGAGTTTGCTTCATGAAAAATGAAGCAGGCTGGATAGAAAAATGCAAAGGAAAGAACTTGGGCTAAACGATCTTGTAAGAGATGGGAATGTATTGTTTGGTCTCTAGAAACTGTGATAAGATTGTTTTGTGTACAATCTTTTGTTTCCAGTATACTCACCCTCTAGCATTTGAATCTTTGTTCTCTAAAAATAAACTTATTCTTGTTTTCACTGTATGCAAGTATCTAACTGCTTTGTCTTAAGGAAAGTGGTGATCCTAAGCTGACTCTTAGAAACTGGTGTGTGTGCTATTCCTTTGGGAATAATGGAACTAAGTGTTTTGTGAGTGTTCAGCGAAACCGGGGCTGAGCACCCCAGAGGGACATTTAGAGGTGCAGAGGTGTGCATATTGCTAACCTGTACAAACACAGCAAGGTCTGAAAATGTTTGGAAGGTGGTGCTTCTGTTGCCAGAGTTTGGTGGTTTCAGGATACTGAGCCACAGCTGGTACAGACCAGACTTTCTAATGCAATGGGCTGGTGCTGATGAGGTGTTGCACAGCCCTGGGAAATGTCACAATGGCATAATCAGCAGAATTTACGCTCAATCTTCTGGTTCACTAAGGATATGCTTTATGAATGGAAATTCCCAAGAATATAGTCACTGAGCAAGTGAAGTTTGGGAACAGTCTGTCTTCTGAGAACCTAAGGAAAGGTTATAGTCCATTGTCTTCGGTTTATTCCTAGTAAGGGAACTAAGCAGCAGAAAAGGCAGGATGAGAAAAGAAGCTGCTGCTGAATACAGAAAAATGAACAACTGGAAGGCTTGCGTACAGAGCACTGCTTATTTACTACTAGAAGAAAGATGTGGATAGGCTAAAAACCTACTAGTGAGTTACGACTAGCAACATCCCGGGCAACTGGATTTCCCATCTATATCTAAAGATTTAGAAAACCACCAGAGCACATCCCACAGCAAAACATTCTTGGAGATGGAGCTGGCTAGACTGGAAGTGCACAGAGTGGAAAAGGAATGAGAACACTAGAGGTGGGAGATGTAGATAAAAGACCAAGAGCAAGCAGCAGAGAGCTGTTCAAGAAGCAGCCCACCAGCTGGAAGATGACAAACAAAAAAAACCACACACGCGTCCAGAAATAAAAGTCCATGGAAAATACAGAGGCGTGCTCTGAATATATGGGATGTACAGAAAATGAACCTTTAAGTACAGTGATCACACTGTTGGCACAAGCTAATACCCAGGTTACAGAGACACCAAGTGGATTGCAGAATATATAATTACCTTCAAAAGAATATGCACCATACACAAAAATCCTTAAGTTCCAAAGGGGAAGCTGTGTTAGTCTAATTCATTAAAACAAAAAAGGAGTCCTGTGCTACAAAAGATTAACAAATTTATTTATCACATGAGCTTTTGTGGAAGAAAATCCCACTTCATCAGATGCTTTGAATGTGGGAGAACTTATAGAATGGGGGGAAGTAAATGCAAGGGAGTGCAAGTCATGGGAACAGGTCACACTGTAACAGCAAATCAAAACAGTTGTAAAGCCTCAAACACGGGGGGAACCAGCATACAGAGGAAGATGAGGTCAAATCACCTGTTGTAATGAGAGAAGAATCCAATGTCCCTGTTAAGTCTTGAAACAATGCAACCGAATTTTGCAAATAAATTTGATCTCAGCAGCTTCTCTTTGAAACCTTGATCTGATATTTTATCTATCTGAGCACTGTAATTAGCAAATCATTAATGGAGTGATCATGAAGATTGAAATGCTGACTCACTGGTCTTAGAATGTTGCAATTTCTGATGTCAGCTTTGTGCTGATTTATTCTTTTGAGTAGAGACTGTTCTGTTTCTCCACTATATAAGGCAGAGAGGCATTTCTGGCACATGATGCCATAAATCACATTGGTGGATGAGCAGCTGAATGAGCCTTTTGTCAAGACTGTTTCCCCACTCTGGCACTCTGAGTGCAGAAGGCGGTGGCCTGCAACAGGCCCTAGAACCCACTGGCCTTAAAGCGTGGTCTTAAAGCTCTCCAAGGCCACCAATTCCTGGGCTTGGAGTGGTATTGCTGCCACCACCCAAATGCAAAAACCTCTTGAAACCCAGGAAGGTGCATTTGGGAATTTCTGCCTGTGAGGTATCCTCAATCATTTTTATTCCTCTCTCAGGAGAGTGACTGAACCCCAGCTGAAATATCAGCTGGAAATGGAACAAATCCCCTCTAGTAGCTGGCTGTACAATCTGAAGCACATGCACACAAACCTCTTGCCTTTCAGGACACAGAACCAGAGCTTATTTTAAAAGGGTAAAATCTTTAATGAAAAAGAACAGATAAGAAACACAGAGTTGCTTCTCTGGGATTTAACTTAGGTAGTTACAGGGTAGTGGGAGAGGGTACATGTGCTCAGCACAAAGAAATCCAAAAACAAACCAAAAATAAAGAAATACCCTGACTCTATCTAAGTAAATATTCCCTGTTCTATTCAAGCTTGAGCTTATCTTTGGTAAGGATGTCGCTGGATCCTTCCTCAGGCCTCTCTCTGGCCTCCTCCTGATCCTTCCAGGAGCTCTGCTGCCACCAAACAGGAACAGGCAAGGCTGCTACTCCAATTCAAAAACCTGTACTTTGTTCCTATTGGCTACCCTGGGACTCTCTGACCAGGGTGTTAAACCCTTCATCCCGAAGGTTACTACACCTTTGATGGAGTAGCTCATTTTATTAGGTCCTGTAGCAGTGTCTTTTGTGCAGATATGTGGGCAAAGTTGGCAGTGTGGTTTGTTGCAGGGATATGTGCCTGCTTTACTGGTTCTATTGTTATGTCTCTAGTTGCTGGTAAATACCTGTTTAAGGTTGGGGGGCTGTCTGTAAGTGAGGAGACATCTGTCTCCCAAGGCTTCAGAGAGTGAGGGATTGTCTTGTAGAATAGGCTGATTGAGGCTTCAAAAAGAAGCTGCTGAGATCAAATTTACTTACAAATTCAGTTGCATTGCTTCTGTACTTAATAGGGACACTGAGTTCTCATCTTCCTCCGTATGCTGTTCTCCAGTGTCTGACTCTTTACAACTGTTTTGATTTGCTGTTACAGTGTGACCTGTTCCCATGACTTTCGCTTCTCTGCATTTATTTTTCTCCCATTCTGTAAGTTCCCCCATCTTCAAAGCATCTGACAAAGTGGCATTTTCTCCCACAAAGACTCATGCAATAAATAAATTTGTTAGTCTTTAAGTGCCACAGGACTCCTTGTTTGTTTTACTAAAATCCTTAAGGAACAGAGAATGATTTCCCTACTCCCTAATAGACTGGTATATTTTCACAACCATTTCATGATATGGATCTTGGTGGAGCTATGAAATACGTGCAGTTCAGAGAGTCTGTTTAAAAATGTTTCAGATTACTCCAGACACATAATCACCTCAAATTCCAAAACCTCAAAAAGGCTGATAAATTAAATCATGAGAATATGTGCATAAAATGAGGGATTATTTGAGAAAATGGATGAAGAGTGAAGGGATAAAAACCCATGAGAAGTTGGGACCATGACATACTGCTCAGGAACAGTTCTTTGAGGTCTGCTCTGCAAAAGTGCAAGCCACCTCACGAAAGAAAAACTCCAATATCAGTGGAAGCAGCTGCCAAAGTCAGTGCCTTATGAATAGAGACAAGACGTTTCAGGGAATGCAACTTCAAACAAAATAGTTAAAACTTGGAGTAAGAAGTGGGTTCTCAGTTTGTTCCTCGGTATAAGGGATTGAAATCCACACCATCCTACTACTGCTCTCCTCCTAGTAACCTTAGCCAGGAGTGCTGCTGCCCCAAGAGGAGACTCAGGGCCTGGCCCTGGATCCTGACCCCTGGGCCCACCCAGACCCCACTCCCTGGGTCTGATTCAGTGGCCTGGGCCCAGTCCAGTCTCAGGGTCCCACCACCTATCCAGGCCCTGATCCCTGGCCAGGAACAGGACTGAGCAAGGCAGGGGCTGCCATGGGCAGTCCAGCTCGGATCCCTGGCTGGGAAAGGGAGGCACTCTGGTGGGTGGCCTGTCTATGGCGGCACCTGCCTCTCCCAGCCAGGGATCTGGAAGAGGCAATGGACTTACCAGGAACTCGGAGCACTGGCACTGGGACTCGGGGCAAGCGCCCCATGTGCCAGGTGCCAGTGACGCCCCTGACTTTAGCTATGAGACCCCAGACCAAGAAGAATACCCAAAAAGTGTTACTCATGTGGATCTCCTGATCATGAGAAAAGGCAATGCCTTTAGCATGGGGCATTCAAATTCACTGTCCAGTCTGTTCAGGTTATTGCAGCTCACTGGAGTTAGAAACTTCAGTGGTGGCAGAGGGAAGCTCTGGTTAACTTTATTACGTGTGATCTCTGGTTAACTTTATCAGGTGTAGACAAAGCATTTACAAAAATGATTAAAGTAGATAAAGGCAGGAGGGGTGGTGAGACACTGGTGCTCAAATATCCCTTGTTTGGAGGGATGTGATTCAGGAAAGCATGACACTCATTGAGGAGGTGCTGAAGTCACTAGCTTTAAGACTTTAAAGCCAGGGTGCTTTTGGTCTACATCAAATTGGAAGAGGAACATTTAATGGGCACTTTGAAAGTAGGCATTTGTTAGAATTTACCAGCTGATGCTCTGGTAGAGAATAACACAATACCATTGGCCATGACTATTAATATGGTGACCCTTAGTAAATAAAACAGTAGTAAGTAACCAGGGCCAGACAGTACTCACCCAAGATTTCTAAAGGAACTTAAATGTGAAATTGGAGAACTAACTGTGCTAAGTAACCCATCCTTTAAATCAGCTTCTGTACTAGATGACTGGAGAATAGCTAATGTGATGCCAATTTTTAAACAGACTACAGGGGCAATCTCAACAATTACAGGCTGGTAAACTTAACATCAGTACCAGGTAAATTGCTTGAAACTATAGTAAAGAATGAAATTATTAAACCTGTAGATGAACATGAATTGTTAGAAAAGGGTCAACATGTCTTTTGTTAAGAGAAATCGTGCCTCCCCAATTATTTAGAATTCTTTGTGGGATCAAAAAAGATGTGGACAAGGATGATCCAGTTGATATAGTGTACTTAAGACTTTCAGAAAGCCTTTGGCAAGTTGTCTCATAGAAGTGTCTTAAACAAAGTAAGCTCTCATGAGGTAAGAGGGAAGGTCCTCTCAAGGATCAAGAACTGGTTAAAAGATAGAAAACAAAGGGCAGGAAGGAAGGGTCAGTTTTCAGAATGGAGAGAGGTAAACAATGGTGTCGCCCAGAGTTCTGAACTGAGACCAGTGCTGTCCAACATCTTCATAAGTGATCTGGAAAAGGGATGAATAATGAAGTGGCAACATTTGGAGATGATACAAAACTACTTAAGATACTGAAGTCCAGCACACACTGCAATGAGTTACAAAGGGAACTCCCAAAACTAAGTGACTGGGTGACAAAATGGCAGATTAAATACAATGCTGATATATACAAAGTAAGGCATATTGGAAAAACATAATCCCAGCTATACACACAAAATGATGGAGTCTAAATTAGCTGTTACCAATCAAGAAAGATTTTGAAGTCATTGCAGATAATTCTCTGAAAACATTTGTTCAACGCACAGCAGCACTCGAAAACTTAACAGAATGTTAGGAACCATTAGGAAATGTATATCTAAAAAGACAGAAAATATAATGTTGCTATATAAATCCACAGTATGTACACTTCTTAAATACTGCATGCATATCTGGTCACTCCATTTCAAAAAGATATGATGGAATTGGAAAAGTTACAGAGAAGGGCAACAAAAATGATTAGGGGTATGGAACAACTTCAGTATGAGAAGGGATTAAAAAGACAGACTTTTCAGCTTGGAAAAGAGACAACTAAGAGAATATGAGAGAGGTCTATAAAATCACAAACAGTGTCAAGCAACTTAGTAAGAAGATGCTATTTACATCTTCACAAAGAACTAGGGGTCACCCAATGAAACTAGTAGGCAGTTTGTTTAAAACAAACAAAAGGGAATACTTCTTCACACAATGCAGAATCAACCTGTGGAACTCCCCACCAGACCAAAACTATAACAGGGTACAAAAAAAAGAACTAGATAATTTCCTAGAGGATAGGTCCATCAGTGGCTTTTAGGCAGCATGGGCAAGGATGCAGCACCATACTATGAGCATGCCTGGACTCTGTTTGCCAGAAGCTGAGAGTAGACAAAGGATGGATCGTTTGATCAGTGCATGTTTTGTTCATTCCCTCTGAAACACCTGGCACTGGCCACTGTAAGAAGACGGGCTAGATGGGCCATTGGTCTGACACTGTATAGCCTTTGTTATACTTTTACATTTTACATTTGGTAGATGCACTGTCTAGCAAAGAGGGTTCTGAAGCAATGCCTACAGATGAGTCAGTGACTGACAACTGCATCAATTTAAGAGGGGAGCTATGACCCAAGAACCATCTCATGCCAATTGCCAGAGGCAATAGGGGTATATAAGGGTACAGGAATCCCATGGGTTCACCAAAAAGGTCAGATAGGATCTTTACTGAAAGCCAGTGTTTCATTGATCGTCATAACCACTTAGAGATGTACATATGGAAAACAAAGAGTTATTTCTCTATAATAAACACTATGTTTTCTAAGTCTATGGTTAAAACCATGCCACTTGTGAGATCAACTTATTCAGAGAGCAGGTGAGACACACTTACCACCATAGTGGGCCACTGAGTATTGTATGTTACACAAAGAATCTTTAGCATTCTAAGTCAAACCCTAATGAAGAGATGGGGGAACCTTCAGAAGAAAATTAACATAAAAGATAAACAGTGGGGACCTCTATTTTGAGGTAAACATCAAAGACCTATCAGTTCATTTTGGTATATTTGTGTGTATAGACCAGGGGTTCCCAACATTTTCTCTGCTGTGACACACCTTGCTACTTTTAATTTGAGGCACACCATCATGTAGTTTCCAAATAAACTCATGAATATTCATGAGCCAATCCAGAGCTGTTTGAGTAGTTTTTCAGAAAATTTTGTGGCACACCTGGAAACACTGGTGTAGACAGACATCATGATATCCTACACCAAGGAAGTAAAGTAACTGAACGTTTTATGACAAAGGGATCTCAGCCAAGCTTTTCTGGAAAACACCGGTGAAAGAATTTGGGAGTAAGCTATATTGCAAGGCCGTGGTCTTTAACCTTTTGCAGGTTGTGACGTACCTGGTTGCATATTGTGACCCCATACGACACACCAGACTCGCCCCCCCCCCAGCCAAATTCACGCATTTTCCCAGCTCTCCAAGACAGCCTTAGCACTATGTGGCGACATGGTAATGTGTCCCAACACAGTGGTTGAGAACCACTTTTGTAAGGGATAGGGGAATGTTTTGTTAGTTAAGTTTAGTTTCCAGAACATGTGATATGATTTTATATGTAATCACTTGTCTTCAGTACTAAAGTGGGTAGGTGAGGTTCTGTGGTCTGCAATGTGCAGGAGGTTAGACTACAATCTAGTCACTAGATGATCACAATGGTTCCTTCCTACCTTAAAGTCTATGAGGTAGTGATGAGATGCCTCACAAGCCTGCATATACCCTATGCGGACATTTACTGGGTGGAGTAAGTACCATAGGCTGCACAGTCCCAGGGACGTGATGGGGGCATGAAGGGAATCAGAGAGACTTAACATACATGCACTGAGTCTTAAAAGTCCTCCTGCCACTGAAGAGTATCAAACTCCTGTTAAAAAGACAAACCCTTCCTAAAGAACAGATGGAATTCCCAAGTCTGAGGGCCGTAGGGAGTAAGGTAGTGAAGGAGAAGGAGAGCTTATTTTACACTAGCCCGTCTCTCTGAGCCACAAAGAAATGCTGGCTACCATGCAGCCTTGAAGAAGAGGTATGGTGGTGTGGCTTGTGGAGCAGGTTGCAGTTTCCTCAGCCTACTGCAGAGTCAATATAAACAACTTGCACAACTCAGTGGATTGCTGATTGTGTTAGATTCACACCCATGTTTTTGTAGAACTTCAGCCTGAAAAGTAAGAATTAATCACATCACCCCAAGAAGGAGGGCAGCAGAATCTATACACTGCCATGAATATCTTGTTTTGTATAGTTGGTAGGCAGGAAAACATTACTTCAGAGACATCCAAATAACAATAATTGGAGACTGAGGGAAAAGCAAGTATAAGCTCGTTGTTCATACATTTCCTCTCACCTACCCAGAACAGGTTTGTATGCAGTCACTGACAATACAGTACTTACTTATTCTCATTCTACAGTGTACATTCTCTTCCCAGGCTGTATGCAGCATATATCAAAACACAGTTGGTTAGTAACTGATTTTTTTTTAGTCTATTGTCTCAGTTAATATCAAATGACAACTTTTTTTTTTTTTTTTTTTTTTTTTTTGGAAAACATTAGGTATTTCCTTAACTTTGCAAGGGTGTGACCCTGAAGCAAAATGATTTATTCAGTATTTACAGAACTTTTGCAAAATACATTTGCAGGAAACCACAGCAACAAAGTTTAAGTGAATTTATGGAATGATGTTGGAATCCTTCATGAGAAAAGAACCCTCACTTACTGCTTTGGGCTGATGGAATGAGAGACTGAAGATAATATGTAGAACTCGGTCCACAGAAAAAGGAATTAAATTAGCACTCAAACATTACAAAAATAGACTTTTAGAAATAACTTTGGTCAGACATGTGTCTTGGATTTAAAAAAAACCTGTCTGCAATCTTTCTAAGAGTAATGTTAAGATCATAAATATCAGGATATCTTATTCTTGTGCTACAAGGCAGAACATAGAAACAGCAGTCTTACTGCAGTGGATTTTTAATGTAATCATATGCGATTTAATAAAAAAACCTATAGTTTCCAAAAGGCACCATATTTTTGTTCCTTTTCAAAGAAGTCTGAACAGTAGAACATAACCAGTTATAGCTTACCTTACTTTGGAGCAGATTACATCAAATTTTCCACAACAACAATATGCTTCCGTTGAGTTGTCACATAAGTTTGCAACTTCAAACAAATAGATACAGGATGGTGATTCAAAGTTCTTCAGGAAAAAGTAAAATGCCTTGATGACAAACAATGTACTTCTCTGAAGTTGAAAGCTTATTTAAAGTTTGAGTCGCTTGCATTAGTCTTGCAACTGTCTTTCTTAGCTAAACACACACCCTCCCCTTTTCTCGGACACTTGCCAACTCTAATTTAAAGCGACTGTCAGGCTTGCTATAAAACTCCCATTGGAAAGAACTAAATATATATGCTGGAGGAATGAGCAAGTACTAACTCCAGGCTGAAGCATCATGACAGTTCTACCAGCAGGTATGATATAATATTGAGAAAATATTTAGGGCCAAGTTGTCCCTTTCTATGCACAGGGACAGGGAAGAGACAAGAATCTAGCTGTTCCTAGTACCCAATCCCCTTAATTGCCCTGATGAGATTTGAGAAGAGAGTACTGGTCTAAAAGTGAAGGGAGAGGGCATGGCCTTGAATACACATGGAACACAAAAATCCATGGCAGTGCACTAATCCAAAACCCACTGAAGTCAATCAAAAAGACCTCTAATGTCTTCATCTGGCTTTGGAGAAGATCTGAATCCTTGCCCTTGTCTGACAGATCTCAGGACATCTACTGTCTGTGATTTCCTAATCATCTATGCTTTTATCCTGAGCTTCCCACACTTCTCCTAACAGCATGGCTGGCCATTTGATTGCATGGTTTATCCAATGTTATGTACTCTCTACCCTACAAGTCCTAAACTAGATTTTATTGCTACTCATTTGCCTGAATGCTTCTCTGCACGAATATTTATGGCTTTCAACAGTGAGCCTGAGGCACTAATTACAGGTGGCTTTGCTTTCTGAGACCCTGCACAGCCGACAGCCCTAGCCACAAAAGCCAAAATTTTCAAAAGGGTCCACTAATTTGGGGTGTCTCCATTCTGGGTTGCTCAAATTAAGACATCCTAAAAATAGAGGCACCCAGAGTTAGCAGACATTTGTGAAAGTTAGGCCACAGTGTTCATGCAGAAGGGGCCATGCAGACTCATATGGAAGGATAAACAATGTTCAGAAGTTCTACCTTATTTCTGAGAACTTCATTTAAGCACTTTTGGGGGAATGAGGGTGTCTTTGTCTCTCTCCATAGCATAGAATATGCTTACAAATAAGAGTTAACTTTCTCAAAGGATTTTTTCTTTTTAAGTCAATGCTCAGGTCTGTGTTTGAAAATGTGACTGGAAATTTTGGGAAGTTCCAATTTTTGGGATCCCTGTTTCTATCATCTTAAAGAAGCATGATTTTTCAAAGAGGAAGCGTTCAACTGAAAAATCAAACCCATTTTAAGGTGTGCCTCAAGAGGGACACCCAAGGTCATTAGTCACTTTAAAAAAATTTAGGCCCACTTGATAGCTATTGAAGACTTATGCTGTTTACTAAAAACTGAATGAGTATATATCAATGTTAATAGTTTTTTTCTTGCAAAATTATAACATTAAACACCAGTTTGAGAAGTACTGTATTACTCTTAAATTTACAACTGTTTCTGAAAGATGAAATGCAAAATGTCTGATACGTAATCAGCCAAAACCAAAATGTCAACTGTAAGAAGATTATAAAAGGACTGTTATATTTTTTAGAATGTGCCGAGATTTATGCTTGCAATTTCCATAAATTAAAATGCTCCATGTTTGATATTTTAATTCATAGTTAGAGAAATGAGCTTCTATGTTTTGGATGAAGATTAGTGATAAGGTGCTGCTGGTGAGAAGGGAAAAGCTGAAAAGAAAATTAAACTTTATTTTTCTAATAGAGTCCTTTGTCAATACTAAATTACATTACTCAGGGCAAAGCACACTGTTCAATAAATTAGATTAATATGTGAAAGCGCTGGTATTTCTTATGAATGGATCTCATTCTTTCTGAAGTACAGTTAATAGAGTATCTTCTACTTTCTGATCCTGCTAGTGCACTGAGTGTGGAATTTCTCCACTTTTCAACAACTCTTTGACACCAGTCAAAGACATAATTACTAATCCCTACCATCTGCTTTATGTGCAAAGTGTGGCAAAAAACAATGTATGGCATTTGTGAAGCTTAATATGCACTTTGGAATGAGATGCCAGAATCTACTTGTGACATGTTGTAAACCCCTCACTCATCCTTTCTGTACAGTTTTAATAATTCCTATTAAGCATGCAATGTAAGATACCTAAATAAAGGTCATAGTCTGCTAAAACCCCATTCATCTGTTGAAATATGGATATTCCTAGTATGTATCATTACTAAATTGTTCCTTACAGTATGTTATAAGCTTACTAGTAACAGCACAGGAGGCCTCCCTACTAATGAGGGGTTCAGCCACCATTACAGCAAAGGAGTTATAAACAAATTTACAGTGCAATGACAGTCAAATTTTTGTGTAATAGAGATTGCTGAACTCCATAACTCACCTTGCACAGGGTTGAGCAACCTTGTGATTCAGCAAGGCCCACCTGTGCATGCGTAGACCAGCAACTACATCAGAAGATAAGAACAAAGGCTATTACAGGCTTTGCCCTTTCTCCTCCCTCATCCACGAAGAAAACAACAGGAACACTGGAACGTTAAGAGACTGGACCTAAGTTTGGGAGAAGCCAGTATACTGAGAAGTGAACATTCAAGTGAGGGTGAGAAAATTGCCTAATCTAGATACTGCCTAATGTTAAAAAAAGCAAGGAGTCTTGTGGCACTTAAAGACTAACAGATTTATTTATCGCATGAGCTTTAATTTATCTTTATGTTCTCTCTTATACCTGCCAGTTCTACTCACTTAGAATCCGCTTTTCTATAGTTAATAACCTTGTTTTATATTCTCAATTAAACCCATGTGTTTCAGTGATGTGTTTGTAATCTCCCCCCTCCCCACCCATACACACTCAGTTAACAAAAGTCTATATGTTTTCTCCATGCTGAGAGAGGGGCAAACTCAGTGATAAACTTACTGGCCAGACTTCTGACCAGGACAGGGCAATTCTGGGGCACAGAGCAGAGAACTGGGATAGTCAGACAGGGTCTTTCTTTGTGAGATCCCTGACTTGCTCTGCGACCATTCATGTACTCCAGCTGGGTGTAGGGTGCCATCTAGTGTTGGGCAGAGTGGTAATAGTGCCTGGAGGAGTTTGCTGCTTGTCACTAGCAAAGCTGAGTGGGAGGCAATCCAGCCTAGGAAATTAAGAGGGGTGCAGCAGTCTGCTGGTCACAGGTGGCACCCCAGGGGACCCCTCACATTATTTGCTTAGGTATCCACAGTGCCGGATATTTGATTTAGTTTAAACCAAAACAGGGCCGCTTACCTGATTTAACTGAAAGACGCTCCTAAAAGTCGCATTCTGTCTACTGACCCTGCACACCCCAAGCAACCCTGTTTCCCTCCCCAGTTCTCAGCTCCAGTTTCCCCTACTTTGATTATTTTTAGTGGGTTCAAGGAAATTTCAGATGCCAGTTTTCCCATCCCCAATGATCCTCTTAGAGAGCAGGGGAAACATCAGATCTTTTTTATTGATGCTCAGAAGTGTGTATGTTTTAGTGGTCTGCATGTTACACTGGACTCCAATTAGTTCCTAATTCTAGTCCTGATTCTGCTCTAACTTCTTCCTGTCTTTGGGCTGACCACTTAATGACTTTGCATTTCCACCAGTAAAATATACATAGATATTTACTCACAGCTGGTCTACATTACAGAGTTTAGTCAACAAAAATCAGCTTTTGTCAGCAAAAATGCTCTTCCCACTGATGTAACTCCCTTGCTGTGCCAACATAATAAAACCACATTAACAAGTGGTGTAGTCAAGTGCTTATGTTGGTGTAGGACAGGTGATGCAGTGTCAGTGTAGACACACACAGTGTTCACACACAGGGGGTTATTTCGATACAAGTTGTTTCGATACAAGTTGTATCGAAATAACGCCTCATTTCGAAATATGTTAATTCGAATTAAGTTTGTTAATTCAAATTAAGGAAAAAAGCAGGAATTGAAATAGCATGTTCAGACAATAGTTATTTCAAAACGAGTCACCGTTGTTTCAAAACAACATGTTCAGACGGCATTGTTACGAAACAATCGTTTCGAAACAACGTTGTTTCGTCCCCACATGGGGTTTAAGTTGTTTTGAAACAACAGTGTCATGTGAACATGGCCTTTCTTATTTCGAAACAACCTCTGTTTTGAAATAAGACTGCTGTGTGAACACACACTGTGTTCCTTACAGTGGCTGTCGGCTGTCATTCTTATCCATTTCGTGACTCCAAATTAATGAGAAAATTGGGAGCCAGAGCCTGGGTGCCCCCCAACTCCTCAGAAATGCTGAGCAGCTGGCCCCACTCCCAGCTGCAAGCAGGGCAAGAAGAGCTAGGCAGCTGCATTCTGCTCCTTGCTGGGAAAAACTCCGGGTGTGTGTGTGAAGGAGCCCATAGGGAACCTGTGGGGCAGCCAGACTCCTGCCAGGGAACTGCCAGAAAAGCTGAAAGACTGGACTCTCAGCTCCCTGCACTGCCCCTCTTAGGTCATAGAAGCACTACTGGTGAGGACACTGGCTCCCAGCTGAATGAAGTAGTGTGGACATCAGTCACCTCAGTAATTAACGGGGCATCTGTAAGTCAACCTAACATAGGTTAACTTATCTTTGTAATGTAGATAAGGCCTTACTGACCATACAGAAGTAGGACTAAGGATTAATTGGTTATGAAGTACAAGTACCCTTTACTATGCTTTGTTATTACAACAACAGTGATGCGAAAAGAAAACACTTTATCTAGGATCCACAATTGTTGAATATAAATTTCACTTTCAGTGGCTACCCTGACTGCCTCTCATTACCGACAGCACAAGATCTACGTTAAAGTGGCAACTGCAACTCAGCAAAGAAGTTGCCAAAGATTCTGGCAATAAAGGCAAAGTAAGGCAGCAATGTTATGGAAAAAGGATTAAAGGTGGTCTCAGGAAGAGTTGGTCATGACTTTGAGTTGGAACCATTTCCTGTAGCCATTGAGCTTTCCATAAAGATATAGGCATCTATTTTCTTCATTAGCACTACATTCAAAGACTACGAGTTTTCCCTCTTTTGACTTCAAGACTCAGATCTAGCATGACTCAAAATACCTGCTACTTGAAGCCCCTACTAAACTATTATTGATAGTTGCTAGGAGTCTCTTCTTTGTGCAGTTACATTGCATCAATTAAGAACAATGGGATAATTCAGTCCATTGAAAAATTACAAAGAGAAAAAGTGAATGTGTCTTTCTCCTACCTCTCTCTCTAAGGTTATTTGGTGTGAACACTATTTAAATATGTCTATATACTAATAAAATAAATCTCTATAACAGATCTGCAAGATCGCTTTGAAGCATGTGCATTATGGAGTCCACTCTTGACAACAGTCATCTTTATTCACTCATATGGCAAGCAGCTGGGGCTTTTTTGGTGATGTACTTAACTCATCTCTCAAAGAGTCTGAGATTCAGCATGTTCTGATAATTACGATGGATGTTACTTCCAACTCGTATGGCCATGATGGGAGTCTTTCATGTGCAGAGAATCTCTAAGCAGCTGTTTTACTGGTAGGAAGGAATGTGACTTTGCATCATAAAATATAGTTACCCTTTAATGTCAGGATATGGGATTTTTCCATAGTATGGCTTGAATGCATTTGCATCCAGGAGGTATCAACTTAACTCTCAACAGGTTAATGAAACTTGCCTTGATTTTATGCTGCAGGAGGTTGGGTCTCAATAGAAAAGTGTGGGGGGCCTGATTCCCCACTTATTTTCAGTGGCATAAATCAGGGATAATGTTACTGAGATCAGTGGCATTACACTGGTGGGAAAAAAAAAACAACGAAAAAACAACAAACTCCAGATCCTAATCTGATGTCAAAGTCTGGGGGAACAGAACTCCTTATGACTACTCCGTAGGCCAAACAAAAGTAAGTTTGGATGTTGGACCTGTCAAACCAGAGAGCGCTGAGAGGTGCCAGTCCTTTGTGTTTAAGAGTTTGTCAAGGATACCCAAGATAATTTACTGTACAGTTTGAAGAAGCTTAAGTTTATGTTAGACAGTGTTGTAAGCAACAGCTAAGGCAGAGATACATGGCAGAACTGTAGCTGGTGCTGACTTCCACTCATGGGAAAGGAAGGACAGTGGGTGAGTGTTCTGTTTAAGGGATGGTACGTACCTCATCCATAGCTGGTGTGCACATCTGGAGGTGCCCAAGAATGACCTGGAAAGGAAGTTTCTAAATAATGAATTGCTTATCTATTGATGATTGAGCAGCTGCAACAGTCTTAGACTTTGGGAAGCATCTGAAAACCAAAGATTAACTCCACTTGCAGCTTCTTATTTACCACAGATGAAAAGTTTGGTTTCAACAGAACACCTGACCTTCCAAAAATGTATTCCAAATCTAAATATGCTTGAAAACAAAGTATCAATTATCTAAACCCACTTGTTCAATTATATTGTTTAACCAAAGTCACATTTTCCCAGCCCCTGCTTTAAAGTATTACCTAACAGTACGTAAACAGACACAGAAAGGAACTATTTAAAGCCAACACTGGCACACTTTGCCTTTTAAAGACAAAGATGTAACAATTAAATCACTTAAAAATCCCTGAACCACTATGTAATATTTCTTCACCTCCTACCATGTCTGATCTCTCAGTACAAGAAGGGTCAGGAACTTTGTTTGGTATAAGGCAAAGCAGTTCCGCTGACTTCATTAGAACTATGCAAATTTACACTACCCGAAGATCTGGGCCTATCTGTTAAGTTTTAAGAAAGGAAATAAAACTAAAGTTGAAGTTTCACTTTATCTGGCCCGTTCCTCCCCCATCAAAGGCCTGGTTCGCCTGCATTTTTGGGCCCTCCAAATGCTCACTTATGTCAGGCATTTTCTACACAAGGAGTCATCTTTCAAAAGTATGTCAGTGTTTAAAGATGCAAACGTGCTTCTGTAAACCCAATACATGCCTCAGTAAGGTAGGAGTCTAACTCCTATTTACTTTCAATGGGAGCCATGTAAGTGCCTTTGAAAATCCCACCAGGCACCTATCTGCAACTGTAGGTGCTGACATACCTCTCTAAATCAAACCTAGATTCCAGGGACCCAGTGCTTTGCATCCCACCTCTCACTCCTTCCCCTGATGCTTTACATCAGTGATTCCCAACCTCTGGTCCGTGGACCACAGGTGGTCTATGAGGGTACTGCAGGTGGTTGATGGCAGTCAGGGGGAGATAATTACTGCAGGTAAATGTATTGTGATGAGTGCAATATGTTTATGAGTGAGCATAATAAATTATTAGAAATAGCTGCATTTTTAATACCCCTTGATATACAAGTTTGACTCCTGTCAGCCATAGGCTATGTCAAAAAACTTTAAAATAGCTTGCTTGCATGGTGGTCCACAAAAGCTTTAGATGACAATGTAGTGGTCCATATAAAGGAAAAGGCTGGGAACCGCTGCTTTACATTTTGCTAATTGTTTTCAAGTTAATTGCCAAGTAGAGCTTTTAGTGCACATTCAGAGTTCTATACCCTGCCTTTCCATGCTCAGCAGGGTATTGCCTTTCTCCAAATAAGATTTTCCAAACAAAGAAACAATTGTATCTTAAAAGGCTATTTTAAAAGAATGTTCAAGAGGGTGACAATTCTAAGTGGGAAGGAAGGACTGCAGACTTAAAGGCAGTGCATGAGAGAAAACATCACTGTCGTGCTATATCTGAGGATTTCTAATGCTGTTTTTGAACAAAACCTTTCATAAAAATACTGCACATCTCCCCAAACTAACACATTATGTAATCAAACCATGGACTTCCAATGCAAGCTGCCTTCTCAGTTTTCTCTGCCTCCCCAACATCATAGCTCTTTCCTTCCCTAAACAGGAGATAAACAAATAGGTCAACCTTCCAAATACTTCAGAGAGGAATCTGTCCTTTCAAGACTACTCATCTTCAGCACAACTCTAAGCATTCATTACAGGTATCAAGGACAACTCCCACGGTGCTGGCTCAAAACTCTCTGCTGCTCCACCTTGTGGTAAAGATGTGCAAAAAAAAAAATTGAAAAACTAAACCAAACAAACTATGGGCTTCAAATATTTAGTCCACATGTGAGCTATGCAGGTTGAAGCACACCATGCCATCCAGTTATGAGATAAACATTTCTAGTAACTGGCAGTAGGGGCACAGCTACTCATTGTAGAGATGAACCTATGTAAATACTGGGCCAGATTTTGATATCCTTGTTCATACTGGATATGACATTACTCCTCAAGTTTCTCCATTTAAATCAATCAATGGAACTACTTAGCACTACAGAAAGAATATGGACAAATTGGAGAGAGTCCAAAGGAGGGCAACGAAAATTATTAGGGGCTGGAGCACAAGAGTTATAAGGAGAGACTGAGGGAACAAGGCATGTTTAGCAGAAGAGAAGAATGAGGGAGGTATTTGTTAACAACCTTTAACTATCTTAAAGGGGGTTCCAGGGAGGATGAAGCTAGGCTGGTCTCAGTCATAATAAATGACAGAGCACAGAGCAATGGTCTCAAGTTGCAGTGGGGGAGGTTGAGACTGGATATTAAGAAAAACTTTGTCACTAGGAAGGTGGTGAAGCAGTGGAATGGGTTACCTAGGGAGGTGGTGGAATCTCCATCCTTAGATGTTTTTAAGTTGAGGCTTGACAAAGCCCTGTCTGGGATGATTTAATTGTGAGTAGTCCTACTTTAAAGCAGGAGGTTGGACTAGATGATCTTCCGAGGTCCCTTGAAAACCTAGTCTTCTAAAAGAGTATAGCATAGAGAGAAGGTCATCTCATGGAACTGGTTAAATGACAGGAAACAAAAGGTAGGAATAAGTGATCACTTTTCAGAATAGAGAGAGGTAAATAGTGGTTTCCCCAGGGGTCTGTACTGAGACTAGTCCTATTCAACATATTTACATGTCTTCTGTGAACAGAAGATGAATAGTGAGGTGGCAAAATTTGCAAATGATACTAATTGCTCAAGATAGATAACTTTTTAAGGCTCTTTGGACTTATCTCCCAAAACTGGATGGCTAAGTAACACAATGGCAGTTGAATTTCAGTGCTGGGTAAATGCACAGTAACGAACATTGGAAAACTTAATTCCAACCATACATACAAAATGATGGGTCAAACTTAGCTGTTACCACTCAAGAAAGATTTTTGTCATCCTGGAAAGTTCTCTGAAGATACCTGCTCAATGTGCAGGGATAGTCAAAAAAGTTAACAGAATGTTAGGAATAGATAGTAAGATAACAAATGTCATAATGCCCCTATATAAATACATGTTATGCCCACATGTTGAATACTGCATACAGTTCTGATCATCCCATTTTAGAAAAAAAGATATTAAAATTGGAAGAGGTATAGAGAAAGGCGACACGTTATTAGAGATATGGAACAACTTATGTATGAGAAGAGATTAAATGGACTGGGATGGTTCACTATAGAAAAGAGACAAATGAGGAGGAAAATAATAAAGGTCTATAAAATCATGCATTGTGGAGCAAGTATTGTTTACTCTTTTTTGTAACACATGAACCAGGGTCACCCAGTGAAATTAATAGGCAGCAGGTATGAAACAAACATAAGCAAATACTTCTTCACACAATGCACAGTCATTCTGTGTAATTTGTTGCCAGGGGATATTCAGAAGTCCAAAAGCATAACTAAGTTAAAAAAAATTATTTGACAAGCTCATGGTGGATGGGTCTATCAATGGCCCTAAGTGAAGATGATTAGGGATGCAACCCTATATTCTTCCCTAAACTTTCTGACTGCCAGAAACTAGGATTGAACAACACAAATGAGCCACTCAACAATTGCCCTGTTTATTCCTTCCAAAGCATCAACAATACCAGAAGATAGGATACTGGACTAGGTGGATCATTGGTTTGACCCAATACTGCCATTTTTAGGTTCTTAAATGACATAGTTGCTTAAATAGATGCATATAGTTACAGTGTACACTTCTAGGTATCAAAAAGATGTGCCAATGCCAGTATAAAGGCTCTATTTAGTTGTAAATCAATGTGTTTTAATGGTTATATCAACCAACAACAATTCACCTTTCCTTAAAACATAGCTGGAGTACCAACGGAAAAGTTGGTTAAAATTGATAATTTAAATCATGGCTTTCCATTTGGTTATGTAAATAACTGCTTCAATCATCCTGATTTAAATCAATTCCCTCTGCTCACCAACTACTTCAATTTAATGTGGCTAAAACAGTTCCATATTTTCTCTACAGAGTCGTATCCGCTTTTCCCTAATCTGTTAGATTTGACAACCCCATTCTCCGTGTTGCCTAGAGACATAAAAAGACAAAATGACTTGCTGAGGGCCCACCAGTCAATCCATAAAGGGTGGCTTCTGCAAATCAGAAAGATGCATGCAAACACAAACTCTACAATCTGCATAGGAAGCTTTAAATTGAGCGCTGAACCTGTTGAAAGGCCAGAGAAATTTGCAGACAATATCAGTAGTCTCAGGAAATTTGAGAAGCAAATGATTTACTGTGAACAACAAACATATGGAATTCAGTTATTTTTTACTGAATTAATCTCATCAAGCCAGCTAATGTATAACTGATTCCACAGCCTGGCTTCTTTGCAAATCTGAACCACCTAAAATTAATAAATTCACTTTATATGGAAATATGAATTAAGTGTCAAATAAATATCCAAGTATTTTAATTTAACCTTAACACCCTAGGAAGGAGAATGTGAAATCATATCACCTTTTAGCCTTGCAAAACAAATGACGGAAGCTGTTAATTTACATACATTCACTTTCACCAAGCTCATGACCCTTTTTGTGTTTGCTTTAAACAAACATTTTAACAACTAGTTTTACTCAAAGCGCTCTGTGTGAGTAGAATGCAGAGGGAAGTCCTAGACATTACTTAAGTGCAGGGCTGGATTAAGGCAGGCGTTTTAGGGGCTGCATCCCTTGGCCCCAGCCTAAAGGGGGGCTCTGCAGCCCCCAAAAAATCTGCCCTGAGGGGGTGAGCTGCAGCTGTTTATCTTCAGCCTGCCCACCCAGCCGCTGGGCTCACTGGTTTGCTCACCAGGCAGCCCCAAGATACGGCAAGAGTACTGTGGCCTCTGGCGCAGCTCTCCCCAGCCTCAAGCAGCAGTGCTGGTTTGTGCTTGCCAGTGCCTCCCCCGCCCTCAGCCTTCCCCCAGCAGCATGGCCCATGCCCCCCTGCAACTGCACCTCCTCTCTTCTGTAGCACCAGCCTCTGGCAGCACTGGCCACACACCCTCAACCCAGTCCACAGTATCAGCTCAGCCCCAGAGCCCCTCGCCCCACCCCGCCAGCTGGAGGTGCGGAGCCACAAGGGCAGGCAGCCCTGGTCCCCACTGGGCATTGATCTGGCCCTGCTTAAGTGTCTCAAAAAAACCAAACCAAAACAAAACAAAAAAACCCCAACATATATTTCATAAGTCCTGTACTGGCTCCCTGCCTAGAGGAGAATCGCAACTTAAAATAAATTCATATTTGAGTGTTCAGGAAAATTGAATTTTAAATTTGTACCCATGAGCATTTTTGCAAAAAATTCTTCCATCGTCACATAGATGGAGAATAGAAATGCTTTGTGATTTATATAAATAATCACAGTTAAGTCACACAGTGCATGTGTAGTTTATTAAAAATTCCATGAATTATTAGTGTTCAGTCCATAGAGTAAAAAAAAAAGCTTGGCAAGAAAAGTCAAATTCAAATAACTCAATTTCTGCGAATTATTTTTTCAGATATTGCATTCACAGAAAGAGGCTACATCTGACAGAGTAATTATGTATTATTATCAGGCATGCATTTGACACGTCTTGATTGAGAAAGTCTTATCTGTGCATGCTGCTGACAGTACATGTTCAGCATATATGGGCTTTTTTCCATACATTTGTCAGAGGGGGAAGTTATTGGATCACCCATCCAGTAAGGCGTTGGCCCTTATTCTATGTGGCAAAGTTTCAGTAATTGTGACAGAAAGAGGCAGATCTATCAAGCAGTGTGCTAATCAGTTTCTATCCTTGCTATAGGAAGATCATCTAGAAATCCATTTATCTGCAGTTTAATAATCCTGTAAATTATCAGCTTTGGGTATTAGACCACACATGGTTCTTCATAACTGTCTATGCCACTGGTTTTAAAAACTTCTTTCCTTGGGACCCAGTTGAAAAAAGTCATATATGCCCACAACTCAACAATTACATTTTTGAGCAATGCATTCCAGTCTTTTGGTGGCAACAGCAGGGGTGGACACAACCCAGCACTTGAAGTACTGGTTCCCAACCCCTGGTCAGAAAATCAGTGGTCTATGTAGGTTTGAGAAAAGCATCATATGACTTTCAGCTGTGAATGATTCAAAAGTTGCCACAGTATAAAACGGCAATTTATAAAGAAAACTAAGTAGTACAGCCATACATACATACTCACTTTTAATGGTTCTCTCTCCAGCTGTTTAATGGAGTCTCTTGCTGGCTGCGAAAGCTTTAGTGCGGTCATGGAGAGGAGGCAGTAAGTAATTCTTCATTTTGGGAATTTCTTATTTTAAGTTAATCATTCTCTGTAAACTAAAACAAAGCAAAAGTAGGACAGACTGAACTGAAATTGATTGCAGATGGCTCTATTGTACAGTAGTAGAATGCCTAGCAATAGAGTACTTAAGTATGAAGATGTGATATCAAGAATGATGTCTGACATTTAGGCTCTGAACCAAGAGTGTCTGGAGTGGACCATTAAGGTCAACAATTCATAAAACTCTACAGTCCTTGTGTACTTCAAGTAAAGAGCGTTGACTAAGTTACACTAAACACATTTTATTGCTTATATCATGGTTATTGCAGTGGAGGTATGACGCTGATAACTTCCTGAAATAAAATATCTGCTCTGGAATTAGAAGAGGTCAGCTACTGCTGGGGCAACCAAAACTATTATTTAAAGGTTCTAACATAAGGCACTATCACAGGGCTCTACTCACCACAGGATGGCACCTCCTCATGACCACTTTGGGGATTAGTTCCATGTGGCTGACAGCCATTCCTGCAGTTGTGCATACTCTCTCTCTTTATCTGCATCCTCTCTTTCACTCCAAAAGCTGTTGCAGCCTTTTTGTGGTTCAGCCAGGCATTCAAGTAAGGGTGAATGCACTGGAATGCTGTTCTGGGGCCCACAATTTTTAGGAACCAGCACTCTGGGGCTCCTAAAAATAGAATAATGGGGTGGAACACAGTGTTCCTGTGTGTTCCCCCTTACCTAATCCCCTGCGGAGACACTTCCCCATCTTGGGTGGCTCTGTAGTGGCTCCCATGCCACAGATTGCCAGCTGCCCACAGCACGCACCTGCCCAGCCCCAGCGCTGAGGCCAGCAGGGCATGTGGGTGTGCCTTGGAGGTGCACTGCAGGCTCTTCTTGAGGCACTCCCTGTGGGCAGCCAGGTAGACCTGTGCCTGGCCCACACCACTGCCCGGGCAGGCCAGGCTCTTGGCACAGCTGGCCACACGCAGCTCAGCCTGCATGAAGATGCAGTGCAGCTGCTGCATCCAGCTCCCACACCAACCAATGCTGTGCCTCCGCCTCCAGCAGCTGCTGCTGGGCCTCAGCCAGCTCCAGCACCCACATGGCTGCCCTGCCCTCTGTCTCCTATCAGGATGCCCCGCTCTGGTGTTGTGAGCTGGTGGCTCTGGCCCTCCACCCAACAGGGGCACCACACAACCAGGCATAGGGGAGGCTGCACGCTGTGCACCCCAGGGATGAGTCAGGTCCACCCTGGCTCTCCATTGCTTAGCCTCCTTGTCTTGCTTCCCTGGAGACACTGGGTAGTGGTGGAGGGGACTATGAGGTGTTGGAGTGGAGACTGGATGGGGGGCTGAGGGAGGGAGGAGGTTGAGGGGCTGGAGTAGGGGCTAGGAATAGAGGGGCCTGGGAAGATGTGGAAAGGTTTGGAGAGGCTGATGGGGGGTGAAGTGGAGGAATGGGTACAATAGAACCAAAGGGGGCTGGGTGCTGAAAGGGATGGAGTGAAGATGGGGGAAGCTGAGGGGGTGGGGCATTAGGAGGTCTGGAGTGGGGACTTGGGGGCAGGGAGCTTAGGGAATAGGGATGGGGGTTGAGGAGGACATGGGGAAATAGGGGTCTGATGTGGGTACTAGTCAGCAAGGCTGGGGTGATGTTGTGGATTTGAGGCTGTGCTTCATTTGTGAGGAAAAGCTGGTAGGACTCAAAAATGCCTACCTGGGCTGGGGCCTGCACATGCATGAAGGGGGGCCAGAGATTAGGAGGGTTCTGGGGCCTGTCAATTTATACTTTAACCACTGGATTCAGCACGGTCACTCAGCATTATTCCTACACATCCCCCATTCCAGGATAGCGTCCTTCAAAATCTCTTTTGTTCCAGGGGCATCGGCATTCCTCATGCTCAATGCCCTTACCCTGTCACTCTTGCAGTGATTCAGCCAGTTTTCCAGCTCACTTTCTTACCACTACCACTTTCCCAATGACAAGCAAGGATCCTCCCTCTATTCCAAGTTCTAGTTCAGGGACCCCACAATATACAACCACCTGTTCAGTAGTCCACAACCTTTCTGCTCACTCCCTGGGCTGTTTCCTACTCTGCATTCCACTGGATGTCTTCTCCACTTTGCTCCTTCAGTGTATACCATTCCCTCAGCATCAGGCCCCCAAAAGCCTACTTTTTTTCCCCCTAACTAGCTTGCTTCACTGTTAAACAGAAAACAACCACAAACTTCCTCTAGGCAGCTCTGTCTCCTACCCCCTTCCTGGGTTTATACTAGCCCAGCCCACCTCTGCCCAGGTGACCTAGCTTCTAATTAGGACTGTCCTCTCACCCTTAATTCCCCAAGCTTGCAGGCTGATTGGACCCACTTGACCCAAATCAGCTTTCTCAGAGCCAGTGTGGTGAGTGCATACCATCACAGGTCCATGCTCATTAACTGGCAGAAGTATGTTATAAAAGAAAGAAGTGCTTCTTTGAATTTGTATGATGTCTTCCTTTGGTCAGCCAAGTTAACCTACCATCTTGCAGAGTCTGTTGTGTGGAATAGATCCAAAGGGGTAGCCATGTTAGTCTAGTTCAGTAAAATGAACAAGGAGTCCTGTAGCATGTATAAAAGGCTAACAAATTTATTTATTGCATGAGCTTCTGTGGGAGATAATCCCACTTCATCAGATGCTTGAAGATGCAGAACTTACAGAATGGGAGGAAAATTAATGCAGGGAAGTTGTCATAGGATCAGGTCAGACTGTTTCAGAAAATCAAAGCAGTTGTTTAGATTCAAACAATGTGGAACAGCATAGATGCCTGAGTGCCAGGTCAAACACAGAAGTACCTGACCTGGAATAAACTGGACATAGAGACACGTCAGAAGTAGGTGCACAAAATATTTTATAAGAGCATACAAAAAACTACTGTTGGATGAAAGTTTTGAGACCCATCTAGAGGCCGAAAGCTAATTTGTCTGCTATTGCAACATTTGTTAAAGAACAATTGTAAATATTCATGAACAAAAAGATGGGTCAAATTTTCAAATTTGCATAAGGGTATGTCCACACGAGTCTTTTATTTCAAAACAACACTGGTTGTTTAGAAATAAAAAAGACAATGTCCACACAATGTTTTCTTATTTCGAAATGACAGGCTCTGTCATTTCAAAATAAGAACCGTCATTTTGAAACAGCTTAAACCCCATTCATTTTAAAATGGCTGTTATTTCAAAGTGGTTATTTCGAATGCCGTTTGGACATGTTGTTTCGAAACAACACCATGTCCAAACGGCCTTATTTTGAAATAACCATTTCGAAATAACAGCTGTTTCAAAAGGTGGGGGTGGGGCAGGCAACACCATGTCCAAACGACCTTATTTTGAAATAACATTTTGAAATAACAGCTCTTTCAAAAGCAGACTTTCCCTTAATTTGAATTAACATTTTCTTAATTCAAATTAACTTATTTCAAAATAATGATGTATATGTGGACATAGCCTAAGTGATTTAGCAATGTAATCTAATTTTCAAAAGTGATTTAGGCTTTTAGGAGCCTAAGTCAATAGTGAATGAGCCAATGCTGATACCACCCAGATATGTGGAAAAGCCTGGAATACAGAGCTACAGAACTTGAAAGAGCCATAACATTTGTAAAGTGTGAGGGGTCTAGACTCTGGGTCTGGGGTGGCAAAATGCCTCCTTGGTGCTATCCAGTGAACATAACTATGTCATGTGCATTATCATATGAATGCTGTGGAGACAAACACCACAGGAAATATATCAGAAGACCAGACTGCCAGCTTTCCTTATGGTGGCTGATTGGTTCAGGCACCCTGGACCAGATTAGGGTAGACCCTTAGTGTCAGCCTCAAAGGGAGGCAGCATCACTTCACTACACAGCCCCTCAGAGGTCTATACCCCCAAGCTCTCAGTACAGTGGGGCAGTAAATTGCTAGTGGCTATTCATTAGTCTGTATCCAGGCATTCCCTCGGAGCCCAGGCCTGCAGAGAGGGTGGTGCAGGCAAGCAGTCTGGAGCCCAGTGAGGCTTCACAAGCCTGGTAATGTGGTCACCCGGGGGTTGTGTGGCAATGGGGGGGGATGCGAGCCATCCTGACTCGAACATATCCCAGCCTCAGGACCTAACAGTGGTGGAGCATGCTCCAGAGGAAACTCACCGAGACGTGTTCAGACTCGAGCACAGCCAGACTGAGGTTGGCTAGCCCTGAGCTAATTCCTCCACCCTTGTGCCCATGGCCCTCATCCTGAGTCATCATCCACCTCCTCGGGATATACCATGAGGGGCAACCCCAGTAGCCCCTCAGCAGCTACGGTGTCTGGCCGCTCTAGCAGGTTGCAGGAGCCAGGCAGCTACTCTAGGCTCCAGTCACCTCAGTGGTCAGGTTTGCATCCCAGACCCAGGACAGAGATGTCCTTCTTCTCCAGTGCTCTCCCCTGACTGTGCTACAAGGCCTTCCCCTTCATGTCCCACTAGTGCACTTCTGGCAGGCAGGTTGCATGGCCTGGCATCTTAGCATCGAACTCAGAGGGAGGCCACACCCTTCGCTACACATCCTATTTAAACCCAGGAGACATTCCAGGAAGTGTCCATGCAGCAAGGTGGACTCCCTGGTTAACTGTAGTGATGAACTTTTCTCTCAACTTGCTCTTGGACTCCTCACTCCTGCTTCCTGCCTCTGTCTTAGACCCTTGGCTCTGACTGTCAGTGCTATTCCTGGCTTCTGACTACTGTTGCACTAGCCATTAGGCTTGACCACCCAAGACCAAGTCATGACAAAAAGCTGCAAAGAAACTGGACTGGTCAGTGAGACATGACTGATACAGGGCTCCCAGTGACAGTTCTGGGCAACTGCCTCTGTATTATCCTTCTATGGTCCAGCTGATTGTCTCACTCCTTTCTGGCCATGTGCACAGTACGCTGACTTCACTGTTATTCCCAGCAGAAACAGGCTGCCCAAGCACAACAACTTAGTTTCTCTGTAGAGAAAGATTAACAGGGTGACTGCCCACAGTTATAAATACTACACAGATTATGCAACCCTATTTTATTCTTAGTATAAAGCAGGTTCAGAACTAGGTATTTTAGCGCCTGTGGCAAGCAGCATGAAATGTGCCCTCGAATCAACTTTGGAATTCGTGATGCAAAAATAATATAAGAATTAATTAAGACAAAATATAACCTTATCAGTTATATGTTTAATTCACTTTCTATGAATGTATAACATTAAATATAATATAGTATATGAACAAAAGATGTTGTTTGATGGGCCATTTAAAAAAACGAGGCTCTGATGTCAATCATAGCCAGAAAGCATCTCACTGACAGCTCCTTGTTGGTGAGTTCAGTTTGTAATCCTGCTTGTACGACTCTAAACCCCCTTGCTCAGGCTCTTTTGCAAGCGATAGGAACCACATGCATGGAGTTCAGAAGGATTAAAAGGTGGGAAAGGGGCAGTGTGGAAGAGGAAGAAGAGAAGCCCTGTTAATTAGATAGGAAGAGAGCATTGCTGGAGGTTTAAAAGTTATCTTCTGGCTAAGAGGTACAAGTGATGACATACCCTTCCTAGAAGAACATCGGACAGGCTCATTTAGTGGGCAGAAAGTATGCACATGTGTTCCGCAGCCCACAAACACACCCAGCCATTCTACATGATGCTACACGAGGGCTATGTCCACACACCAGCAGTTAAATCGACTTAATTTAAATTAATTTAATAAAATCACTACAAAATCATTAAATCAATTTAAGTTAAATTGATTTAACATGTCCCTATGAGAAACTCAAATTGAACTAGCATGTCCGTGGACAGGACTTGCTAGTTCGATTTAGGAGAGGGGCACCATGGGAGGTGTGGCAAGAAGGGCCATGCCCTCACCCAATATATAGACAAAGGACAGAACCCTGGGAAGGAGAAGGGCAAAAGTGTTAAATTGAAATAACAGTTAAATCGAAACAACACATCCACACAGAGGTATTTCGAAATAACAGTTTCAATTTAAGTGTCATTTCAATATAATACTAGGTTTTCTTATATCAAAATGACTTTCCTTATTGTGAGATAAGGGAGCTCCTTATCTCAATATAAGGAAACGTAGTGTGAACCTGCAATCTTTTAAATTGAAATAATCTGCATTATTTCAATTTAAAGACTGTGTACGGACATACCCTATGAGCCCTTGATCCCAGGGCACAAAGCCCCTCACAAGCAGGATGCAGACAGACAGATGTGCCACCATTACAGCACACACTTTGCACCCACAAAACAGTGGGTTACTCACCAGTAACCATCCTTCTTCGAGATGGGCTGCTCAGATTCATTCAGTAATAGGTGTATCCATGCTGCAGCATGCGATTGGTTGGAAACTTTTGCTCTAGCCTGTCAGAAGAGGGCTGGTGGCCACTGCCCATCGCGCCACCCCATGGCTATATATGTGGCCGCTGCCCAGCCCCTCTTCAGTTCTTAAAAGCTGCCAACTCCAGTTGAGGGGACGGAGGGAGGAACCTGAATGAATCTGAGCAGCCCATCTCAAAGGACGGTTACTGGTAAGTAACCCACCATTCTCCTTCAAGCGCCGCTCAGTCACATTCAGTAATAGGTGACTGCCAGCTGTGCCGGAGGATGGTAGGAGCAGTTGGCTTTTCCGCCCTTAGCACAGCACATCTTCACCATGGGAGCTTGTCCCTCAAGAAGGTCCTTGGAAGGCATAAAATGACCTAAGGACTGAAGGCCAGGCCAGGGCAGCCTCAGACACCCAGGACTAACTCAGGGGAGAGCAAGGGGTCCAGCTTGTCTGACCACCACTTGATGCATGAGGACGAAGCAACTTAGAAGCACCCCACCAGAGAGTGAAAGGTGACATGCATTACACTCTGACGGAGGACTGTGTCACCAGGAAGAGCACCTGGGAGAGTATGGACAGGGAGGTATTAGGGCTAAGGAGATGTGTATCCTGGCACCATCACTTGTCAACACAAACTTGTGAATGTAGAGGGACCCTGGATGCTGGTAGGCCACCAGTGGCGAGCATAGGGTGTTGCCATCCCTTTCATTGATTCAGTAGGGAGAGCAGATTGTGTCCCAGAGCCGAAGTGTGACTCTAACCGCTCAGTGTCCTGCAGTAAGGGTGACACTGAAAGGAGGGGAAAGAGGGAAGGCCTAGGAGACTATCCTCTTCCCAGCATGATGGGGAACAGCGCAGGGAGGCAAGGAGCTACACCCTCTGACAGCACGAAGACCGAGCAGCTCGCTCAATCGGTATGAAAGGAGAAACGGAAGCCAAATTGACACTATGTCTAAGTGGGGCCAGCCATAAGTACAGAGTGGATTGGCCCTATAGGAAAGAACCAAAGCCAACAAGGCACTGCCCGAAGGCACTCTGACCTTGCCTTGCTTGGTGAGGTGAGCCGTTAACATCTGCTACACTGCACTGGAAAATAGATAGTGGTAACACTACCTATCCTACTATTACTATTACGGTTGTCGTCATTATATATTGAGACATGTTAGTATGTTATACTATGCTATGTTATAATATATATAATAACCCGCTGGCCACCCCATGGAACACAAGATGTGGGTCACTGTAGAGGCTGCCGTGAGCATGGGGCGGGGCCACAGCTAAGCTTACATCGTGCGGGGAACCTGGGTACCAGGACCCAAGTCTATGAGGACAGCCACTTCTTCAGCATGCATAGCCCTGTAGTAAGCAAGGGCCACAACTTGCAGATTGGACCGTGGGGAGGGGTGGAATGCAGAGAATGCACACATGAGGATTTGGGTGCTGCAGAATTAGGGCCACGAGGGAGATCTTGTGGTCTGGCATAGGGAGAGAAGGAATGTCCTCTAGCAGGGGTGGGAGGAGGATATGTCACCCTGCAGGATGCCGATCTGGGTTTCCCTTCAGGATGCCCCATGGCATTCTGTTCTGATTTGATTGCTACTAGAAATATTGGAAGAGCAACCTCTGTCGGGGTCAGGGAGTCCCGAGATTTGAGGACCCTGCCCAGGGTTTCAGATTGGGCCAATTGCAGACTCTATCGGAGGTGGGGCGGGGAGGTCTTGCCCTCCCTCAGGACATGAGCCTAGTAAGTCAAGAGACGACCACTAGGACTAGAATGGACTCCAAGTGAAGTGAAAAGAATGTTGCTTGATGGGGCTTCTATGGGAACCCTTCAAGCCCTCCTGCAGGCAGTGTTTGCTTTCAGGCTTTCCTTGCGTGAACCTAAGAGTGGGCCCTGGATAGGAAGGGTGCTCCGGGGAAACAACTCATACTTGTAACAAGTCTGCCCCATCAGTCCCCAGTCTGCAGCTGGGAAACCGGCAATTGTCAATATGGAGAGGGCTGAGCAAACTAAGTGAGAGGAAGGGTAGCCTCTTGGAGTTTCCTCAGCCTAGCGCACCTGGTAATCCCTGGAAGTCTCTATCTGAGAACTGACTAGGTCCGACCCTGCCTAGCTTTCGAAATGAGACAAAGTCAGGTCCTCTATAATGGGGCAGAGAGGGTGCAGGCACGAACGCCTTTGAGTGCTCCATTGGAGGAATGGGGGCCTTGAGTGCTACCGCAGTGCTCGTAGCCCACCAGCCCGTTGACATGCAACAATACCCCCGGAAGTAGGGGTGAGATTCAAGTCATGCGGACCAAGGTCCCAAGTACTGGGCAACCATATCCCATGATGTGCAGTCGTGTGGATTAAGGCCGGAGTTCAGGCAACGGGGAGCCTCCCCTTTGAACATTACTGTGGCTCTTCCCCTTGGAAGATGGAGAAAGGGTATGGGGTACGGGCTTTACAGGAATGAAGCCCTTCTCAAGCGCCGACTGATGGGAGGGTTGATTTATTAAATGAGGGGCACAAGCCGCTAAGCCCAATGCTTGTGCCCAGGGACCCAACTCCCATGTGTGCAGCCAGAAGCTGATGGGGTAGGACCAGAGCTGTCCTCAGAGCCTAGCGGGGTGAGGTGCAGCCAGGTCAAAGTAGTATACCTTAACTCCATTAAGGAAGTCGTCCCAGTGTCCACTAGTCGGTGTTTGGCGGCTAACAGGGGAGACGCAGCAGAGAACAGTGGAGGGGGAGCAAAAGGGCGCAGTCCCTTTATGGGGACTGGCACTGGGTAGCTGGCTTGGGGGACATACAAGGCCCAAGTTAAGGACTTACCCTGGAAGAGTCTGCGTGTGCGCACATATGGTTCCCTGGTCTGGAGACGGTACATGAGGAAGAATGCCAGTGTACCTCGGGATATCCGAGGGAAGATGTCATGTCTGGTTCTGGCTTAAATGTCCCAGGAGGGGTAAGGGAGTGCTGTGTGAGGTGGCATGACTGGGGTTTAGGCCTCTAATGGGAGTGAAAGGAAGGGGCCAGGGATAAACAGCGGCCCCATCTAGGAGCAAGGTTGGTCAGCGACTCGTTGGGGAGATCCAGGGTCGAAGGCCCTAGGCCAGCGCTTCTAGAGAAGGTGCCCAGCCAAACAGATCTGCTATGAAGAGGCTGCTGAAGCTGGGGATTTGGAATCCTCTTGAGTGTGGCAGAGGACTCGGTAGGCAGAGAGACTTAACCCTGCTTCCCGCCAGGTGGTAGTTAGTGGATGGAAGGGCTAAGCAGGGGAGGGGAAATTTTGCCCCACATAAATTAGTCCCAAACTGTCCATGGTGCTATGAGAACTCTGGTCTCAGGCAGCTGGCCTTAAGATCTCATTAATCTCTGTCCGTTCTTCTATCTGAGCGTAGTCTCAGCATTAAGACTTCAGGGCCCAGGGGCATGGGAGTGGGCCTGAGGGGAGCAGACCCAAGTATTTTATTTCTCCCTGGGGGTCGCGGGCTGTGCCCAGCACAGTGTCCATCTCTGTCAGGAAGAGTGTATCCCTGCCAAATGGCAGGTCTAGGGTGACCTGTTGGGAGGCTTGAGGCACCCTTGCCTTCTGCAGCTAGGCTGCATGACGCAAGGTCACTGCCGAGGCCATCATGCGGGACACTGTGTCTACAGCATCTCAAGCTGAGATGAGGAGGTTCTGTGAGGCTATCCTGCCCTCCTCAAGGAAGGTGTCATATTCTTCCCTCGCCTCTTGTGGGAGCAGGTTTCTAAACTTGTATACAGACTCCCATACATCCAGCATGTACCTCCCTACTCGGGCCTGGTTGTTGGCAACATGTATTTGGAAGGCAGAGGAAGAGTATACCTTCTGATTTAGAAATTCCAGCTCCCTGGGGTCCCTCGATGTTGGGAGGGGGTCTCTGGGAACTTGACTTAGCCCTAAGGCGGCTTCCACCACCCTTGGAGATGGAGCCACGTGGTGTGAGAGTGAGGGAAACTCCAGCCCTGGGACTCTATATTTTAAACCTGCTGTGTCTGAGACCGGGGAGATGGAACCGAGGTTCTGCCAGCAGGAGGAGGCTAAGTCCCACACGCTGCGGTGCAAGTGAACCATTACAGGCTCCGCTGATGTGAACACAGGCCTGAACAGTGCGTGAGCAGGCCTATCACAGGATTGGACCTCCATACCCATATGGGCAGAGACTTGGTGCAGGAGGTCGAAATGCTCCGAGAGGTGTCCTGTGTATGAGCACAGCACTGGGTTCAGGGATCTAGCCGGTGGCAGCTGAATTGGCACCGATGATATCGGTGCTGGGCTTGGCAGCACGGTCTCCTGAGACGACTATTCATGGGGCCGGTATTGAAATGGGGATGGTGCTGTGGGCTGGTGCCAGGGCTGTTTAGTACCCCTTGAGGTGCCTTCTCCCAGGCTGGAAGGTGGGGAAGCCCCTCTGGACCTTGATGATGGTGCTGCGGATGGCAGGGTGTTGCAGTGCCGAGGAGATGGCTCCACGGTACTGAGGCTGTGGGTGGTAATGGGTTTCCTGTGACAGGGAACTCTGTACCAACAACAGAGACAGCGATCAGTGCCGCTTTCAGTGCGACCAGACCTTTGAAATGAAGGCTGGCTTGCCCTGCCAGACGGGTGCCAGTGCCGGTGGGGTCGGCAGTAGGAGGAGTGCCTTAGCTGCCTCGAATGCCTCCACAGTCATGGGAAGTGGTACTGACTCTCCTTGGTCCTGAGGGGGGGACCCGGAGTGGTACCGGCACCATGGTACCGGCACCATGGTACCGCAGTTGGTACTGAACTGGTTTTCCATCCCCTGGGAGAACAGTGCTGAGAGGGCTCCAGTGCCGAACTGACACGGGTGCTGGCTGCTGCACTTGCCCAGAGGCCAGCGTGCAGCACCTTTGCTCCCTGCCCTTGATTGTTCTCAGCTTGAAGGACAGGCAGATGGACCAAGCGGTGACCACGTGGCTCTTGCCCAGGCACGGGAGGCACTTCTTGTGGGGATCATCCTTTGGGAAGGCCTTTCCGCACTTGGTGCAGGGTTTGAATGCCAGCATGGCAGATAACAATGGAACGCGGCGTTTGGGAGCTGAGTGCTCGAGGGAGAGGGAACCAAGTCCATGAACAAGTGCTCCCAGTTGAGCGGGAAGCTCATAAAACACGAAAAGACAGGCTGCTTGCTAGAGCAAGAAGCAAGCTGTTCCACAACTGATGCTGAGGTGGATAAAATGGAACTGAGGAGGCGGCTACATATGTAGCCATGGGGTGGCACAAGGAAGAGTGGCCGCCAGCCCTCTTCTGGCAGGCTAGAGCAAAAGTTTCTGAAAAATCATGCACTGCAGCACAGATGCACCTGTTACTGAATGTATCCGAGCAGCACTCGAAGAAGAATGACAGGTGCACACACAACATAGCTATGCACTAATACTCACAAACAGGTGGGGAGCAAGAGCAGAATATACAGTTGCAGGAGACAGCTTCCCTTTCCTCAGGCATGTACAGCATGAACTCTTTTCCTCTAATTATTCCCATGCTCTGGACTGAGGAGTCTGGACAATTCACCTCAAATAGTGTTGCCACCCCCCACACACTTACACAATGTAACACTGAGAAGGCAAAAAAAAAAAATTCTTTGATGAGTTTATAGACAAAAGCCCACTGAAAACCTCATTCCCCTGGAAATCTACACGAACACCCATAGTCTTTCTCCCCCTTTTTTAAAGCCAACTTCTCCATTCCCAGTTCTCCTCTAAACCAGCAACAAGGGGCTTTAATGCCTTGTGCTCAACCTCAGCAGTGCTCTGAATGGGTGCAGATTGGGCCTGGGGTGTTTCGAATTCCTTCCTAATTAACAGGCCTGCTTTTCTGGGATGAGCCCACCATTTAAGTGAATTGGCCTCTAATGAAGAACAAAGAACTTATGTAGCTGTGTATTCCCAGTGCTAACCTCCCATTAACATTCAGCATTCTCTGTGCGCCCACTCCACTGCACCTGCTTGGACTAGGTACCTTTGCATGCAGAGGACAGGCAATTTTAATAGCCCTCTCTGAAGTATCTGCTCATGAATGAACACGAGCCCCATTTAGACAGTACTTAGTGCTCACTGTGCTGGGAAATTGGCCCTTTTCTCAAAGTCCCTCCAAACCAGTAGATCTCTGTGTACACACCCACACTGTAGACGCTGGTTGTAAAATAAACCCACTTTCTTCAGGGAAGTGACTTATTCAACTGCAGTAAGAGAAGAGCAATAAAGGGCTGTGGCTATTTATTTATTGGAATGTTAGACAAGCAGCTGTGCTATGGAAAAAGATTCCCAAAAAGATTTCTCTTCTTGCTGTGAGCATGTCTGCTTCCCTTCCTGCAGACCCTGCTACAGGTCCCTGCTCTCTGGCTCCTGTACACATGCAGGGGACACCTAACGCCCCCTTTAGCTGAAAACTGTGCAATGACGGCTCTCCAAATAAGCGACTCCCAATCCCTCTGCTTGCACTGTTACACTGTGCAGCCTTGCTCATTGGTAACAATCCAGCTGTTCCCTTCACCCTGGCTTCGGTGTCCAAGTCACAGATGCTTTTGTTTTGAAAAAGAGATCGCGTGTTTGATCCCCAGTTTCCACAGCTTGGCTGCAGGGAAGAGCAAGCTTTAAAAAGTACAATGGGGTGAAGGTAGATCATAAAATATAAAAGCAGGAGATCTGCAAACCAAGGCACAGTAAAATGTGGAGGTTTGTGGCACTCATATGCATGCACACGCACTGACAAACAAGTTCAGATGGGCAAACAAGAATAATATTAACACAGTCGATGAAGCCAAGTCAGCACTAGTACTGATCTATTCCACTGCTCAACTGAAATCACATGTTAAAGGCATGCACGTCTATGGAATTGTACACATAGTACATGTGGATATAACAAATTTTTAAAAAATTGGACCATTTTTAAAAATCATTATTTTAAATTTTGCACCCTCTAAAATACGGTGCCCAGGACAAAGCTCCTGTTGCCCTGCCGTAGTTCCAGCCCTAGTGTAAAGGCACTTCAGTGAAAACAGAAAAAAACCTAAGTACATGCTAGTAAGCTTACCAGACATGGACTCTGGCAGGAATGGTCCTTCAAAATCCCATAAAGGGGTGTCTTCTGTGGTCACAAGTTCATAGCAGCCTCAGTTCAGAACTAACTGCCAGTCTTAGTGGTCTCAATAGGCCCAGACCTTAACCCTTCCCTAAGGATTGGGGCCTGCCATGTGTAACCCATGTGCCTAAATAGGTGCAATCTCTTTTAGGGATCCTTATGGCTGGGTTACGTTGCTGGGCAGATTTTGCAGCCCAGAAACCAGAAACTTCTGGTAAGAGGGTGTGGGAGCACACTGAGCATGCTCCACAAGTTTTATTGTTGAGCTGGAATTGCATACCCAGGGAGAAGCCTGAGAAGAGAAGCCTGGAGAGGAGCAAACAGAGAGTTGCAGAGGACATTGGCTAAGGGACTCAGTGAAAGGAGCTGAGCAGGAGTGGACTGCAGGATGTTTTCTCCCAGCTTTCGACTGCTTTGCAGGGGAGTTGTCTGCAGCAGAACTGAGAGCTGGATGGCCAGTGACCTGATTGCATGGTGCTGGCTGCACAGGAGGAAGAAAGGACTGCATGGCATCTGCCTGAAGATTCCTGCAGCTAGAGAGGATGAGGATTGCTTTCGTTCTGCATTCAAGCCCCAAGGACTTAAAAGACTGGAACTGAGATAAGGGTGACTCCACCTGAACTTTGGGACTCTTGGGTTTCTTACTCTTTTGTTTAAATGTATTATGGTTCCTTAGGATAAGGTGTGTTTAGTTAGTTAATAAAGTTCATTGTATGTTTATGCTGAGTGGTAGTTTAATGAGGGATGGGAACTCTGAGCAGTCTTCGCTGTGAGTCCTTTTGACAACTGGATCCTGGCTCTCCAGTTGCTTTCATCAGGGGTTTTCTCTGTGAGGCACTGGAGAGGGGCAATTGAGCGAATTTGAGCCCACCCTAGCAGGTTACACATGGACTAGGGTCCTGTCTGTTGGCTAGATCTGGAAGAAGGCTGGGAGCCAGTTTTAAATCAGGTTATTTAGCTAAAACCCCTTCCTTTCTTGGTTTGCCAATGGAAAATGCAGTTTGAACTAGTGTATACGAACAGTCCAGGAGGGTGGCTTGAAAGGGTTGACAGGAATTATATTAACATCTCCCTCGTCCTAGAAAAGGCACATAAAATTCCACAATGACATACACAATGTACCCCAAACATATTAATTTAATTCAATATATTTTCTTACTTCCATATGGTTTATCCAGAATATTACCACTCCACTATACTTCTTTCCAATGTGTGCTACAATTTGTAAGAGCCCAAAGCCCTTGCGCTTCCCGAGTCAGCCTGAGCGGCCTCAAGACACACAGAGGCAGAGGAGGTCACACAAGCATATACTTTTATTTACCTACCAGATCTGGTGGAGCAGTTCCCTAAGGAAGCTGGGTCCTCATGAGTAACAGTAACATGGGCTATATAGTACAGTTTAGGAGAAGGGGGTGAGGGCTGGCACAGAGCCAATTACAGTCTGGATTTCGGGTTGTTTACCTGACATGGCATGTCACCCCACCTGGGCTAAGTGTGGGCTGTTTCCTTATATGGGGCATTACCTCATCTGTTGATCCATGGCCCAGGGGACTGACCTCAGGGAGGGGGAGAGGTGAGACGTGAGTACCCTGGATCCCTGAAATGGTGTCTTAAGGCCCAAAATGGAGTTTGCAGATTCATGTCATCCCCTTCAAATTCAAGTTTCAAGTGGGCCCAAAGAAACAAGGACTGAAGCATTTCAACTTTAGATAGTTGCATCTCTAGCTCTCCCCTCCTTTTTAAAAAAAAATATACAGTACAGTTTAAAATTCCCCATTACTTTCTCAAATATGCATTTCCTGACTGATTACTAGTGCATTCGAATCATTATAGAATAAACAAGCCATAGTTCTGAAGTCTGGGTTTAATTACTGTTTCTTTTTTTTATAAATGGAAATTAGCATGTGCATGGCTTGCTTGCTCTGTGCTTCCTATTTTTTTAAAAAAATCCAGAGATTTTTAAAATCCTGGATCCAGGATCTTTCCTCCTCCATATTTCTTGGCAAATATTTCAGTACCAGAGTGACAAGTGGAAAAGTCAGCTGTATTTGTCCGGTGCATATATTTTTCTTGCATATTTGAATGAGACTTGTAATTGTTACAGTGTTATGCTTCCCAAAGAAGTGTCATGCAGTTTCTCAAGTAGTTCCAACTATGTCTATGATGGCATTACTGGAAAAAATTGCTGAAAAAACACAATAGGTATCAAGGCCACAATACAACTGAATTTTACTTCGGTTTACAACCCTCTGCACATGCTGAAAGGGTGAGTGAATGAAGCAGAAGGAAAATCATCATCAATTTAGCATCAAAAACAAAAGCTCTGTTGCACAAGTATGGAGAAGACTCCCAAACTTATCTTCTATTCAGTCTAAAATGGCAGACCTCGAGGGAAGATCTCACCACAATAATTTGAGAAATATAGAAATCATAGTGTATTGAAAGGAACAAAGAAAGGCAGGCCCCTAGAATTAGTTCCCTGGCTCTTTTCAGAAATGCCCAGTCTTCCAGATTATTTTAAATTTGATTTAGAGAGAACATGGAAGTCTCTGGCTCCTAAACCAATCTCAAATGCCAAACCTCATAAACAGATTGTCAAATATCCTCAGATTTAGTGAACAAAAATAAAACAATGCAGCTAGCTCATGGAAAAGAAACACTCCTCTTTTTGGGGATGCGTCAGATGCCACATAATAAAATGACTGATTTTGCAAGAGATGTGGTTCAACAGAGATCAGCCTTCAGAAGTGTAAGGTGCCAGGTGGAGTTGGCAGCAACAACATCCAGTCTCAATACCTAGGGGTTCCTTTTGACAAAACACACACAACTGGCTCAAGCCCCCACCTAGTAATCTGGGAAAACCACACACCACCCCTGGCCACCACTATGAAGCAAAACTTCCTCTCACAAGCACCAAGTCTGTGTATGGAAAAGCAAACTATTGTTAAAAGGGGAAAGGAACCCAGCATTAAGTAGGGGAAAAAACCCACATGCATGACTTGAAAGCATAAGCATGAGCAAAACACCCACCTCAAAGTACATTGGGCAGTGACTTTTCTTCAGTCTCAGTTTGTGATGTGAAAGTCTGGTAAACAAATATCCCTTTAACATGCCATTCTCCTCTTCCTCCACGGCACTCCTCTCACAGTCCTTGCCCTTGGTCAGAGTTCAGGGGTGCCTTCACCTTCCACTTCAAGGGTAAGGAGTAGGAGAAAGGTGTGAAGCAATGTCTCAGCTGCTGCTGCTGGCCATACCAGACTCTCCATAGTCAGCCTCCCTATTGTCAGCTTGCTGTTCACTCCACTACCAGTCATTCTGCAGCTTTGCCACTGCCCTTTCTACAGGAGCCTCTAAGTCTGGATCTCTTGTGGTCCTGCTTCTGCTCCCAGTGATTTCAACTGTTGGTGAGGGAGCATCACTGATGGTACAGGCTGGACAATCTCTTTCACCACATACACTGCCCCATAAGTACGTCTAAAGTAATGAGTCACCAAGATATGTGGGTTCTTCCACTTTACAGAGCCCACTGCCATGGAATTCATGGAAATCTATTTGTGGGGGAAGGGAATAACAATGCTAGTAGGTTCTATAGTGTTACTGATGTAGCTACTCCAAATCAGTCTTCTCTTTCCCTTTTATATGATTTGTCTTGTAAATAAAATGTACCTTGACCATTGGTTTATCTATTACAGAGGTGTCAGCACAGTATATGTAAGAGGTATCAGGCTAGTCATAGGTATAAATAAGTACTGGGTCAAGAAAATAGAAACCACACAGTGGAAACCAAGGGTTCCTGACTACCCTATGTCAGCAGAGGTGGCAGCCATGATGGCCACCCCGCCCCACACGTAGCCCCCTGGATTATGCTCCCTGATGGGCCTCCATCTCCGGGCCATCCACCACAAGGGGAAAGAGTGTTAAGTATCAATCTCCCCTGATGGCTTTCAATCTCCTGTGTGAGTTTCTTCCTCCCTAGCTTTGTGTCAGCAAGGAGGGGGGGTGAGTTCCTATCCCCCCTGAACAGTTTCTCGGCACCCCCGTCACCACGAAGGAGGGGTCATTGTCTGGGGTCCCAGTTTTATCATTGGTCCTGACCAGGATCCCACTCCTAATTGGCTATTTTTACTCTGGCTGGGCAAAATTCTATTAAAACCCCCTGTCTCAGCTAGCTTGTTGTTCTCCCACCCTCGGATGCTAAAGGGCACGTCGCGACCCGGTCGGACTGATCCCCCGACTGAGACAGGGAGTACCCACCCCCAAGACCCTCTTTCTTTTTTTTTGGGGTGTACACGGATTGCCGGCCGAACGATTAAGTGCTGAGATGCTGCAGCTGGTCTGCCTCCTCGCTTTGGGTTCTACTGCGGTCCTGGGACAGGTATTATAAATCGATATAGGCCTCCTACCTTCTCTTAATCATTCTACTTGGTACCATTTATATATAGTCTGTGATTGTAGCTTCTTCACCTGAGTTTTGCATAGTTTGTGTAGTTGTTATTATTTTCTCTATATCCTGCATAATCTTTTTATGATATAGTTGTTTAAGGTCTAGCATAGTTTTGTGTTGTTAATTTGCCAGGTGTTTTGTTAGTCATTTGTATTTTGCATCCTTCTTACTGTATAATTGTTCATTACTCTGCTTCTGCTCTAAACTGCTGGCCCCAAACTTCCCCAGTGTACACGGGGGGAGTGTGGGGGTTTATTTTTCTCTCATCTGATTTTTTTCATTCTGCCGCCTACCCTTCTTGGTTAGCAAGGAGGAATGGCTTCCAGCCATTGGTAAATACACGTCGGGTGGGCTGGTCAGTGCCTATACCGATGTTGAGGCAGTAAAAGGCCAGAAAAGTCCTTGACTTATTATGGCCACCCTCTTGTAGGTCATTAATCCATACTGTTATTTAACTATAAGTACTTTGGTAGGTTGTAAGTGTTTTGCATAGACTTACATGCTTTATCCTGTTGTTTGGCTGGAGCTGTTTTACAGGTGCTTTATATAGACTCTTGCTCCACACTGTTACTTGGTTATAAGTGCTTTGCATAGGTTTTTAGCTTTATATTGTCATTTTAGTTATAAGTGTTCATTTAGATTTTGCTTTATGCTATTAGTTGGTTATAAGTGTCCTATATAGATTTTTGCTTCATATTGTTAGTTGATTACAAGTGGTTTTGCATAGATCTCCTTGTTTTACACTGTTAAGGGGTTGAAGGTGTTTAAGGTGTCACTATAAAAGTAGGTTTTTTTGTTTAATTGAACTGGTGTCTGTCTCATTGGTGGGTGTCGCTGGTCCATCCCAGTCACATCGCGAACCCGGGGTTCAACACCCTAAACCAGTGGCTCACAGCTTTTCCAGATTAGTGTATCCTTGTTGAGAAGTCTGATTTGTCCTATGTAGCACAAGCTTCACCACAGCTAAAAACTACTTGCTTACAAAATCAGACATAAAAATACAAAAGTGTCAAAAACACATTGTAACTGAAAAATAGCTTACTTTCACATTTTACCATAGAATTATAAAGTAAACCAATGACAAGCTAAATACTGTATTTACATTTTAGAGTATAGTATATAGTGCAGTTTATGTAAGTCATTTGTCTGTATGAAATTTTAGTTTGTACTGACTGCAATAGTGTTTTTTACGTAACCTGTTGTAAAACTAGGCAGGTATCTAGATGTGATAATATAACCCCTGGATGACATTTGCATATCCCTGGGGTACAGATACCCTTGGTTGTGAATCACTGCCCTAAACAGTCAAATGGAGGCACCACCAGTTAATTGCTAAGAATGCAACTGATTGAAACCCACAACTGCCAAAGCAGAGGGCCTTTGGGTAATGGCTCCTGTTGATGATTAGTTGCCTTTAGGGCTACAATGATTCATAAAACTTCCTTTACAATACATTTCATGTTATATGCGTCTCTTCTTCTCACCTACAAAAGTAGATATGTATAATACTGGTAATGAGGATGAAAGGTCTAGTGCCACCATGATTCTATTGCCTTATGTATGCAACTCTACTCAACTGTCAGTTGATCAAAAGGTAAGTATTTAGCATTTAGATGTGAATTTACTTAATGAAGAGTTATTTGGCTATCACATTGTCTTTCCAAGACTGAAGTCAAAAGACTGAAATATTCAGTCTTCAAAGCAATTGCCATGAGACATTTTCAAAGACTTGAATATCTGTTCTTCATCACAGGAACACACATGCTGTGTTGGGTTACCTGGGAGGAACTCTGTCAGCTTGTTCACTGTACCAGAGATCTATAAATATGGGTTCAGGCTGTAAAATAAAGTAAAAGGTTAAAGCAGGAAAAATGAATAGAAGTGTCTAGGTGTTGGCACAAGGCTTAACGAAGTGCTCCAACAGTGGGCCTGAACAGAATGTACAGTGAGCCTGAACTGAAGGTACGGACATGAAAAATTGTGAAGCTCAACTTCACTGGAATTGGCAAGAAACAAGCTGAAACTGTAATAAGTATGAAAAATGGAAAAGTACCTGAAAGGGATGGAGTTGGTCTAATGCCAACAAATAATGCCAAAGAGATAGGGAGGTATTATATAAATACAGTTTCAGTCAGGTATGACACCTTGATGGATAGAGATAGGTAAGGTTTTCGTCAAACCATGACACCTTGATGGATAGAGATATCCAATGATGCGTGGACCTATCCAATCGATGGGTGGCATCAAGAAAGGGGTATGTGGACCAATCAAGGTAAATTTTGGATCCCAAAGGGGGCCAAGCCAGTAGGTCCAAGTAGGGTATAAGAATAACAGCCCCAAAGCCCAAAATTCATGCAGCCAAGAGGGTGACAGCAAGCCCTGCTGTCAGTTGAACTGCTCCATTGCATTGAGAGCACCAATGCTGCCAACAAATCTGTTGATATGGATTGTTTGCTAGAGTGCCACATTGCAATAAAGTCTAGACTGGCACTTTCATTTCTACAAAGATCTGTGGTTGTGTTGGTTTCCTCGATCGTGAATGTTGCCTCAGTTTACCTCTTGCTCAGAGGATATGCCTAGGCTCCAAATCACTAAGCTAACTGGGTGTGTTCACACGGCAGTCTTATTTCAAAACAATAGAGGTTGTTTCAAAACAACTTAAACACCATTTGGTGATGAAACAATGTTGTTTCAAAATGATTGTTTCAAAACAATCCCATCAGAACATGTTGTTTCGAAACAACAGTGACTCGTTTCGAAATAACTGTTGTCCGAACATGCTATTTCACTTTGAGCTTTTTTCCTTAATTCGAATTAACATTAGCTTTTTTCGAAATAAGGTTATTTTGATACAAGTTGTTCCGAATCAACTTGTATCGAAATAACCCCCTGTGTGTGAACATAGCCACTGAGTCCTTACTTGAGATTTGAGCCAAAGGTAACACAAAGTGTTAACCAAAGGAACACCTCGGTTTAGGATTACCAGGCTAACTCAGTCCCTGCTTAAGATCCAAGCCAAGCTCTAGATCACTGGGCTAACAGAGTTCCCACTAGAGATCTGAGCAAGGGGTAATCCTGAGGCAGCACACCTTCAGAGACTCATGCACCCATTCATACATGCAGCCAGACTGATATCAGCACCAGACACAGAACAATACTGATAAGAACACATCTTGCCTGACATGCCTGACTGCACTCCGCCTGGCATACCACACAGGGGACTGATCCAACATCTCTGATCTGCTGAATGCTAACAATGGGAGTTTTGACTCATTGGACTGAGATCCCCAAAATGCAATTTTGGGATGTCCTGAAAGATTTTGAGTGATTTATGGATAATTAACAAAAATGCTCTCTCTGCTGACAACTGGACTCATTCTGATTCTGCTGTAATATATTTTATCTGCTTTAACTTTTGAAAAACTCATTCTTTTCTTAGTTAATAAATCTTTAGCTATTTTACTAAGGATTGGCCACAGCATTATTTTTGGTGTGTGATGTGAAATATCCATAGATCTGGGTAAGTGACTAGCCATCTGGGGGTGGAAGAACCTAAGGTATGTTAAATAACCTTTCATCATAAAGTACAATTTGTCTGGCTGGTACAAAGGGGCTGACAAGCTTGAGGTGATGATCTGTACTCCATGGTAAAAGTAGTATAGCTGTCAAGGAGTGAACTTTTATTACTGGCTTGGTGAATACCCATATAGACTAAATCACCACTTTGGGGTGTCTGTCCTGTTCTCTGACCGTCTGTTCTGAATTTAATATTCTCAGCTGTGAGTTACTCCAGGCACTATGTGACAGGCTGTTCCCCAGATCCAGTCCAGTGTGCTACTGTGACCTTCAGATTCCCACTCCTGAGTCCCAATTCAGCCTGCTTTGCCAAGTGAACACTCATTCTTGAGTCAGTCCACTCCAGTCTCTCACATGTAATTGGTCCCAAGCAGTGGGTGTTTGCCCTCTGGCAACTCAAGGGATGGTTCCCCAGTGAGCACCCCTGGCTCCAGTTATCACACCAGGAGCCACTGTCTACAGAGATTGGGACACACTCAGTCACCATACACTCAAGTCCATCCATTTAACAAAGAAATGGAGTGTGCCCAGCTTTCCTCACTCACACTCTCTAAAGATCATACAGCTTTAGCTAAGCCCTGCAAATAGTGTAGCAGTTAGCTCTGCTGCTTAATATGCAAAAGGGCTTGGGTTCAAGCCCCAAGGGGTTAGACTCAATGATCTCACAAGGTCCCTTCCAACCCTATGACTCTATTCTAACTACAAGTTTATTGATAAGATTATAATTTTAAGTGAGAATATGGCCAAGTGTAGCAGAATCACAATATAGATGAGTCAGGAGAGACCACAAGGAAAGAAAAGGTAAAATACATGTGCTAATCTAATATTTCTACTTAAACTAACCTCATAGTCCAAATTTATGCTCAAAGTGTTCAGCTGTCAGATGTCTGTACAGCCAGTCTCTGCCTGAGACCAGGCAGGGCCCAGATCTTGCTTGGAGTTGTTTCACGATGAAGATTCCCAGGCAAAAACCCCCAAATGTGTCTCTGTTTCAAAACCCTCTTGCCCCTCTCATTCTGGGCAAAGGTGATCTCTTTGTCTGGTCTGAGCCACCTCAATTAGCATATCTTTGTTACCTCCTGCAGGTATTTGCTTGCTTCAGCTTTGATTGTTTACAAGTTGCTAGGAGAGAGTTCTGTCTGTCTTCCACCCACTGGAAAACATGTTACACCTCTGTGCAGATGCATGAGGCTGTAGGAAACATGGTATCATACAAATTATGTAGAATAGGTTATGAGGATCCATAAAGAAACATCTCATGGTGGAAATGGCAACAAGTCATACAATCCCAGTGTACAAGTGAACAGGAAAATCATATAGATAATTACTCAGGGTGCACAGACGTGCACTCTGTGACACATGATGACACCACTGTTTTATAGACAAAAAGGACAAATGGGTTGGGTAGAAGACAGGCACCTCTCCATTAACTGATTCTTAAAGCACGGCTCCTGATCCAAATTTTCCCTAGTGGCAGGGGTGTTTGGCTAATATAGAAGGGGGGACAACCATGAAGTTTGGGTCCAACTTGTGCAGACTGCAGGGTTGTTTGAATACAGACCATCTGTACCATGGAATTTTTATTTCCTTTAAGTTCCTGGGCTATCAAAACCTTCCTCCACCACATGCACCATCTAGCCATGCCCAGAGTCCACTAACATCATTATAGTGGTTCTTTTAACTTTATTTTGGCTGAGCCTGTGAGAGAAGAAATTGGCACATCAAGATAATGTAGTTTGCTTCATTTGTTTGGATTTTGTGTTTTCAAAACACTGAAGTGTCAGTTGTCTGCAAACCTGCGGGATGCTATTTTAAGCCACACATTATTTCATGCTCCATTTATCTGGGACATGTTTCTGTCTAGAAGAAGGAAGTTCACAGTGTTAACCTGTCTGGGAATTTGACCACATTGTGAGCAATTTCAGAGTGACATAGTACAAATTTCTCTAGTCAGATCCACAGCTGTGAAGCTCTTCTTTCCCTAGGCAAAGGCATCAATGCAGTACACATGAGGGAAATAGAGTCAAGATCCACCAAGCATGGCTTAGTCAAGAACTTGCTCCATAAAAACAGATTTTTTTCAGGCCTAGTGAAGCAAATTTAGAACCCTACTTTGTTTTTACTGAAACCACAGACTAAGGATCTACACTTCCTCTATGTTTGGCAGCAGTCAAAGGGAGATATGCAAGTTACTTAAAATAACTTGCAAATCTCTCTGACTTCCTAATGTCCGGCAGGTCCACTGTGCTGAGTCACAGGGAAATATGCTCCCTTTGATTCACGCTTTTCTTGTTGAGGGGCTGGAGTTCAAGGATCAACTCCGATTGGGTCTTCACAGACCCCTCAGTTGAACTGGGAAGTTCAATCTGATGACAGTGAATTTGCTGCCATCAGTCTAGACAAGTCCCTAGAGAGAGAAACTTTCTTCACTGCTGACAGCCAAGACTTGTCTCAGCAGAGAAATGGCTGTTTTGAAAGTAAACGTTTCAGTATACATGACGGTACCACAAAACTCACAGGACTTGAAAAGGGATGACAGTTTGAAACACTCAAATTAACTGGAGATGGATCCAAGGGCCTGGATCCTCCTTTGTGCAACAAAACCTGATATGAACACACAAAATAAAGAACAAAACAAGAGAGGCAAATTTTGCTTGTACACGCTGTTCTTTGGCCCTAATCCAGCTCCCATTAAGGCAAATGAAGAGACTCCCACTGAAATCAGTGAGAATTAGATTGGGCCATGATGAACAAGGAGTGAGGGATATATCACTAACATACCACGTCAAGTGAGCAGAAACACAAACAACAGCTATTATTTCAGGCAATGTAAACATTGTGCTCCTTGTGTTACAGCTTTAATTAAGAGTTTCTTTCACCCTAGCAGCCTAGACTGCACACAAGTAAATTCCCCAAAGATGAGAACTAACTACACCACTTGTTTTGGTGTTGTCTTTGCCAATCTCAGTTCCTCCCAGTCAGAGCACAATTAGAATGCCAAATGTAGATGTGTTACTCAGTGAGTGCTGAGGCTTGGCATTAATGGCATTTTATTTATAGACTATTTATTGGTATATTCTCCACTTTCACAATATAATACCTTCATTAAAGACTGCACTGAATAGATCTTCCCTTCCAGAATGATACAGGCCATGATCACAGCATCATGTACAAAAGGAAAAGACTCCAAACTCTGTTTTGGTTATCTGAGACCTGAGGGTGCAAGAGCCTAAGCAAGGTTCTAATCTTCTCACAAATACCAGCATGTGCAGGGGACCTTCTGCATGCAGAGCCCCTCTGTATTTTCCAATGGATGCTGAATTCCTCTCCACATCCTGCTCAAAACTCAGAGGCGTGGTTATTGCCTTCAGTTAACTAGTTTTATCTTTCACCCCAGTGTTTGCTGCATTTCAGTGGCACGTGAAGTAGACCTCTTATAGAGAGTCTGTGTATTAGTTTGGCTGCTACTAGTGAGCCTTTGAAATAAAAAGTGCCATATGTATTCAACATGTATTTATCTGTATGTTCAAAGTCCATGGGGAGGGGTGTGTCTTTAATCAATTTACAATCCCTTGGTGCTTCCAGAATAACTGAAAGGAGCTGGAGAGTGGTGAGAACTGACTGTCAGAGGGGAACCCCCTGTTGATGCAGACCTTCCACTCTTGTCTCTGAATTACTGACTCTTCCATTCCTGGAGCAGGCAGTGTCAGAGATTTGCTCCACCATGGCAATTTAGCATCAGCAACAGACAACCCCACCCCCAGCAGCTTTATACTGCATCAGGGCTGAGCAAGGCCTGAGAATCAAGGACCCAGTTTTCTGCACAACCCTAACCTCCTGAATTATGTAATAGTACCAATTTTCCTTTGAAAGAATGATGCATACCCATAGTTTTAAATACCACTCTGGGTAACAAAACAGACTGTGCAATATGAGATGGTGTTGTCAGGTCCTCCCCTCGTCAGGGCGAGGCAAGCAAACAGGCGGGCAGCTCAGGCCTTCAACCCCAGCTGGGGTAAGGCAAACCAACCACAGCTCAGCTGGTAGCAGGGGAGGGAAGGGGAACACAGGCCCACCCACTCCACTGCATTCCAGCCCAGGGCCCTGGCTGTGGCCACACAGAGGGCCATGGTGTCAGTGGAGCTCCCCCACAAAACGCACTGACTCACAATTGTCCCTGGGCTACTTCCTTCCCTTGCCTGATGAGGCCTGGGGCATGCTGTCCTCATGGTCCTCTGGGTAGGATCCCCAGGGCATCCCCATCAGGCCCTCACTATCTTCAGGCAGCAAGGCCAGGAACTCAGCCTCCTCAGCCAACAGCAGCTCCTCTAGGTTGCACAAGTCCAGAAGAGCTGGCTGGCTGTCCTCCCCAGCAGAGGGGAGCTCATCCAGGTCCTCCCCAGCATCCAGCTGGTCTCCAGGGCTCAGGCTCTCTGCAGAAGGAAGCTCATCCAGATCCTCCCCTGGAGGAGTTTTCTCTAGGGGTGCAGTGGACCAAGGTTCCTCCCCCCAGCTCTTCTGGGATGGGGAGTCTGGTCACCTGTAGGTCTCCTCCACTCCCTGTGGAGGGAGGTCAGCCAGAAGTGACAACCACTTCCCTCAAGACTCCCACCATGGCTGCCTGGTCCACTCCCTTTTATAGTCCTCCTGCTCCCGGCACCCTTCCCTTTGGTTCCGGCCCCGGCCGCTCTGCCGGGGCTCCTCTGGCCAGTAGGGGGAATGCGGGCGCCCAGCTGCCTCTCTGCGGCTGCCTAACTGCTCCCCTCTGCTACAGATGGGTTTCGGAGTGTGCCTCAAACTCCATTCCTGAGGAGAATGGTTGGAAAGTCTTTAGGCAGAAACTTGCCTGCCACAGCTCTAATCACTAAATCAATTTTTGACGGGGCCTCAAAGGCAACTCAGTGGAAGTATAAGGGTGCTGTGCTTCCATAGGGACTGTGTATTGTAACTTACGGATGGTGTAGTTGCCAGAAGGGCATTGGGACCAGGAGAAAAATACCCGTAACCCCAAAAGAAAGATCTATCTCCAAGCAGAGATGAAGCATGAAGGTCAACTTTGTTTGTGTAGAGGCATGCACTGATACAGGAAAGAAAGCCAAGAGGACAATAATCTGCTTTAAAGCAATGTAACAAAGGTCCTGCCATTACTCTTAAAGCAAGGCACAAAGAAAGCAGTCACGATGCATACAAATATCATTTCAGCATCATTAGCACTGTTTTTAGCCTATTACTGCCCTCTTGTGGAACTTCTGAAAACACCACCTTCATTTCCATTTATTATTACAATAGAAAGGTGGAAAGATTTCCCCAAATTTTAACCCACAAATCCATTTTTATTCTTATTTGCTGTTACTGTGTTTGGCCATGTGTTCAACTTCACTAGCACCAGGACAGACTGTGGTCATATATTAGGGTTAACCAAGCATTATACATGGTGAAACATGTCTGTGCTTGCACAACTATCAGGTAAAGCTGTTTGAAAGGCTACGACTCATTATTAGAACTTTATTTCACCTGTTAACATGATGGCCCATGTAACACTCCTAGTCTGGAAGTTCTGAACACAAGTGCCCAGGGCGGGAGAGACCCTGAAGTGTTTCCTTGCAGATCTGTATTCTGAATGCTTTTCCAATTCATAGCTGTCTCCTGTGGAGTTGGGGTATGAGATTGTGTCTGTGCTTTTCCATAGTGTATCTAGCAAGTGAGAATTTAAAGATCCTCTCCTTTTAGCTCTATGCCATGTTTGTTTTGCTGCCAGAGGGCTCCCTGAGGGAGTCAGGCATGTGATTAGCCACACAGCCACATTTTTGAGCAGTAGGGAAGGTGAAACTTTTATCTCAACATTATGCAGGGCATCTTCTCTTTCCTCAATTTCCACCTGCAAGAGTACTCACAAGACCCCAGCCCCTCCCTTCTGCCCAATGAAAATTCTCCACTCCCGCACTTCTAAGAATAGAGTCAGCTCTGAGTAGACCCTCAGATCTATCTCAGGGGAATGGGACTCTCCTTCAGGACAGGCACACAGCAGAGATCCAGGTGGTTTTGGGTTGGGAAAACAACCGATTCAAGGATTGGCTGATATGGTGAGCAAATTGGTAGCTCTGAATGAGATCCTCAGCTGTTGTCAACTGCCATAGCACCACTGATGTTAATGAGGCTACACATTACAGTGACCACCTATCTTGGAAGGAAATAAGGGAAAACCATATGAGAAATAGGGGACAAAGCTTTATTTTAAGGGGCATTTTAAACAAGTACCATCTCCTTCAGCATTTCTTGTTTTTTTTCTCTCACATGGACATTCCTCCATCCCTCAAGTATACAATGCAATTATCATAAGTTCAATTTTGTGCTTAAAATGGTCCAGGGACACGTCTGATGAAGCGGGATTTTCTCCCACAAAAGCTCATGAAATAAATAATTTTGTTGGTCTTTAAGTGCCACAGGACTCCTTGTTGTTGGGTTTTTTCGTTTTTTTTTTTTTTTTTTACTGAAGTAGACTAACACAGCTGCCCCTTTGGAACTTGGCCACTGAAACACAGATTCTCAGCTGGAAGGCAGGGCAGGATTGGCTAACAGCTATAAGGAGAACACAGCCATTGGCCCTGTTAGCCAGGGCTGGCCCAAGGGTTTTTGGCACCCTAGGTGAACTATGATTTTAGTGCTCCCATCAGAGGGCCATGTTGTCCTTTATAAGAGGTTAACATTATTAACATATATATTTTTAAATAGTGAAAAAAGTCATTTGCATCTAATTTGGTGCCCCTTAAATCTGGTGCCCTGGGTGACCACCTAGTTCACCTATATGGTGGGGCCTGTCCTGCCCTTAGCATGTTACAAAGTGTGGAGGTGGTTTCAAGTTAGATGGGAAGACAGATTTGGTACAGAAGAGGAGGTGCCTGATATGTAAATGAGCAAATACCATTGCACCAGTGACACAGAAATCACCCATATATGTTGCAAACAATGCTAATGAGGATGTTTGCAATAGCAAGTGCATTGCTGCTTGCCAGCCAAGGAAGTTCACATTAAAAAAACACAGACTACTTAGAAAAGGGGTGTCAGGGTTTCTAAGTCACTTAAAAAAAAAGGAAGAAAGTCTTTTACAAGCTAGTTACTGACTTATCCTAGTTTCTTGATGTGGCACTTCCAGGAATTGGTATAAAAAAAGCTTGCATAAATATAATCAGTGGTAGAAAACACAGACATCTGTCAGAAAATATTATGCATCAAGAATAGGTAGTAAGACTTACTAGGTCTCATACAGATGAGGCAGGAAGGCTACAGACAGCACAATTTTTCCCATTAGCTGTTCAGCTTATCTGTGACGTGTTATTTAAATGGAGTGAAAAATGTCTGGTTCTAGTATAAATAAGACATTTTCTCTTATAAATTATTGTCACCTAATATTCTGTCTTTCACTTTGCTGCTGAATGACTTATGGGAGTTTATTACCATCTCTAGAGAGTTACTTTGGAAGTATAGCTTTAATTTTTCCAGTGTGAAATGTGAATGTTTTGCATGGTTTTAATGCTATCAGTCCCTGAATTAGGAGTCCTCGTACTTTTGTTATGTCTTGAGAAATACAGGGCCAAAGATCTGGGGAGCTAGGCTTGCCTCAAAGCCTAGACTGAATCAGTCAGGAACAAGAGTCTTCAGAGACCAGCAGAATTGCAGAAGGCCCTGGAAAGTCACTGTAGCTGTCCAGACAGAGGGACTGGAGGCTGGTATGAAGCCTTGATATGGCAGAATAGCTAGCACCTCTGCTTAACATGCAGAAGGTCCTGGGTTTAATTCCCAGGGGGTTGGACTCAATGATCTCATGAGGTCCCTTCCAGCCCTATGATTTGATTTGAAGACATATCATCTGAGAAAACACTGGAGTGTAGTATAGAAGGATTTCAAACTGTGAGACTGGTGGGAGTGTCTGCTGGGGAAAGTGGGGTTTTAAAGACTATCCAATGGATGTGGGAAATGGACTGTGTTTGGGACTTTTTGCTGAGGATTTTATTCTAGGTTTGATAATAAACTGGCCCCAAGAAGGCATTGTTATGGCAAAAGACCTGCAGTTACTGGGGAAACCCAGGCAGGCATGTTCGTTCTGCTGCAGAAGGAGTTAGTTTGTGGCAACATTTATATTCAGTAAGCCTGCTGGATGCAGGAAAACTAATTCTCATAGCACCCGCACACAACATTGATGCAGTGGTGGCACAGTTTGCACATGGTGGGGACGAACAATTGATTTCAATGGGACTATTAGTGGTGTAGGTTGCTGCTCAGTGTACACAAGAATATCAGAATTTGGTCCATAGAACCACAGGTATCCATGTTGTTTTGCAAGCAGGTAAAAAGGCAGAGCCATTACCTCTTGGTGTTCACAGCTTTATGCTTCAAATAGGCATCTTCTTCAGATGGATAGCAGGATCAGGGTCAAAGTTTGAAACTTGGAAATTTTATACTGTATCTGCTTCTAAAACAAGCTGGGTGGGGGGGATAGGGACCCAGATCCCTCAGCTGTTTTCCAAAAGTCCCTGGTGAAAGGAGTACATTCTTTTCTAATTCTCTTGATACCTCTGACTTAATTTTTGGAGATCTGAGATTTTAATCCCCCTTGGTATTTTCAGTAGTAGCAGTGTGGCATGCCTTTCTCCTGCTGATTAAGGCTAAGAAGAAATGTGGCTTTTTAGTTACTCCAAGAATGGTCCTAGTGTCTCACAGAGATTTCTCTGTCTTGTTGGTTATACAGTATGTGAATTCAGTGCTGTTCAAGATGCTCGCCATTGCCAATATCTAAAAGTTTCCTGAGTAGGATCAAATACACATTTTACTTCATTAATGTCAAGCTCTTGGAGCTTTGTCTCAGTTTCTTCTTATACACATTTAAATTAGTAATATAATACAGACAAACCAATAGTAAGCTTTTGTTTGAAAATGGAATTTAGCATTCCTACTATAGCTAATCACTGAAAAGCAACAATCTGACACCAAAGTATATCATTAAAAACTCTAAATACAGGACAGTGATGTTATCTGTAAGACTAATGTTTAAAATGCCTTTTCAGCTATTTCTGTCCAGTAACAGATTTCAGGCCAGTAAGAGATACCCACATTGCTTATCAAACTGTGGCCACAGGAGGCCTTAGCAGCTCTTTCCTTGTAACATAGCTGACTGATCAGTGCCTTTTAAAACCATTTACATGCAGAGATAAGGTAGAGGTGGATTGAGCCATGGGGGACAGGATCAGAATTGCTCAGGGGGTAGGGGGAACCTGAGTTACACAGTGAGGAAAGGAGGGGAGAATGACATGGTTTTAAACCTGTGCAACATTCAATATTCATTTTCAGGCATTGGGGATTATCTGTCTTAGGCACTTATATGGCCCTTTAAATGTGTCTGAGTGCCCCACAATCTTAAATGTATTTATTTTTATAACACCTTGTGATGGAGTGCTTAACTTTATTATACTGGGCACCCACTAAGCTGTTGTGTGCAATATATCTTATTTAAACAAACTTCAGAGATTAAATGATCTTTTGAGTCAATGCCTAAGTGAAACCAACATGGCTGATAACCACAAAAAAAAATCTCTCTCTCTCTCTCTCTCTCTCTATAGTGCACAAAGTCTAGGGGCAAGAACTTTACTTGTTATTATTTTTACTGTTGGACAATAACAAGTTGGCAGCTTCAGTCAAATCCTAGCAGGCAATTGTTGCAGTCACAAGACTCTTACCACTACTAGCATCCTTTGGAGGCATATTAGCAGGACTTGTTGAACAGTTTAACACATTGTACCACTGCCAGTGTTGAACATCTGTTGATAGACTACTTCAGTCTTAGTTATCAATTGGAAGACACATTCATATATTTAGCACATGTAATTAGCAGTTTGTATGAACTGTGAGTGCATTTGAATATTTATTCTAGTTTCCCTTATTCGTTTCTATGCCTTGAACATGTGGGGTGGAATTTTCAAAAGCACATTCAGCAAGAAAAATTCTAAAAATGAAATTTAAATTCAGCCATGGATGACCACCTTACCTGGGCTGGAGTAGAGATCACATTAATAGAGTCCTTGAGACTATGATGAAAAAATCAGCATCAACTATTGGATTCATTTGCTAGTTTCACATTAGCAAAACTGGGAAATGTATAAAAGCTCTGTAATTATTGTATTCCCTTTATCTAGAGGACAAAATAAAGGAAAATACACTTTCTAGACCATTTCCCCCAACAGATGATGCCTCAGCCTGTTAAAATGGAGCCACATGAGAGTTTAGTTTCAAATCTTGATAGAGTAGGATCATTTACAAGAATATCTAAAAATAAGTTAGTTAACACAAAAGACCCGTAACCAAAAAGCCCTTACACACTCTGGAGAGATTTTCTTAGCTACCAGAAGTGTGCATATTCAAGCACCTTAGCTTCTGAAGGCAACAATATAAATGATTGAATATATTTTCCCTAAAAAATAAATAAAACCAGAACAGAGAAACCTGAAATTTTATAGCTGCACTCTGAGTTGATTGGCATTTATCTAGAGACCTGCTGCATTTGCTGAGCTATGCACAGCTCAGCTTTTGGAAAATTTAAAGGTGTTTTTATTATGATTCATAATCCTATATCATTTTTTTCACTTGAGCCCTCCAGCTGCAAGTTGTTTTAGCAGAGTGGATGATTGTCAGAGTTGCCTTTGTAATCTTTCTTACTATACACATATATGGTGTTTCACATACTATACATATATATGGTGTTTCACTTCTGTACCCAGGGTTCATTATAATTACTTTACTGGGACATGCCCGGAATATGAAGTTAAACTGCATTTACATCCACATTAATATGAGTTTATTTTGCACTGAGCATGTCCCCCCTTTCTCACCGATACACATTTGAAGATTTCACTTAGATGTTAAGTCTTTTGCTTGTCTGAGAGTTCTAGAAAATGTCTGAGTATGGTAGCATGCAAGTGATCTAGGGTAGAAGAGACCCGCCATTGGCCTGTAACTCAGTTTTGTGATTTAACACACAGTGGCAGATCAGGGGCTGCAGGGCCCCTGGGCCTCCCCACCAGTGCGCCCCCCCTCACTGGATGGTCTCCCACCCTGCCAGTGGGCCAGCACTGGGGGGGGGCTGGGACAAGAGGCCAGCTGCAGCCTGGCCAGTTGGCCCCAGGGGAGGCGGGCATGACTGCTGTGTGTGGAGAGACTTGGGATGCACCAGAGCCTGTGCCGCACACACAGCAGTCAGCCCTGGTTCTTGCCCCAGCTGGCCTGGCCTGCCCTAACCCTGGGGGTGGAGTGGCCAGCCCAGGGGCAGGGTGAGAATGGCAGAGCTTGGCCCATGGGCTGACTCACCCGGCCCCTGAGGGTGGATCGGCGAGCCCAGGGCAGACAGGTGCTCAGAGCCCAGCCTCAGGCTGGCCCATCCCATTCCCCTTCTGAGTGCTGGGCTGCCAGAAAAATGGAGGGATCTCCATATTGTAGTGGCCCATTGAGCCCAGGGCCCATTGGCCCATGTGGTCAACCACCCTTGTTAACACAATGATCCTTGATGTTCATTGGTTATCAGTACCAGTAGTATCCCAAGCATTCAAAAATCATGAGCCAGTCCCCCCCGAATCATGAGATTTAAACTATAATAATAAATATAGGGTCTTCTCACTTCCCTTTTTGTAAGTCTTTAGGGTCACATTTTCAAGCTTCTTTTCTTCCTGTTCATTTTCAAGCTTTTCCTTTCCTTTTCAGGAGGGCTAACTTACTTGTTTAGAAACAAAACAAAACTGAGAGTCTCACTTGAACTCCAGGACCTAGGATGTTAAGATGAACATCAAATTTCAAGAGACTCATGATAAAATAGCAAGATTCCAACACTGTGAGGTTTCTTTTTAATAATAATGCTTTGTTCACAGAATACCATCTGCAACATAGTGCAACAATCTGAGCATTAGAAGAGCCTTCCTTTTCTCATGTAGGCTGTCTGTAGAGTGCTTACAAAACCAAAACCAGAATGGACTGAATACAGCATTCATGTGATCAGAGTAGAGAGTGCACAATACACAGGCTGTCAGGTAGCTGAGGGGTAGAGGGAGTTCTGCACAGCCTTGCCCATCATTATGTTGAAGACTTTGAACCTGCCACTCTCCTCTAATAGTTGGATTTAATATAAAAAGTTACTATGAGTGATGAAATAACAACTTGAAAACAAGATGTTGAATTGAGGCAATAAGACTAAGGTCAAGTCTACAGTACAAAGTTAAGTTTATATCCAGCTGCTACAGTAATTATGTTGATCAGGTGCATCCACGCCACACTCATTGTGTCAGTGAAATGCATCCTCACTAACACTGCTTGCACTGACACAATCAATAATTTAACTCAGTGGTTTTCAAACTTAGGGTCAGGACCCAGTACTGGTTCGCAGACACTCAGTTAGTGGGTTACGGTGTCCCCTGCTGCCAGTGCTGAAATATTGGAATGCATTGTTCAAAGATGTAATTGTTGGGTCGCAGGCATAAATGATTTTGTTCAACTGGGTCCTGAGGAAAAAAGTTTGAAAACCACTGATTTAACCCACAGAGGGAGTCTAGGCTCACACTCTTTTTCTTGAAGATCAGCCAGATGCCCCAGCATGTCTGTTTGGTTCTTCATTATTCACAGCATCTCCTCCTGTGTGGCATGCTCATGCTCCTGGGATGCTCTCCTGCTCTCCATGTCCATATATAGTTTTTCAGAAACGAAATCCTTCTGGTTCTTAGCTCTGTGTCAGCTGTCCCAGAGGCATTCATTATCTCAGTGAACATGTCATCACATGTTCTCTTTTTTCACCTTCAAATCTGCGAAAGTCTGTCTGCCATTGTGGAGAATGTACTGAAGGCCAAGCTTTCCAGTGAAAGGTATGCAAAGCACAAGACAGCCATTGTCTCTGTATACCTTGGGTCTAGGCTCAAAGCTGCTATTTAAAACCCATGCCCTCATTACACTCAGGTGCAAGCCAGAACATAATCAGAATCCCAAGCCACTCAATGAACAGGTTTGCTGTTCCAGCCATGGTGAATATGGCCCAGCAGCATGAGTGACTGGCCTTGTGCTGCAACTTGTGGGAAGACCTCAGTGGGAGCAAAGATGGGCAGGTGAAGAATGCCCTCTTCTCCATAGCAACATAGGCATTGATTTGGGACCAGAATTAAATCTCCCAAATAGTGGTCTTTGTCCAAGGTAGCTCCAGGGGAAAGGGGAAATTGCAGTCATGAGAAAACCTAGGCAGCCCACCACCTCTTCCCTTAATGTTGCTGGGAGTATTTGCTGTAGCCTTGCAGAATCAGAGATCAGTGCTGATCCCTGCCAATCAAACAACTAGCATGTGAGGGACCTAGAAATTACAACTGGTGGTGGAGCAACGATGCCACCAGAGTTAATATGGGGTCAGTGTAGAAGTGTCCTACTGTTGTGGAAGAATTAAGAGAGCCCTAGCCAGATATCATCTGTAAAGGAATGCAGAGTACCTCCAAGAAAGTTTCCTGGAGATTTCCATGGGAGATTCCTGTGCCATCCCTGTGCACATAAACAGTCTTTTTGGGGGCAGGCACCCTCTGTGTAGCTAGGAAAGCAGATATCCACTGCACCCCACTTTTTCTTCATACTAGACCTAAAATATAAAAGCATGTAACTCTTATAGTGTGATTGGAATTACACACTCACCAGAAGTGCCTTCTCTACCATTCTGCTTGACCATCATACTTTCTTGTGACCGGCTACATTGCTCCAGAGTTAAAAATAGCTCCTAGCTTTCATAGAGAATGGAACTCCTACTGGCCTGTCTCCCATTCTCTTGCGTCTCCTCTTCCTCATACAAAATGTCTCCTCACTGTTGTTTGAGCTGGCCTGGGACTCATTGTAGAAGCCGCACATCTGTGTTGCAGAACCAGAGCAACTGTTTATCTTGCTTGTCTTCTGGTACTTCTGCCAAAGTTCTTTGAATTCATGTGGCACTACTGCATGTTCCTGATGTAGCCCTTCTCTCCCACCCCCTCATGTCCTATGTGATCTTTTCATAGATGACTGTGTTCCTTCAGCTGGCTCAGAGTTGTTTCTGCACAGACTCTTCTCCCCACGGACAATAAGATCCACTATCTCCTGAGTACTCCAGGCTGGAGCAGATTTGGGCATTAAGTCACCATCATTGACTTGGCTGGGAACTTGCCACATTGATCAAACAGGAAATGGGAATTTAAAATTTCCCATGGCTTTAACAGAGGCTGTTTCCTGTGTACCTGACTGCTGTGCAGCAGAGTTGAAAACGACCTCCAAAGCAGTCACAGCAGAGCATTGTGTGACAGCTCTTGGAGGCCAGTTCAATCGACTTGCATAATGCCACATCTATACTGCCTCTCTTTTGAACCATCAGCTTTGATTTAAGAACTATGCCTCTCACAGAGGTGGAGTAATTATGTCAACATTATAGGCAAGTTAGGTCAATGGAAGGAACCTGCTAGTAAAGATGCACACATTATTAGGTCAACATAACGTGGCTTCGGTTGGCCTAAATTTGTAATATAGAACCAGCCTAAGATAGGATTACCACATGTGGAACAGGCTGACATATTCAAACATGCTATTTTACAGTACTGAGAAATCTTAGGTCTTCATTTTGCGATAGTTTGCAACTCACAAACTTAATTGCATGAACTTTCAACAAATGTGTTTTTCATTGAAAATGAGCAAAAATTATACTTTCTGTGTAAGCATGAGCCGTGATGGTACACTAAAAAGCTTCTAATTTAAGTTTCACTGAATATATAGCCCTCCACTACTCTGTTTGGGGGAGTTGTGTGTGTGGAGTTTATATTTAACTAAATGAAAGATGAATTAACTAGCTATGCCTGCTCACACTGCTTTGTCTGTGTTCACACAACTTCTTCGACATAACTGAATTATGCTCTTAGTAAACTCAGGGCAGGTCTAAACTGCCTGCCATTTTTGGCAGCAGTCAAAGGGAGATACGAAGTTACTTAAAATGTCTTTCATATCTCCCTTTGAATTCTCTACGCCCAGCACATCCACTGCACTGAGTCAAAGGGAGGGCCCTCTCTGTAAGTCAGAGTTACTCCAGAAGCCATTGTGGTCTTCAGCGATTGACCTCCCAATTGACTGAGAGGGTCTTCACAGACCCAATCAGTCAATGAGGAATGTCAACCTGACAGAGGCAGATTTGCCACTATTAGTGAAGACTAGCTCTCAGGGGTTGTTTTTCATTGACAAAACTGAATTAAGCTCGTAGTAAATTCAGGTGCCCCCCCCCCCCTGCAAATTCATTCCTGGTCTCCTCAAACACAAAAATAAGTCACATATTTCCCACCTATTATATGCACTGTACAATAAGACATCAAAAGCAGCAGTGTTACTTCTTGAGCTCAAGGTGACTCCTCATTAGCAGTGTGTATGGTAGAAGATCTGATATTGTTTTTGGCCTCTTGCCACTATAGGAAAGGGACCTGTAAAAGCTATTATTCAAAAACAAGGTGACAATGAGAAGCTGTATGAAAATATTTACACTCCAAAGCCAAACACACTAAACTCTTGGCTTTTCACAGTTCTGTTTATGCAGAGAAATTTTTGGCATTTTTAGTGAAAAGCAACTTTGACGTCAAAAAAAACTGCTTTACCCACCTAGATCCTTTCTTGCCTGCTAGAAAATTACATAAGGTTGTGCATTGCAGGTATTACAGCTGCAGCTTCTATAAATTAAACAAGCTATAGAGTTAAAACAAAGCATATTCATTCGGTCTGCAGTAGCAAGGGCTAACAGAAACTATAGTGGATTGCATTTCTGAATTCTGCATCATGTAAACCTAAAACGAATACCCAGAATGGAAAACTTGAGGCCCCTGAAATGCCGGTCACAGGAGAGATGAAGGCATCATGCAGTATCAGTGGGAGTGCAGGGCTAGGAAGGGAAAAGGGAATGACACATTGGAATATTCTAGTTCTCTTGAGCTGGCTTTAATTGTGGACTTTCCTAGGGTAGGAATGCTTATTATGGGTAGTAAGTCAGACAAGCATTTTTAAAGATTCCTACACCTGCTCTGTTTCTACCGAACAAATAAATCAAAGTCCTTACTACAAATAAAGTGATCCTTATTAGTAGTAGAACTTGTGCCTAAGGGTCCCAATCAATGATCAGAGCTACTTTCTGTTAGACACTGTATAGATAAATAAAGACGGGAGTCCCTGCTCCAGGAAGTTCACTGAGGTGAGATACGCTGAGGGCAGAGATTGAACTAGGGATCTTCAGAAATGAATGCATACATTTCTATACCCTGATATCATGCTGAGAGCTCTAACAGACCCATATTCTCTGTGCACTGGGCTTAATAAGGGACCTGTTACACTTCCTGACTAGTGTGTTACGATAATAAGACTCAACAGGTGGATGAAACAGATTAATGAATAGGTGACTTTTGTTCAGGGAAATAAAGGCAAATGGAACTCTTTGTTAAGTATCAGGGCAGTGCTGAAATTTCAAGAGGACTACAGAGGAAGAGAAAAAGCTTGGTGGAAGTAGTGTTGCCATATTAAGCATAAAAATATCAATAGTCAGAACCCAAATATAAAATGCAAATGATGTAAAAGTGATAAGATTCTGAAAAATAATAAACCAATTTTTTTGTCTGAATTCAAATTGAGTTTTTAGAGAAAAGCCACCCTCCTCCAAAGTCACAAATTCAAAATTGGAGGGATAGAGAAGGCACACAAAATGTAAGTTCTGCCCAGCAGCTCCTCAGGACATGTCCACAACCTATAATCTACAATAGCTATAATCCAAAACAATGTCTATAATCCATAACCCAGTAGCGAGTCTCAGAATTCAGGTCAACTGATTCAGGCTTGAAGGGCTCATGTGGCAAGGCTAAAAATTGCAGTGGATGTTCTTACTCATATCAGAGCCCAGACTCTGAGCTTCTCTGACCTCACCAGGTTTCAGACCCTGGACTCAGCCCCAGTAGCAATGTCTACGCTGCTATTTTTAGCCCTGTAACATGAGTCAGTTGACCTTAGACTCTTTGAGATTTGTTCCCCAGGTTTGTTTGTTTTTTTTCAGTGTAGCTGTACCTTCAGAGGGGCACTGCCCTGTGGAGTCAGTCAGCATTACGCTCAGCTGATGTGATGCCTCATGGTGTCTGGCACCATCAAGTGATCAAAAGACATTTACACTGAACATATCACTGGCACAGATAGGAGTAAGCCGAAGCACCACGATGAATCAGTATCAGGAAGAGCCAAGCCCTCCCTCTCCACTGACAGGAATGTATATACTATACCATATCACTGAATCAGAAAGGGACAACCAACTATTATTGACATATTTACTCCCTGTTAACCACATCTTATTTAACCTCTGAAATAAGTGATGTTCCTGAATTACTGATTGTTTGTTCTTTAAACCATTGAACCCTTACCCCTTTATCCACGATACTGAAGATCATGTATTCCTTGTACTTGCCAACCTCCACCCAAATTCTGCACTTATCAATAATCTGTATACTGTATCCAGATGTCCAGAAACAATTTGTGCAAACTCTGTGCACTGTTTCGTCTTTTAAACATTATCTTTAATAAAATGTATTAAATCTGTGCTTGTGTTATGGCTATATTAAGTGAATTAACTCTCTCTCTGATCAAGGAGTTTTAGACTAAGAATGTACCTCAATATTATTCCAATGTGATCTACCTCTGGTTCACTGGGAGATTAAAAATAAACCACTTATTTATGTGGAACCCAAGAGTATTTTTGCTCTGCTCTTGCAGAGCCACCAGACACACCCAGCATGTGTTTTTCCACTACCTTGCACCTTGGGGAGTTGACAACACCTGTGCAAACTAAATCAGAAGTCGGTGGAAAACACGAGCAAGTCAGAATAGCAGCACTTTGCACTCATTCAGTACTAACTTTGCAGAGATAAATGACTCCACAAGATGCAGGCAATGGGGGACTAGGCCTATAGTTGTTATAAATGAGAGCGGAGGAATACTGTCTTTTTCCCTGTGGGATCTACTCAGCTTCATACACCTTCTCCCTCTGACACACAAAAGGGCATTTTAAAATTGACCAGGGGTGGTTGGGAAAGGAATCCATTACCTGTTCTGAGGCAGCGCTTGATGACGGCAGGCAGTGGGGTCTGTACCCTGGGCATTCTTATCAGATGGAGAAACCTTCTGCTACTCCTCTGGACACAGCAGAAGCCAACACTAGTCACTAGAGGATACTGTCCTGGAAGTATGTCTGAAGCCTTGAGAGTGCTGCTTTTTAGCTTTCCACAGCACCACACAGTGTTATGGCAGAAATGCATTATTGGAGTTTGCATTGAGTTGAATGGAGGAAAATACCAGCCTCAGTTTCCATATGTTTTTCCTATTTCTCTCTTTGTTGTAATCATTTTATCTTTGAATGGTTAGCAGGTATTGGAACATCCACAGTCCTGCTGACCAGGAGAGGATAAAGTGGCAGGGTGATACAATCATTAGAACCAAACATACACAAGCACTCACAAACCTATGGAGCTAAAAACATCATCGAAAGAACTGGGCCCAAAGGCAAGTGCAACCACAAAGGGATTCAGGAGGGGTGACCAGAAATGTAAAATACTGCTCAGCAGAACCTAGATTAGACTGTAGGTCACTCCGGAGTTTTCCTAAGAGACAGGACTTATTAACAAAGCTGGACCATAAAAATGATTATCATTCCCTGCTCTTATGAAAAAATAGTTCTATCTACTTTTGAATGGTATTTTTGATAAAAAATATATTTCTTAAAAGATTTGATAGGATCAGTGCCACTGTTATGGGTACCAGCATGGCCCCACAATATGCCAACATTTTTGTTGCTGACTTAGAATAACTTCCGCTGCTCTTGTCCCTTAGTGCCACTTCTCTACTAACACTACACTGATGATATCTTCATCATCTGAACCCATGGAATGGAGGTCCTTGAATAAATTCACTGAGATTTCAATGATTTCCACCCCACCATCAACACCAGCCTGAAACAGTTCATACAAGAGGTCCACTTCCTGGACATTACCATACATATAAGTGATGGCTACATAAAAGCCACTCTGTAGTGGAAACCCATTGACTACAATACCTATCTACATCCCTCCAGCTATCATCCAGGACATATTGCATGATCTGTTGTCTACAGCCAAGCTCTAAAATGCAACTGCATTTGCTCTGATCCCTCAGACAGAGACAAACACCTTCAAGATCTCTATCAAGCATTCTTAAAACAACAGTACCCATCTGGGGAAGTGAAAAAACAGACTGACAGAGCCAGATGAGTACCCAGAAGTCAAAAAGTATAGGACAAGTGCAACAAGGAAAACAACAGAACACCACTAGTCATACAATCCCCAAGTCAGAGCTCTCCAGTACATCATCAAGGATCTGCAAGATGATACCTGATCTAGGGTAAGTGAGCTGGGGTCTCTTGGAACTGGAAGTAACCTGAATATTCTGTGGTTTTGGGTTTTGGGTGCAGGTATGTGTAACTGACCATTTATTATTAAGTCCAGATTTGTCTTGGTGGCAAGATAACTAGATAAACCAGTCTTTTATATTACAGTGTTCCTTGATGGCCCATCTGATTGAAGTAGTTCTTCTGATGCATGGCGGGGGATATGATTCCTGTGCTTTGGTTCACAAGTTCAGAGCAACTGGGATGTCTAAAGGAACTGTCTGTGATTCCAAGGTGAGACTGTTAAAGTGATCGAGGAGTTCATGTTTCTCTTTGGCTTCGGGATATCTAATTATAGAACACACCACTGGTTTGCAGCATCTGCCCCGTTTGATATGTGCTCTGAGGTAGGCACCCACCCCTGTGAGCCACTCCAGATAGCATGATACAAACTACTTACCTCATGTATTTATATGGGCTCTGTCACTGTACTGTGGGTGCTTTACAATGTTTGATGTATTTGTCTTTACAACATCTTTATGAGGTAGGGCATTTTACAAATGGAGAAGTAAGGCAGAGAGAGTCTAAGTGACTTGCTCAGGGTCATACAAGAGGCCTGTCGTAAGAGCAGGGACTTTGTCTTTGGTCCCCCAAGTCCTAGGCTCATGCCCTAAGCACTGGGCCATCCATTTTCTACTATGTACACAATTTACTTAGGGATAATGGTGCTTGCACCATTCCAGAGCCTTCTTCTTGGATTGAGATCATCAGCTCCCACAAAGACCACTTTCTGCTTGGTGGAGGTGGTGGTAGGAGCCCCTATTACTCACATAGCCCTCTGATTATTTTAGGTTTGGCAGTGGCAGTCCCCAGTTCCCCTGTTTGAGGTAGATGATGGTGGGACCGGGGCTACCATTGTTCTTGACTAGACTCAAGCCCAACCACCCAAAGCGTGGAGCAGCAGAGGGGAGGAAGGCCCCTTTACACTCCAAAACGAAGACAATAACACCACCCAATCCAAGAGGCAGAGACACGCCTGACCTCCTTTCTGACTCGTGTAAAAAATTGCAGCAATCTGAGAAGAAGGCAGACCCTAGCTCATCTCAAGATGAATAGGTTAAACAAGCCAAGCTCCTCAAGTCTCCTCTCATAAGGCAGGTTTTCCACTCCATGGACCATCCTTATAGCTCTTCTCTGCACCTGTTCCAATTTGAATTCATCCTTTTTAAAGGCATGGGACCAGAACTGCATGCAGTATTCCAGATGGGGCCTCACCAGTGCCTTGTACAGAGGTACTAACACCTGCCTGTCTCTACTTGAAATACCTCTCCTGATACACCCTAGAACCAGATTCACTTTTTTCACAGCCACATCACGTTGCTGACTCATTGTCATCCTATGATCAACCCTGCTTATCCCAGCCAGGGAGAACTCTCACTCTGCTCAAAGCTGTGCCGTGATTGCTTTCCCTTACTTTAACCACTGATTCTCTCGTTCTTTCCAGGGCACTTTACCAGAGAGAATAGGCATCATTCTATTCCCCCTCCAAATGCATCTATTTAACAGATGTCAAGTCTGTGAAATACTAATTCCATGAGGAACACTTTAAATTTGCAGATTTTAAATAGTTTCTGCTTGTGCCATGGTTTCCGGTTAAATAGTCTTGCCTTGCGGTGCTGCATCATGCTGACACTGAACAGGTATTTTTGAAAGGAGTGATTCTTCATGGTGGTGACATATTTAAAAATGCTGAGTTAGCATTTGTATCAGACACGCAGCCTAACTGCTCAGAAAAGCTGCTTCAAAATGTATCTGCAATAAAGGGGATGAAGAAGTGAGGACAGGATGAAACTACAGCTCTTGTTAAGAAAGCTGAATCTAACTATTGATAGCCATGCACAAATATTTTTTCCAAATATTGATTTTTATGTTTTCAAAGTAAAAAAAAAAAATCTGATCCTTAGCTTTGATTTCAACTTCCTGTTGGAATCTTTTCATATTTTCAGCATGCTATTGAGAAGGGATGGGGACAATCACATTTTTTGGTGAATCTGTGTGCAGAAAATTATCATTTTTTAAATGCCTGAATCAATACTTTCTGCCTATAAAAGCTCCCTTGATCTTTTGCAGAAAACATAAAGTAAGAAGAATTTATTCTGTTTTGCTTTTCACAAAGGCTGAAAATTCTGATATTTTGCTGGCAATGATAATACATAGATATTCGCACATCCCTGTCTATTAATTTTTAGTGTGGGCATTTCCTCTGTCCTGTTATTTCTGCTTTGATTGATTTCCTTCATTTCTGAATGACAGATTATCTGCAACAGTAATTCACTGGTCAAATAATACCTCTACACCTCCAGGCAGTCGATTGTTCCTACAATCAACTCTTTTCAACTCCTGAAAAGAGCATTAGTTTCATAAATGTACTTTTGTTGACATTGGGCTTAATCCTGTTCATCCTCAAGTCAATGGGAGTTTGTCTGTGAATGCAGCAGGATCCATTGGTACAACATTCCTGACTTTAAGAGTACAGACTAGTTCTTCAACATAAATATTGAATATTCCTTACAATATTGTTATATAGAGCAGCGTAAATTAATATTATAACAACATATTTCAAGCATCCTGTTTGAGTTATCACTTCCATTGTCCACCAGATGGCACCATGTCTGTTTTTCTAACTTCAACATACTCCCTGTAATGAATCCCTCAAGACAAACAGGTGCTTTGAGGACCACAGGCCTATAAAGCTTTCATTTGTCTTTGAATTTTCTTCCTTTTGGTCATATTTACAAACTTCCTATTATTCCATGTTCAACATAACCCCCCTCATCTGCTTGCTGCCTGCCTTTTTAAAATGTATACTTTATTCTGAGGCACAGATGTAAGGATATCACACATGATTAACAAGGGGGTGCAGGGGCAGTATATGCTATATTGCAGTGGCTGTCAAACTTTTTTCCTTGGGACCCAGTTGAAAAAAAATTATTTATGCCTGCGACCCATGAATTACATCTTTGCGCAATGCATTCCAGTCTTTTTGGTGGCAGCAGTAGGGGCTGCTGCAACTCAGTACCTGAGGGTCTGCAACCCAGTACTGGATCCTGACCCTAAGTTTGAAAACCACTGCTATATTGCATAGCAGCAATTCCCAGTCTTTCTATGCTCAGGATAACTCTGCAGAAGGAGCTGGAAACTGTATTTTCTCCTGATTTCTTTGTTTCAGAGTTATGGCCCTTCTGGGAGAAGAAGTCAGAGGTCTGGGCCCCGCACCACTCAGTCCCTGAAGATCAGCACTCAGGGTAGCAGTAGACACTTCATCATCTGGCAAGTTCTAAAGAGGTAGCCATGTTATCATGTTCAGTAAAACAAACAAGGAGTCCTGTGTTACTTTTAAACACTAACAAATTTATTTATTGCATGAGCTTTTTTTTGTGAGAGAAATCCTACTTTGTCAGCTTCTTCACTTCTACAAGTGTCTGATGAAGTGAAATTTTCTCCCATAAACGCTCATGTGATAAATACATTTGTTAGTCTTTAAAAGTGCTACAGGACTCCTTGTTTGTTTCATCATCTGATGGAGCTGCTATGCCTCCAGGCTTCAAAGTCCCTCCTCCTCCCCCTGCACTGTGGCTACTCTTCTGTTAGCATAGTCAATGTCTTCCCACAGGGGGTTTCCACAACAATGACTATTACTTGCCCCAGTCTCATAGACTTCAGGGTAGGAAAGTGGACAATATCAGAGAGAATCAAATATCCTGGCCAGGCAGCCAGCTCCTTCCCACAGCTTGCATTACCCAGCCATGGAGGTGCTTCTATATTTTCTCCTTTTCTATTTGTCTGCTGGCTGGATCCTCATGGATTAAATAACCTTTGCCCCAGTAGGTGTCAGAGCTGTGAGATGTCGAAGTTTTAAAATAAATTGCAAAATATTTATTCAATACAGATTGTCATACCAAGAAGAATTTATTCTATGTTTACCAGGGCCAAAAGGCCAGCAGAATGAGAGGTCAATGCTATGAATGGTGTTTGGAGTTAAGAACAAAGTCAAAGACCAGGCACTATCAGATTTGCTCAGAGTGAATATTCATAGACTTAAGAGACCAATGTGATCATCTAGTCTGGCCTCCTGCATGATGCAGACGCAGAACCTCCCACCCACTCTTCCAATGGACACCTAACAGGTGACTGAGTCATTGAAGTTCCCAAATCATGGTTTAAAGATTTCAAGGGATAGAGAAACCACCTGTAAGTAACTCATGCCCATTGTACAAGGGAAGGCAAAAAAGCCCCAGAGCCTCGGCCAATCTGCCCGGAGGAAAAATCCCCTCATGATCCCATATGTGGCAATCAGCTAATCCCTGAACATGTGGGCAAGATTCACTAGCTAAGCAACCAAAAAAGAATTCTCTACACCAACTCAGAGCCCAGCCATTTGAAATCCCATCACAGCCCATTGGCCTATTTACTGTTAGTTGTCAAAGATCAGTTGCCAAATTAGGCTGTCCCATCATACCATCCCCTCTATACATGTCTCCAGCTCATTTTTAAAGCCAGCCAAGATTTTGACCCCACAAATCCCCTTGGAAGGCTATTCCAGAGCCTCACTATTCTCACAGTTAGAAGCTTACATCTAATTTCCAGTCAAACCTTCCTGATGGCCAGTTGATCTCCATTTGTTCTTGTGTCTCTGACCCACACCCAAACCCCAAGCTATGCCTCAGGTTCCCCTTTTGGCTATATAACTCAATCCCAAATCAGATTTTAGTGTATATAACCCCTTTTCAAAGACGTCTTGCTTAACTAATATCTTGTAGGCAGTCCCAGTGTTTAGTTTCCTCCTCACCAGCATCAGTCTTCTCGCCCTTTCTTGTGAGTAGATCCCCAGGAACAGCTTTTGCCTTCTAGGGTTGGCTGCTCCTCCCGTATCCATGCTTGGGTTAAGTCGCTTGATCTGCTGTCTCACTTTGGAGAGCTAACATCTTAGTTATTTGCTTTCCCCTGCTTCCCCCCCCCGCCCCGAACGTTTGTCTTCCTGCTCCCTTTCCAGGAGCTAAGCTCAAGCTATAGGTCGCTCTGGTCTAGTGGCAGACATCAGCTGTCCTCCTGTAGCTTACTGACAGGAACCCACCTCTATCTCCCCACCTCAGATACTGACGATTCTTATGGGGCTCCTTCTGTTGGGTGTAAGCCCTTGTTCAGGGTTTGTCCCCACAGAGACCTTTTCCACTTCCTATGGGTTTCTCTAGGCTGCAGCAGCCAGAGAGTTTCCTTGGCTACTCCTCATCATATTTTTCAAGCAGTCTCCTTTTAACCCCACTATTCCATTTCCAATTAGCTAAAAGGGCACCACCTGGACACTTGATGCTCCCAGGTATTCTCCACAGGGTCGTCAAAGGTCAGTTAGGCCCTGATCTTTCCTGAAGTGCCACTGGCTCTATGATATATTTGTCCAGTATTTCATGATAAACCAGTGATGTGTGGAGAAATAAAAATTGGATCGCTCTTGAAGGGGCACTTTCTGTGTCCCCACCCTGGCCCTGAGGACCAAAGAGGCTCATGCTTCTAGCCCACACCCCTGCATGCCCCTCCACGGGCACCTCCCTGTGAGAAACTCTTTCAGCTACTAGAAAAAAATCCTCTGCACTGAGATAGCAGTACGTGTTGCTGTTGACTAAGGCCGGCAGCAAGGACTTGAGCACACATTTGTTACAAAGCATACATTTGTCCTTTGCGCTGTTGTTTTGTGCTTCATATAAGGTCAACCCAGAAGTGGGCCTGATTTTTGATTTTGATAAACACAGTCATCTTAGTAATAAATAACAATAGTAGCTTGCATTTCTATGCTTTAGAGTCTCTTACCTGTTGAGCTGAAAGCACTTTATAAACTCTAATTAAGCAAGGTTGAAAACTTTCATGTGCAATAGGGAACTGTTACTACAACCACAGACTGTTATTTATGGAATGTCCTCCTTGAATTGATCTGTAACTATGTCCTCCTTTATGTAATCCTTCTGTCAAGTAGCTAGTGGTAGTGCTAAGGGCTTGACACAGAATATCCTTTTTACGAAACAACCAAGTTTGCTTAAGCCCTAGAAGTCCAGGAAAACTCTCCACACCCTAGCTAGGTGCCCTTAACAGGCAGAACTTCTCCACTCACTAGCATACTGTGATTGTGTACAACTGAGGATATCTGTATTAGGGGAAAGCAAACACTGTCATAAACTTGGGGAAACACAACAGAATAAAGATACAAATGAAGAGTAAAATGCTCACCCCATTCCAGGAAGCAGGGCAGCTGTACATCTAAATTCCTTCCCATCTGCTGATGAGAACATCCCACAGGTAACAATGCACCCTCACCCAGCCACCAAACTCCTCTCAGTTTTTTGCTTGACTCCACTTGATGGCCGCATCACTATCTACCTCAGCTTAGTGAAACAGCTTTACTAAAATGTTGCAAAGGCAGGGACTCGTTGGAGTTAAGGCAGCATCACCACCATCATCTCTTACCACAAAGTCTTTAATCAATATCAAAGCACATCACAGCACTCCCAGAAGAAGAGCCAAGAACACAAAGTATCCTGGAGTCAAGTCAAGGCCTAACCATTTAGAAATGAACTGCATGAGCACAGCATCTCTGAGGTACTCTGAAAGCCCACTATCTCCCATAATCTAAATTCATGCCTAATTATGGTGAATCCGTATGTGTAACTAGAGGAATTGTGGGTAAATAGCCTACATAAAGGAAGCCATCTATGGAAACACCCTTCCCTTTTCACCAATGGAGAGAGTAGAAAGCTCTTTTTGCTCTGGAGTGTCTGGCCTTAGGGCTTACATTAAGACCTGCTTCTGCTAAGAAATCAGCTGGTTGATGCTATCTAGCATTAGTCAGAAAGAACTGAGGTTATTTGTATATTAAAAGAAAACCTTTTGGATGATTTTGCAACCAACGAGTTATTTGATGTCTGTAACCATGGCAGCCTATTGATACCCTGGTTCTCTCTTTGTCTTGCTGAAGCAAAATGTAGACATGATATTCATTCAGTAAAAGAATTTTGAAGTCAGGCACATTACTTAAGAAAATAACTGCATCTGGGCTCCAGAGCTGTGTGACTCAGTTTTATGCTAAATTTTTATCAGTTTTACAATCATCTTCTTGCTGTTATTCCTTCTGGTTGTTTGCTGCAGTCCCTTGTTGTGCCTTGTCTTGCCATAGGTTGTAAATTCTTCATAACCCGCAGCGTCTTCTGTTGTGCTTTTGTACAATCCCAAGAGCGATGGGGTCTGGCATCGTGAAGCCCCTCTAGGTGCGACTGCAATATAAATAATAATGTAATTGTTTCACCAATGTAGTAGTAGTGATGATGCTCTGGCTTGATTTTTATTCCCTTGTCCCCAAAAGTTTCTGAGCTAATAAGTGATCTGCCTTAAAATTGCTTGTTGTATCTTTTAGGATTCTATTTTGGCTTCAATTTCCATTTAGAGTATATATGCTGCTACTTGGGTTGCACCAAACAGTGTGAGCTGGGATAGGATTGCTAAACAGATGACTTTGCACATATCTATAAATTGTTTCTGCACTAGCAAGTTGTCTGACTACTATTTACTCTCGGATGGTTTGTAGCAGGATTTGCCCACATTTCTCAAAGAGTGAGTCATTCTTTCACTATAGAACAACTCCTTAGGGTGTTAAAACTTCTTTGGCCTCTCATTTTCATACATCAGAGATAATGCTGGATGATTCTATTGAGAGCTATGGGGTTATCATCTTGAACTCTGAGCTCTACAATTGTCGAAGCAGATTGCAAATGCTGCAAGCTCAGCTTTCTTCCATTTACTGTTGCCAAGATGAGGCACTCGCAGTCTATGAATAATGCAGACATCCTTTCCCCATGATTTTATTACTAAACAGATTAGATTAATGTTGTGCTTTTTATGCCCAGCCTTCTGTTGCTACTGCTTGTACCCCTCAGTGGGACAACTAAACGCCCTACATAGGATGAGATGAATGATTATATATGTCCTGTACTGTACTTTCTGCATTACTTCCCATACATCAGTGTGTTGATTTAAAAACTGTATTGTTCATTTATAATGTTTTTATTGGGCCTGTCTCACTCCATAATCAAAGTTCACGGTCAACATCTCCACTGCTTGGATAAATGAAACTTTTTAACATCACAATAAAGATCATCTGTGCAAGAGACAGAGCGTTCTGTGGGGTCATTCCAAGACTGTGCAAAGAACTGCCACAGGGGCTAAGGACCGTCACAAATCTCAGCACTTCAACTCCATGGAGCATTTTTTCACCATGCTTTCTCTAACATAAGCACAGAGCAACATGTATATTTAAGAAAACAAGCAAACAAACACAAAACCTACCAGCACAAGAGCACACATGCAAGTCTTTCACTGGGGACCAGAGAAAGAAACAAACACTAATTATGTGCTTACTGCACAACTTGAAGATGCTCAAAGGTTATGGAGATGCCGGCAGTATAAGCCCCTCTATAGATTAGATTAAAATAGCTTCTTACCTGTAATCAGATAACTTTAGCATTTATGCTGCTATGATAAGTAATGCCTGACTTAAAACCATGAAATACAGGAAATACAAAACCAAACCAAACAGTTGCATATGTCACCTCCACCCATACCCACAGCAACTCTCAAACCCATGCCATCCTCACCCGAAGCGAATTGACAGGAATTAAGAATAGACACCAAGGTGACCCCAAACAGCCTTAACGCCACCTTCAGTAGTATAATAGAGTTCCTGGAAGCTTGCAGCATCATAAAAATACAGTCTTAGAAGGAGCCTTGAGTCGTCCTTGCCCCTGCTCTGAGAGAGAACCACATAAAGTTAGATCATCTCTGACAAGACATTTTTCCGACCTGATTCTGCTTACTGCTTTGTGTGGTCTTGATTTTAGGTTTCAACTGACTGTAGGAAGTGTAATCATTCATAAAGAGTTTATTCTATTTTTATAATATCAGATTTCTGGACTATCCTATGTTGCTATTTGTAAAGAGGATTGATAGTTTGTTGTATGGGTTGTCAAGAAATTGTTATTGAGGGCTAGGCAAGGAAAAAGTAAAGTTGTGTTGTATACAACATATTCTAAGTATCCAAAAGACTTTATATATTCACCAGTTTGTTGTGGGTTTTTATTTTTGGAAGCATGAGTGATGAAGAAGCTCAAGTTCAAATACTAAATTGCTGTGGTTGCAACTCTGCAGTGCTGAATGTATGTGTGTGCATTAGCTAGCCTGTATTATGGACACAAGGTCCAGGACTTTCCTTTAGGAAAAAAGCTAAGTCATCTGTGTGATGTGATTTTGGAGTGACATTGACCCAGTTTTCCATGGAGTTGTACACTAGCACCAGTCTTATTGGCCATCTCCCTAATGAAATGAAATGGTTATACAAATGATGTCATAGTGCGATGGGAGACAATAGATTTGTTGGCAGAATCTGAGTGTTCAGTCCTAGGACTTGGTTGTAATTTGATCTTCTGTGAAAATACCACTGAAGTAGTTCATCTCAGATTTACTGTTGCATCTTGTTTATTTGCTTTGGTTTAGTTTGACATTCAGGATTCTTTTACAGGGAAGCTGTGCAGGGCAGGGAAATGCTATGTGAAATACATCCTAATGGAGTCACCATCTGGCCAATATTCATCTTGCTTAGTACAAATACCAAGATAGCCCTGCAACGCAGGTGCTAAGGCAGATCATAAGGCACAAGTGACCACAGTAATAAACCAACATGAAATGCAATGTAATTAATGCACCTGATGCTTGGGTTTACAAAGAGTTTCCATGCCGCTTTGTTTTCTCTGTCGTGGTGATGCTCACATTACTAGTTAAGTCTTCCACCTTCACTTACAAACAAAATTTGAAACACTATACATTCCCTTAAACCTGGGCTCTCCAAACTACGGCTCACAAGCCATATATAGCCCAGAAAGCAATGCTGTCTGGCCTACAGACAAGGGAGCTTTGGCCAGGCTGGGGAGTTGTCCTGACCATGCTCAGATGTGTGGCTCAGGGTTGGAGCAACCTGGCAAGTGAGTGACTTGGGACACCCCTGCAGCTCCAGCCAGTTGAGGGGGAAGGGGACCGGGTCGGGTGGTTGGGGAGCTGGCAGGGAAGGGGACTGGAGGTGTCAGGGAGCTGAGGGGGAAGGGGCCTGGAGGTGTCAGAGAGCTGGCAGTGAAGGGGACTGGGGCAGTCAGGGAGCCAGTGGGTGGATGGGTTGGGGAAGGGGCCCTGGGGGTCAGCAGCCACTGGGCAGGTTGGGGAAGGGGCTGGGGAATAAGGGATTCATGGGTGGGCAGATCAGGGAAGGGATCCGGGGAGGGGGGGTTGAGGGGCTGGCAGGCAGTATTGTCAGGGAAAGGACCTGGGGGATTGGGGAACCGGCGAGTGGGTGGGTTGGGGAAGGGGCCAGGAGCTCAGGAAGCTGTTGGGAAAGGGGTTTGGGGCTGGGAGGGGATCTAGCCCACTAGTAATAAAGTAAAAGCAGATTTGGCTCTCAGGTGAAAAAGTTAAGAGACCCCTGCCTTAAACAGTAAGTTAAGTGAAATATCATGGGTGCCAATAAATGTTCTTGTTGTTTTGTTCAGGAGGAAATGTTCTTGTTCAGGATCAAAAAATTGAAAACATGCACGAGGCTATATAGTGCTTAGTAGTATTTTGTTGCATGAAAAAAGCTATTGTCCTCTGTTTGTTGATCTGGTTCCACTGCTGGCAAAGGTTTGTTTTCAGTTTTGTAATCCTTGTTGCTCTGTTCCAAATTCTTTAGAACCAGATGGAATGAATGAAAAGATCTAGAGAAAAAAAATAAATGATTAAGCTTTCTATCAGCTGGATTTCACAGCATGTTCTTCAACTTGCCTCTAACCTACATCAGTACTGAGCACATTTTTGTGAGCCTAAAGCACCCCAGGATGACTTTCATTCCATCTAGGCCAAAAATTAATACCAGTAATGCACTGGAAGATTTAGTGGCACATTTTGTGTGCTTCGGGAAATTATATTATTTTTAAATGTCCATAAAATACAGAGATCTCAACCAATCTCATTAGTCAGCTGACAAATCACAAGTGGATAGAGTGTGTGTAAGGAGAAAGGCAGGGGTCATGAAGTCATAGACAGAGGTCATTGGCAGTATATTTTTTTAATGGATGTTTTTGAAGGGAGGTCTTAAGGATCTGAGAAGCATAAATCTATTTAGTGACACAATGTGAGGAAGGGGAAGGAATCAAATGATCCCCAATCATGTGATAGCAATTTAATAAGTTTCAGAGGGGTAGCCATGTTAGTCTGAGTATAGCAAAAACAAATGAAGTCCTGTGGATCCTTAAAGACTGACCAATTTTTTCAGGCTTAAGCTTTCTTGGACTGCAACCCATTTCCTCAGATACATGATGTGGAAGCTACAGTTAGGAGGTATATATAGATATAGATATAGCTAGATAGCCATATACATGCAGGGGACGGCAAGTGCTAACAAGGTGTCATGGGATGCAGATCCGCACACCCTGGATTATGACCCATATGATTTTCCTGTTCACCTGTACATTGTGATTGTATGATTTGTTGCAAATTACACCATGCAACTTTTCTTTATGGATGCTCATAAGCTGTTATGCATGATTACTGTGATATGTTTCCTGCATAATCATGCATGTGCACAGACGTTTAGCATGTTTAGCATGGCTCAGGGGGCTGTGAGACAGACGGAGCTCTCATGCAGCAACCAGACAAGCACCTGGTGAAGATGGCAAAGACATGCTAATTGAGGTGGCTGGGAAGAAACAAAGGGATCACCTCTGCCTGGAGGGGGAAGGAGTGAGAGGAATGGAGAACAAAGAGAGACACCTGAAAGATTTTAGAGCAGGGGTCAGCAACCCCTGGCACCCATGCCAAAAATAGCACAGGGGCTGAGCCTGAGCAACAGGTGGCATCGCTCAGGCTCCTCCGCTGGCCGCACTCACCTCAGCGCTATGTAGCCAGGAGGCAAGAGCTGTGTGCTGTGGTGTGTCTCCCTGCGGGGGAACGTGGCCAGCAGGAACAAAGACGCTGCAGCGCACGCGGCTCCTTACCCCTGCTAGCCCCAACCCCTGCTGGGCAGGGCTGGAGGGGAGGGGAGTGGGGCGGGTCGGCCTGCCTGCGACTCTCCACCTGGAAACAACTCTAAGCAAGATCTGTGCCTTGCCTGGCCTCAGGCAGAGTTTGGTTGTGCAAACATCTAAGAGGGAACACCTTGAGCATAAACTTGTTTGGACTATGAGGTTAGTTGAAGTAGAAATGTTAGGCTAGCATCTGTATTTTACCTTTTATTTCCTTGTGGTCTCTCCTGACTCATCTATATTGTGATTCTGCCACACTTGGCCATATTCTCACTTAAAATTATAATCTTATTAATAAACTTGTAGTTGTTTTATCTAAAGCTGTGTGATCTTTAGAGAGTATGGGTGAGGAAAGCTGGGCACAATCCATTTCTTTGTGAAATGCACAGACTTGAGTGTATGGTGGCCGGGAGTGGGTCCCAATATCTTTAGATGGTGGCTCCTAGTGTGGTAACTGGTGCCAGGGTGCTTGCTGGGGGCTGTCCCTCAAGGAGCCACAGGGCATACACCCACTGCTTGGGACCGGTTGCATGCCAGAGGCCAGAGTGGACTGACTCAGGAGTGAGTGGTCACTTGGCAAAGTGGGGCGAATCGTGGTTCAGGGGGTGGGTATTGGGAGTTCACAGCAGCACACTGGAGTGGATCTGGGGAGCACCCTGTCACACAAGGTCAATTCCGTTAGGGTAAACAGGCCCGTTCACAATGGTTGATTAGAAGGCGAGAATGTGTGAACAAGGACAATTACTTTTTGTAATGAGATAATCATTCTAAATCCCCCTTCAGACCCAATCTGATAGTGTCAAGTTTGCATGAGTTCCAGGTCTGCAGTTTCAGACTGAAGTCCATTTCTGAAGTTCTTTTGTTGAAGTATGGCAACTTTCAGGTCCACGACAGGGTGTCCAGGGAGATAGGAGGGTTTAATGGATGTTACCATTTTTTATGTCTGACATGTCCATGTATTCTTTTGTGTAGGGACAGTCCAGTTTTCCAACGTACATGGCGATGGGGCATTACTGGCGCATGATAGCATATACCATGTTAGTGGATATGCAGGTGAATGATCTCCTGACAGTGTGGCTGATGTGGTTACAATCAGAGATGCTGTCACTGGAGTTGGTGTGTGGGCAGAGTCGATGTAAGGCAAATGAAAGATTTTGTGACAGTGAAGCTTTAGGGAGCAGTGGGGGCCCCAGACATTCCACTCTGCCAGGCTGTGTAGTAAACAAAGTAATCAAGTAATGGGCTGTACAATTGTTAATATTTAAGTAGTTTGTAGATTTTTGGATAGTAGCAATTAAAGCCCATCAGCAGCAGTCTACATGACCAGAAGTAGGGCCTGATCACTCCTCCCCGTAAGTGATGGGCTATAACAATAACTCATTCCCAGGCTTCAATCAGACTTCACTGCAGGATCTCAAGAAGAGGTGCCTCAGACAATACACTCTCCTGCTGAAACCCGCTGTCCCCTGGGGTCTCTGACTGCTGAAGGGGTGTAAACTCTGTATTTCTTACTTTAATTTTGACTTCAGTAACTTCACCAGTACTAGGTAATAGGCAGTTTGTTGAGTATTTTGATAGCCAATAAAACTGCTTTGTCTGTTACCTATGTCTTGGTGTTTGCTGCTACTGAGTCCTCAAACCTTGTCCCACTGGGGAGGGGAATACAGGTGGCAACAGAGTTTGTTGCAGGGATAGGTTCCTGAATTAGTGTTCTTGTTGTATGGTTGCTGGTGAATATTTGCTTGAGGTTGGAGGCTGTCTGTGAGCAAGGATTGGCCTTCCTCCCAAGGCTTGACAGAGTGAGGGATCATCTTCTGGAATAGGCCATAGATTCTTCATGATGTGTTGGAGAGCTTTTTAGCTGGGGGATGTAGGTGATAGCCAGTCATGTTCTGTCATTTTCTTTGTTGGGTCTCTTTTGTAGTAGGTGATTTCTGTGTACCCATCTAGCTCTGTTGATCTGTTTCTTTATTTCCCCAGGTGGGTACTGTAAGTACATAAAATACCTTGCGTATCTCCCAACGACTTACTAAATATTTCCTACACACTAAGCTAAGCCAACTGGAAATGTCTTCTGGTTGACTTATCAATACTCCAATTCCAGGGCTGGAGTTGCTAGGGGAAATTCTATATCAATTACTCAGACTGTTCAGTCAAACCTGGAAGATCACACTGGCGGCAGTGATTTTGCCACCATCAGTATAGACTTAGCCTAAGACTATTAATAGATACAGGTTAGGAAATGACTGTTGATACCATCAGGTCTCAACTGCCTCTATTTTGTATTTTCTTTTTAACTAATAAGGTTTAACCATTAGGCTATAGCTACACTGGCAACTTAGTCCAGACTAAGCAAGCTTCATCTGGACTAATTTCACCCAGATCAACATTAGGCTTTGCCTAGTTTGAACTAAGAAATTTCTTAGTTTGAACTAGGCAAAACTTAGTGCGAACTAGTTAGTACCCCTGCTCAGTCCGGACTAACGGCTTAGTTCAAACTTTAGTTTGAACGAGGTGCTATGTAGACACAGGCTAAGGCCTATTTCAAACTAAAAAAATGTTCAAACTAAGTCATTAGTTTGAACTAACCACATATCTTAGTTAGAACTAATTGGACAGATTTGTGATTAGTTCGAACTAAAATGTTCCTGGTTAGTTCAAAGTAACCTTGGTAATGTAGACATAGCCTTAGAAGTTTGTAGATATTAGCTTCCCTGTGGTCTTTGCAGACTGGTAACCCCAGATCCCTCATTCTCCAAGTGCACCTTTGCAGGGAGCAGAAAAATCTATTCTTCCACCGGAGAAGTGGCGGTCCATGACTAGAATGGTACGTTGAGTGATCCCTCACATTTGATCTGGTGTGATCTGTACCTGCCATCTCCCCCTTTCTAGACAGAGCATTAGGCTTCACCAGAGCTACACGGGGCCTGTTTTAAACTGTGAAACAGTCTAGGGCTATTAAAACCCCAGAGTGCAGTGCAGCATTTGGAAGTCACTGGAGAATGATAAAACATTGCCCAAACAGCACTTGTAAGCATGTGTTCCCCATCTGTACAGCTCTTTCACTCAGCCATCTCTGTACCCATTGAAGGCAACCAACTCCACTGAAAATCCATTAGAGCTTAGCTTCTGTGAAAATCAAGCCACTTACTTAGGTGTCCATTTATGGATTTACAGTGCCTCACAATAGGCATCCATGCTGGAAAATGCCCTCAGTGACTTAACCTACACACATGCAGCAGGTGTGTGGCAGAGCTGGAAACAAAGTCTGTAGCTGCTGATTCTCAGGCATCAACCCCAAGACCATGGGCCCTCTTCAGAGACTAGTGGGAGATACTTCCTCTAGCAGAGCTGAGACAGTGCAGTGGAGATTGAGGGATACAGAAATAGCAACAACTGCTGGTAGAAAAAGAAATAGCTAACAGGCAAATGCAAGGAAAAATAAGAATGCCTCACTAAAACTGGACTAAGGCCAATTTGTTAATAAAAATCAGTTAGTTTGATTATCTTCCTCATTTGTTTGACACAAACCAAAACATATGATAAAGTTAGATCTCACACGTAGAAAATATTTTAAATTAATTTTGTTCCCTATTGCAGTGGTTCCCAATGTGTGCCCTGGGACCAAAAGTGGCCATTGGGGGTTTTCCAATTGGCCTGCAGCTCCCCTCCTGCTGGGTCCAGAAGGAAGCCACTTCCTAAGGACCCAGGAGGAACACATTTTTGCAGGGCTAAAACACTCGTGCGGACTTTTTGCTGCAGCCAAGGAATGGGAGAGCAGCCCCCCCCGCCGTGCCCCTCATCTGTAGCAGGGAGCACAGCAAAGCGCTCTGCCTAGGTTCATCAGTGCGGGGTCCCTGTTGGATCCAGAGGATGGGGAGCACTGATCTTTCTTTCCCCTGACTGCAGACGGGAGCCATTTCCTAGGGAACCCAGGTGGAGCAAACACGGCAGGATGTGTGCAGTTTTCCTTTTGCAGCCAGGGAGACAGGAGATCAGTAAGGAGGCAGTCCCCTTGCTAAACTCCTTCCATCTGGCTGTAGGGGTGGAGAATCTTCTGATTGGAGAGACTGGCAGCCCTTCAGGGTTGTAAAGATTATGTCTGTGGCCCTGTGAACAAAAAAGGCTGGGAACCACGGCTCTACTGTCTCTTTTGATCATTTTTGGCCTTTTAAGTTGATGAAAAACAGCACATGGATGCAGTAACCATAAAACTGAAGAACTAAGAGCACTTGCTAGAGCCAGCCACCCAAACATTATTGTGTTGGAGCAGTGCAAGTATCCTTCTGTTACTTTGCTTCGCTAGTGCCTTTCCAGCTTAACTCTAACACTCTGATTTCAGTCCAGTTTTTGGTTGTCTGGACATCGCCAGTTGCACTAAGCTGTGGAGTAGTTTTTGATGCAGAACCAAATCTAAGGGGAAATCACCAATATAATATCCACTTCTTCATCTGTTTGAGCATTTGAGGCCAGGTCTCCAGAGGTGAAAGGTTAATGTATTAAGCTGTCTGCTTTAATTTATCTCTAAACCCTGAGCAAATTTATTGAGAATAGAAAGAATGAAAATGTTATCTGATTTATGAGAGAGTGATTTTTTGTTTCCAGTTTCTTTTACAGCTGATCAATTCGAACAGTGTTAAGGACAACTCGAGTAAATACTCACTTTCAAGATAAAAATATATTATATGGCATTAAAAATGCCTCCCCAGACATGCTACCATGCACAAATGCAGCAGTTACCACAAACTACACAGCCTACTCTACTCCACTTTAGGCAGTGGGAGGAACTTCTCTTTGCCAAAGCTGGAGAAAAGCACTCAGATTCTACCAACCAGAAGATCTGAGATTGGACTATATGATATTAACCCAATTAAATTAGTTATTTAAATGATTTGCATATGCATATAGAGTATTTGTGGGCAACTGCTGACAGCAAGCTACTGTGGACATACAGTTGTCCATGCGTAACTATGAAATTCTGCCCTACATCATATAAATGGTTCCATTAATTGTCACAAGGCAAAATTTCAAGCACATTTTGAATGTGAAACAAACAAGGAGTCTGGTGGCACTTTTAAATACTAACAAATTTATTAATCGCATGAGCTTTTGTGATTTAAAAACACAAAACTTGTTATGGTCACCATTGAACCTGTCAGGCAGGGGGAACATGAGCTTGTGGGGCATGAGCTAAAGGTGCCGAGTTCAAAAGGGGCAGCTGTGTTAATCTAGTCCAGTAAAGCAGGTCCTGTGGAACTTAAACACTAACAATGTTTTTTATTGCATGATCTTTCATGGAAGAAAATCTGCTTGCATGACCACAGTCTGTGCCAGGAAGGTGGCATCTTTGACCTTCAAGGGCTCTCTGGAGCCCAGGAGTTCCAACAAAGAGGTATCAGTCTCTGTAAGATCCATGCTTCTTGTACCAATTTCAGATCATGTATTGGTTTGTGCTGTTGAGGGCTGCTCAACCTATCAGAGATCTGCATGTGGAAAACCATACGTAGAATCATAGAAACTGGAATGGACCATGAGAGGTCACTCAGTCCAGTCCCCTGCACTCATTGCAGGATGAAGTACTCTCTTAAACCATCCCTGACACATGTTGTCTAACCTACTTTCAAACATTACCAGTGATGGAGATTTCATAACCTGCCTAGGCAACTTATTCCAATGGGTAATGATCCTGACAGTTAGGAATTTTTTTCCTAATGTTCAACATAAACCTCCCTTTCTGTAATTTAAGCTAATTGCTTCAAGTCCTATCATTGACAGTTAAGGAGAACAATTTTTCTCACTCTTCCTCATGGCCTTCTCTTAGGTACTTGAAAACTGTTGTCATATCCCCTCTGTCTCCTATTTTCCAGACTAAACAAACCCAGCTTTTTCAATCTTCCCTCATAAGTCAAGTGTTCCAGACCTCTAATCATTTGTGTTACTCTTCACTGGACTTTCTCCAATTTGTCCAGATCTTCCCTGAAATGAGATGCCCAGAACTGGACACAGTACTCCAGCTGAGGCCTAATCAGGGCTGAGTAGAGCAGAAGAATTACTTCTTGTGTCTTACTTACAATACCCCTGTTAATACATCCCAGAATGGTGTTTGCTTCTTTTTTTTTTTTTTTTTTTTTTGCAACAGCGTTATGCTGTTGACTCATATTTAGCTCATGATCTACTATGACACCAAGATCCCTTTCCTCAGTACTCCCTCCTAGGCAGTCATTGCCCATTTTGTATATGTGCAATGAGTTGTTGTTTCCTAAGTGGGAGTCCTTGTCTTTATTGAATTTCATTCTGTTTACCTCAGAATATTTCAGCAGTTTGTTCAAATAATTTTGAATTGTAACCTATTCCTCCAAAGTACTTGCAACCCCTCCCAACTTTGGTATTATCATCAAACTTTATAAGTGTACTCTTGTGCTGTCATCTAAATAATTGATGAAAATATTGAAGAGAATAGAACCCAGAAACAATCCCTGTGGTACCCTGCTCATTATGCCCTTCCAGCATAACTGTGAACCATTGATAGTTACTCTCTGGGAGTGGTTATCCAACCAGTTTTTCACCTGTTTTATAGTAGGTCCATCCAGGCTGTACTTGCCTGGTTTGTTAATGAGAAGGTGATGCAAGACCATATCAAAATCCTTACTAAAGTCTAGGTACATCACATCTACTGCTTTCTCTCTGTCCAAAAGGCTTATTACCCCATCATAGACAGCTATCAGGTTGGTTTGACATGATTTGTTCTTGACGAATCCATGCAGACTATCACTTAGCACCTTATTCTCTTCTAGATGCTTACAAATGGATTCCTTAGTTTTTTGCTCCATTATTTTTCCTGGTACAGAAGTTAAGCTGACTGATCTATAATTCCCTGGGTTGTCCTTCTTTCCCATTTTTACAGATGGTGCTGTATTTGCTCTTTTCCAGTTCTCTGGGACCTCTCCAGTCTTCCATGATTTTACAAAGATAATAGCCAATGGCTCAGATATCTCCTAAATCAGCACCTTGGGTATTCTAGGGTGCACATCATCAGGTCCTGGTGACTTGAAGACATCTAACTTGCTAGGTAATTTTTAACTTGTTGTTTCCCTATTTTAGCTTCTGATCCTATTCCATTTTTACTGCTGTCCCCTACATCAGGTATCCAGTCACCACCAACCTTCTCAGTGAAGACTGAACAAAGAAATCATCTAGTTCCTTTGCTATTTCCACATTTTCTGTTACTGTTTTTCCCTATTTGTTGAGTAACAGACCTATGCTGCCCTTGGTCTTCCTGTTTCTAATTTATTTAAAAAAATGTGTTTTTGTTCCCCTTTACGTCTTCAGCTAGTTTGATCTCAGTTTGTGCCTTGGCCTTACTGATTTTTCACTATACTTGTTTATAGTCATCCTTTGTGATTTGTCCAAGTTTCTACTTTTTGTAGGACTCCCTCTTCATTTTTAGATGATTGAAAATCTTCTGGTTAAGCCAGGGTGGTCTTTTGCCATACTACTTATCCTTCCTGCACATTGGAATAGTTTGTTCTTGTGCCCTTAATACTGTCTCTTTGAAAACCTGCCAATTGTCTTCAGTTGTTTTTCCTCTTAGACATGCTTCCCATGGGATCCTACCTATCAACTCGCTGAGTGTTCTAAAGTCTGCCTTCCTGAAATCCAGAGTCTTTATTTTGGTGTTCTGTCTCCTACCATTCCTTAGAATCATGAACTCTACCATTTCAGGATCACTTTCACCTAAGTTACCTTCCACTTTCAAATTCTCGACCTGTTCCTCTGTCAAAATCAAGTCGAGAATGGCCTATGCCCTAGTAGCTTTCTCCACCTTTTGAAATAAAAAAATTCTCTCATACATTCCAAGAACTTGTAGGATAATCTGAGCCTTGCAGTATTATTTTCCCAACAGATGTCTGGGTAGTCAAAATACCCCATCGCCACCAAGTCCTGTCTTTGGTTGATTGTGTTCATTGTCAAAAAAAGCCTCATTCACTTCCTTTTCCTGGTTGGGTAGCCTGTAGTAGACCCCTACTGTCATCACACTTGTTTTTAACTCCTTTTATTTTTACCCAGAGACATTCAACCTGTCTGTCTCCTATTTCCATCTCTATCACCATCTCAGTCCAAATATACACAGCAACACCACCTCCCTTTTTCCCCTGCCTATCCTTCCTAAGACAGCTATACTCTGCTATGTTAATATTCCAGTCATGTGTATTATCCCACCAAATCTCTATGATGCCCAGGAATGGTGCTACTATTTCTGGCGCCCCCCCCCTGCAAGCAGAGCAGGCACTAGCATGATAAATGATGTCACAGCACACCGCAACAGCGTTCTCCCCATTTTGGCTCCCCTCAAGCACTGGTGCCCCCCTGCAATGCTTACCCAGCTTACCAGGTTGTGCTGATGATGCCAGCAATGTCATAGTTGTGTTTAGCTACTAGTATTTTGAGTTCTTCCTTCTTATTCCTCATACTTTTCTCCTTAGTATATAAACACTTAAGATACCGACTTGATATCCCCTCCAGGTTCTAACTAGTCTTTCTTTTATCCCCATTGTTATAGCCCAGGCTCCCCCCAAGTTCCAACCCTTCCCCCAGGGCTCCCTGGTTTTGACTTACCTGTGGGCTTTGGTCTCCTTCCCCTTTCAAACCTAGTTTAAAGCTCTCCTCACTAGGTTAGCCAGTAGATGTCCAAATAGGCTCTTCCCCTTCCTTGTTAGGTGGACTCCACCTCTGGCTAGCAGTCCTTCTTCCTGGAAGAGCATCTCATGGTTGAGGCAGCCAAAGCCCTCTTATCAACAGCATCTTTGCAGCTAGGCATTCAGTTCCAGGATGCATCTGTCTCTGTCCAAGCCCCTATCCTTGACCAGAAACATCAAAGAAAACACCACCTGCATACCAGACTCTTGGTGGTTGGAGCAGGTGGAGGAAGCCAGGAATGGGGACTTGGAAACAGATTCCAGAACCAAGCGTCATATCAGAGTCAGGGGTATTGCTGCCACTGGGCCCAAGCGGCTGCAGCGTCAGCCTTCCCTGGCAGCAGCAGGAGCTGGATCCAGGATGGTGCCGCATACCACCAGCCGGCAGCGGCAGGGGCCAGATCTGGGCTGGGCTGCCAGCAGGAGGAGCCCAATCTGGCTCCCGAATCAGACCCTGGGATGGGATTGGGCCTTGGGGTGGGGCTGAGTGGCAAGGGGTAGGGGCCTGCGCTCAGGCCCTGAACCTTTTTTCAGGGCAGTGACACCCCTGTCAGAGCTGAATTATCTGGTGTGTGGCAGGGCAGGGGCAGGGGCAGGAGCAGGAGCAGGACAAGTTCAAGTTAGGAGTCAGCTTGGAAGAAGTAGGTGCTGGGGCTATCAGCTGGTTATGTCTACACTGGGGGGGGGGGGACGTGGGAATTGACTTAACAAGGTTGACTCGAAGTCGACCTTATTAAGTCGACTTCAGGCTATGACTGCAATGGATACAGTGCAGACGTACCTGGGGCTGCCCTGTCCCTTGCCCCACCCCTGATCCCAATCAGGCTCCTGGAGCCCAGTCTGTCTCTGTGGGCCGATTCAGCCCCAGCTGCTGCTGGCAAGTGGCTGGGAGTCGGATCTGGCTGCCAGACCCTTGCCGCAGGCAACGGGGACTGGAGGCTGCCTCCTGCCACCTGCAGCAAGGGCCTCGGATCCCGATCGGTCTCTTAGCCCCTCTCTGAAGGCTGCAGGAACTGGCTGCCAGTTTCTGCAGCCTGTAGAGAGGGCTTGAGAGCCCAGTCTGGCTTCCTGCACCTTGCCACAGGCTGCGGGGGCTAGGATCCCGATCTAGCTCACAGAATCTGTGAAAATAACCAGGCTCCGAGCTGCTTGTGCTGCAGAGCAAGCAGCTGGGAGCCAGGTCAGGCTCCCAGTCCATTCCTAGCCCTGGCAGCCTGCAGCAAGGGGCTGTTGGCAGTGGCGTCGCTAGCATTGGGCACGCTGGGGCACGTGCCCCTGGTCCCAACGCTGGTGTCCTGGGTCTCCGGCCCAATTGGGCTGGGGATCCAGGGCCCAATCCCCGGCTGGCCACTGCAGTGGCAGTGCCGTCCCCGGCCGGGGATCTGGGGCCTGGCTGGCCGCCCGGCAGGCTCCGCCCCTGGCCAGGGATAGGGCTAGGGGGAGGCCACACCGTGGCGAGTGGCTCGGCCGCGGTGCGGCCAGAAGCAGCCGCTGAAGCCGGGCCCGCGCCCGTGGCGGCAGGCAGCCAGACCCCCGATCCCCAGCCAGGGACGGGACCGCTGTGGCTGCCAGCGGTCAGGCACCAGATCCCCAGCGGGGGATCTGGGGCCTGGCTGGCTGCCCACAGCTGTGGTGGCCCTGTCCCTGGCCCAGGATCCAGAGCCCGGCCAGCCGGCCGACTGTGATGGTGGCAGTCCCGTCCCCCACTGGGGATCTGGGGCCTGGCCGCTGGCAGCCGTGACAGCCCTGTCCCCAGCCAGGGATCGGGGGCCTGGCCGCCCGCTGCTGCTTCTGGCAGTGCCGCACCACGGCCGAGCTGCTCAGGGCCGCGTGGCCTCCCCCAGCACTATCCCTGGCCAGGGGGTAGGGCGTCTCCCCAGGGGGCAGGGCCTGCCCCTAGGGGCGGGGGCTGGGCCCATGCCCCGGGTCCATTGCCCCCCCAGCGACACCTCTGGCTGTTGGCCAGGGCAGGAGTCAGCTGCCAGGCCCCACAGCCTGTGGAGAGGCACTGCGAGCCAGATTGGGCTCTCTGCAGCTGGCAGGAACCAGCTGCCAGCCCCGCTGCATATAGAGAGGGGTTGGGCACTGGATCTGGCCCCCCACAGCCTTGCCACATGGTAGGAGCCAGACCACCCTCCCCCTGGGGCCAGATGGGGGGCTGGAGCTCAATCACACCTCAGGGCAGGGGAGGGGGTGGGTCCTGTGCTGTAAAGTTGACTAAAATGCTTGTTAACTTACAGGGCAGGAATTATTTAGTCAACTTTAGCAATTGCTTAAGTCAACTTAATAATTTGTAAATATAGACTGGGTTCTGCTTAAGTTGACTTAAGGGGCCTTACGTCGATTTAAACCCATACTGTAGACATACCCAGCTGTGAGTAAACGCTTTGAGCAGCTAGCTGCTGGGCTTAAGAGCCAGTCTGCTGATTCTTCCCACCAACTAGGCAGCACAGTCAGGCAGTCTAATACTGGACAGCTGTACTCAGGAAGTCACCAAAGACTTCTTCTGCAGGCCCTTACGCCTGACCAAAGTGGTATAAAGTGGCCTCAATGTAACTGAGACGCAGATCCACTTCTTGACAGATATCCAATGATAATCCCAGAAATTTGACACTGAGGAGAGAACTAGATTGCCTTTTTATTTATTTAAGGTCAGCAATTTTGAGTGCTTGCACAGGGAGCAGGTTTGTCTGCTCTGGCTGCTGAAGTAAGTCCACTGGCTATAAAACAGATCTGGCACAACTAATGGCAGTGCAGACTTCCTCACGATATCCTTCCAACAAAGTGACGAATAGCAGCAACACAGGTCCATTCAGCCTTCCCAACTGCAGCATGACCCAATGCTCTGCTTTTATAGGAACAGTTCCGATATTCAGAGCTGTTGTCTTATACAGGTATCTATTACCCCCATTGCCATGCCAGTTTTCCACACTTACCACTGGGTCACCCAACTTATCTGTCATATCACACCAGTGCTAGTGGTTTGGGTGCCATACCTGCTCATTAGGCAATGGTCTGAGACCACTCGATTATTGCAGATAGGACCAGGAAGGCATCAGATGCCCATGATTTTCAGCAAAACAAACAAGGAGTCTTTTGGCATTTTTAAAGACTAACAAATTTATTTATCACATGAGCTTTCATGGGGGAAAATCCCACTTCATCAGGTGCTTGAAGGAGAAATATAGATGGAGGAAAACAAATGCACAGAAGTGTAAGACATAGCATCAGGTCAGCCTGTTAAGCAAATCAGTGCAGTTCTTTAGATTCAAACAGTGGAGAACAGCATGTTGGGGGGGGGGTGAGGGAAAAGGGAAAGCAAAATTACCTGTTGTAATGGGAAAAAAAAAATCATAGCCCCTCTTTAACCCAAACTGACCGTGTCAACTCTGCATATCAAGTCCAACTCTGCAGTGTGTCTTTGAAGTGTTGACTTGTTAAACATTTACCTAAGTACAGCTATTAGTAGACAATTAATGGAGTGATCAAGAAGATTGAAGTGTTCCCCTACTGCTTTTTAAGTGTAGTGGCTGATATCAGATTTGTGTCCATTTATACTTTTGCACAGCAACTGTCCTGTTTGTCCACTGTAAGGCAGAGGGGCATTTCTGGCAGGTGATAGCATAAATCACATTGGTGGATGAGCAGGTGAAAGAGCCCTTGATTAGGTCCTATGACAGTGGCTTTTGTGCACCTATGTGGGCAAAGTTGGCAAGAGGGTTTATTTTAGGGATATGGGCCTGCTTTAATGTTTCTGTTGTTAGGTCTGTAGTTGTTGGTGAGTATCTGCTTAAGGTTGGTGGGGGGCTGTCTGTAAGCAAGGAGTGGTCTGCCTTCAAGGCCTGAGAGCGGGAGGTATCATCTTGCAGAATAGGCTGTAGATCTTTGGTCACATGCTGGAGAGCTTTGACTTGGGTGTTGTAGGTGATGACTAGTGGCGTTCTGTTTTCTTTCTGGGGCTTCTCCTGTAGTAGTTGATCTCAGGGTACCTACCTGCCTCTGTCACTCTGTTTCATTTCCACAGGGGGGTTACTGTAGTCTTAAGAATGCTTGATAGAGATCCTGAAGGTGTCTATCTCTGCCTGAGATTAGGGAGCAAATACAGTTATATTTTAGGGTGTGGCTGTAGACAATAGATTTAAGTGGTGTGTCCTGGATAGAAGCTCAAGGGATGTAGGTAACTATAATGGTTTGTAAGTTTTTGGTGTAGGATGGGGTTTATTTGTCCATCACTAATTTGTAGTGTAGCTAGCACCTCTGCTTGATATGCAGAAGGTCCTGGGTTCAAGCCCTTGGGGGTTGGACTTGATGATCTCATGAGGTCCCTTCTAACCCTATGATTTGATTCTATTCTATTCTATCCAGAAAGCGGATCTCCTGTGTGGAGCATTGCAAGCAGTGGTTGAAGTATAATCTGATGGGACCCAGAACCCTCCTAATCTATGGGCCCCCTTCCTGTTTTTGTCTGGGCCCCCTTATGCATGTGCAGGCCCAGCCAAGATAGGCATTTTTGAGCCCCATCAGCTGTTTCCTCACACATGTAGCACAGTCTCAAATCCACAACATCACCCCAAGCTTGTCCACTAGTGCCCACCTCAGACCCCTCTTTCCCCATGTCCTCAGCCCCCATCCCCACCTCCCCCATCTTCACTTCACCTGACTTCAGTCCCCCAACATCATCCACACCTCCACGGTCGTCCCCCCCCACTGAGTTGTCCTTACCCCTTCTTGCCATCCTACTCCCCCATGCCCTTTCTCTGCTGTCTGACTGTCCCCAATGCCCCCAAGGGCCCCCTTACCTGGCCACTAGGCTGCTGTCTCAACCTCAGATATGGGGCAACATACTTGAGGTGCTGCGCTGGGGCAGGGGCAGGGAGGCTGCAGCTTCAGCTGGCCAGCTGGGGGGGGGGCACAAGGAAGGTGAGGATTGGTCTGGGCTGCGCATGCTGCCTAGGCCCAGCAGGTAGAGATGTGGCTGCTGCAGGTGCCAGGAAAGTGGGGAAGGAGTGGCTGGGCTCACTCCTGCCTACAGTCCCTTGAGCTGGCCCTGGGGGAAATGTGGTGGAACGCAGCGTTCCACCTCCGTTTTCTATTTTTAGTGGCCCCGGAACGCTGGCTGCTAAAAATGATGGGCCCCAGAACACTGTTCTGGGCGTTCCAGCTTACTTTAACCCTTGATTGCAAGCTAAGGTTGATCATGGAGTGGAAATTGTTGAAATCTCTGTGGAAATCTTCAAGGGCATACTTTCCATGGGTCCCAAAGATGTTATCAGTGTAGTGTAAGTAGAGGACTGGTATTTTAGGATGAGACTAGAGGAACCAGGAGTGTCTGGAGTTTTCAGGTTAATGGATCTTTGGTAGTAGATAGAATATCATCGACCAGGGTTCTGGGGTATGTGTGTCTGCTTTGTTTTTTTTCTTGGTTTGCTTCAGGGAGTTTCTTGAGTAGGTGGTGTAGGTCTTTTTGGTATTCCTCAATGGGATCAGAGAAAAGTGGTTTGTAGAATGCTGTGCTAGAGTGTTGTCTATAAGTCTCTTGATTGTAATCCACTTTGTTCATGATGATGATGATAGCGCCTCCTTAATGATAATGTCAGAGCTGTTTCTGAGGCTGTGGATGGCATTGTGTTCTGCATGGCTGAGGTTACGATGTAAGGGATGATCTTTGTCCACGATTTTCAGTAGCCACTAACCAGCAATCTAGAATTTCATAGCCTGTCCAATTAACAGCCCCCTGAGCCATTCAGACCCCCCACAACTATGTGTTATGTGGAAAACCGTCCAGTAAAAGGCTAGCACAAAACTGGATACTTTTGAGTGCTAGTTTTATATTCATCAAAATCCAGTAATTATCACTGGATCTGCTCATTATTGACTTTCAATGTTTAATGAGTAGAAATGACATTTTTAGTCATTATAATTGAAAAACATTATCTACACTTCCTCATTTTCTTCTTAGCAAACCCAGTCCTTTATACCCCAATTACATTTTATAGATATTTAAAATTTCAGGTGGGAAGAAGGAGAACTCGCTTGTACCCCAGAATCATCAATTGATGTCAGTGCTGCTCTGGGAATAGTGTGTAACTGTTAATTGCTGCTCCAGAGCCAGCAGATGGTGCATATGGCACCATTTAATGGAGCCCCACAAAAAAGAGTGGCATCTGTTTGTTTAATCTCTTGGCAATGGAATAGCAGATTTAAAGAACAAACAAAGCAAATTGGACCTTTAGATTTGGATGTTCCCCATCAGACTATAAGTGTTTTAAGTCAAGACAAGTAAGTCAAGTGATGGAAAGTACCAATACAAAAATTTGAGAAGTAAGCAAGGTACATTAACATTGGATCCTTAAGAGGTTGTTAACATACTGTAATGAACCTCCATAATGAGGATTCTGTATAAAATTGAGACACTGTCCCCTTCATCAGGAACTCAGATTAAGAGTTTGAGGGATCCTGAGAGCCTTCCAGAAGGTCGTTCTGTCTAGACTTATTCACACAGGCTTGAAAGATAGAGACAAATCTTGTCTGTCTCTCTGTACTACACATTTCTTTTTATTGTCTACCTTGTGTCGCTTCAGATGCCTCGCTGATACATTTAAAATGAACTACACCACATGAGGAAGGAGCTCAAGGCAGCTTTGTTTGGCTATATGACTAACAGCTGAGCCCAGCCAATCAGAAGCAAATTGTTTCCATTCCAATTTTAACTAAACAAAAAGCAAACCTCATTCATGGAGACTCATTACAATAGGAATTGCCATAGTAGAACAAACCAATGGTCCATCTACAGTAGTTCATTTTAGCCAGTCTCTGACAACAGCCAAACCTGAATGCTTTAGAGAAAGATGCAGATATTCTCATAATCTACTGAATTATGCAATATGGTGCCATAGGGGAAATTTCTTCCTAACCCCAGCTGTTGATGAATATATGCCCTGAAGCATGAGGATGATAACTCTTGTAATTAAATCATAGCTGATCTAGGTAGTGCATCCATTTTTCTCATGTCTCATTCTCATCGTGGAATGTGCTACATAGTTTGCTTGAACTGGGACAGAGTTCATATTTTAATGTCTATTTTAAAACAGAAAACAATATATTGTGACATCTTGGAAATGTTTATTAAAGGTGCTTTATGATGGGACCAAAATCCTTGTGTTAGCCTGAACTTTCAAGGTCTGCCCTATATAAGGACAAGATAGCTATACTGCCCCAAGAGGATACCTGGGAAGGAACTGTGGTTTAGGGGATACAGTTCCCGCCGTGCCGCGCCCCCCCCTGCTCTGGAGAACAAGGGCTAGAAGAAGAGGAGGAATAATTTCTTGCAGCCTCTTTTCAGGATGCAGCTTTCTTCCCCTCACAAATCTAGCTAACGCCACCCAACCAATTTGTTCACTGGGGGAAAACCTGGGCATGTAGCTTCTGGTCATCTCCTCGGGCAAGGAGGCCCAGTCAGAGCAAGGCTCTAAGATGAGACAGCTTTACTCACTCTTACTCCTCCACTCATTTAGTTTGAGGATCCATTCTATTTCTCATTTTTTCTCAGTCCTCCGTCAAACAAACTTCCACTGATCTTAAGTGGAGTTGGAGTAAAAGTGAGGCACGCTGGATTTGATCCAATCTAAATAGTTGTGAACAGTTAATAATGGGTGACCTAGACTCCTAACTGGTTGACTTCTTCCACTACTTCCTAAACCAGTTCTGTCTTTATATTAATAACAGCACTGTATAATGTGAGCTTCACCTTGAACTGTGGCAGCTTGATATGACATGCGATGCTAAAACAAGTATCTAGCTGAATGCACAGGCCTTTTGAAAAAACACATCCATAGGCTTTCAATCACTGATGCTGGCTTTCCACTTTTTGCATAGATGTGAATAGGATTTATAACAGCTGAGTTCTGTTCCCCTCTGTATCACTAACTTGCTGGGTCACCTTAGAGATTTTGCTTTGCCTCAGTTTCCCCATCTGTAAAATGGCTATAGTGATACTGACATTCTTTGTAAAGCACAGTGAGCTCTACTATTGAAAAGTGCTATGGAAGTGTAGCCCTGCCAGTCAACTAGCTCAGCATGAAAGAGCTTAAGAAAGGGACAGTTGGCTGTGTGACATTTTACACAACTTTGGGTAACAGGGCTCAAGTTTCCTTTTTTGGTCCTCTATTGTGTATTCACTTCATACCAGACCTACTCAAACCAACCACTAGGAATAAAGTTTTATTTTGCCAGGAAACATAGAACAGGATTACAGTCTAGTCACCTCCTCTCTGCTTTCCTGCTGTATGCAGCCAGCCTCCCTCAGTGCTTGAACTCTCTGCTGGGAGAGCAGAGGGTATATTCTATAATGCAACAACCCCCCTTACAAACCAAGCCTAACTCCTACAATAACTCATCACCAAAACAAACAAACCAGGATCAACTTTCATCTCATTTAAACTCCTCTCAGGGTGCTCTAAGTCCTTTTTGGCCTACCAGCAAGAAAGCAGAGATTACAGTCCACTGGCCTCCTCTCTGCTTTCCTGCCACATTCTCCCAGCCTCAGTTAGTGCAGAAACTCCCTGCTGGGATGGGCAGCGGGTACTTTCTTGCAGAAGTTCTCCCAAGAGGCCACAGTTTGTAGCCCACAAGTGATAGTTCCCACTGCTGCTGTTGAAGCACCCTGAACCTTGGGCTATAGTTACAATGTTTATTAGTAAATATTATGGTACAATACAGTTATTATGAAGATCCCAGTTTATTGATGTGCACCCCATTGTTTATAGAGCTCCCTTTGATGGTGTTGATCCAGTTTGGTGTTTGCAGAAGGTTAAAACTCTTCATGTTGCCACCTGTGTAATGTAGGCTTTTAAGGTACATTCACCTTTTTGCTCACAACCGCTATTGTGTTCTGTACTCACAAGTTAGCACTAGGTAGTTGATCAGTTTTTTTGGAACATATAATGAAGTCTTAAAAACTTAATCAAGCACCAGCCTGCGATGTGTGAAATGGTGGATCAATGCCTCATAGAAGTGTATGTTACAGCAGCTCTGTAAGCAAGGTATAAAAGAGAGCACCTGATACTCAGAGTTAGAACATCTTATACAATACATTTGGATTTATTTTGTTCAAAACAAGGAAAATCAAAGGCTGTGCAGCTTGAATATTGCATTTACTGGCAAATATTGCAGCTAGAAGTTACAAGAAGAATATGCAAGTATTTTTGCCAGTGACTATCTATGGCAACAGTCAGTTCTCAGCTTTCTTTGTGCCACAACACAGCTGGCAGTGTGCCCAGCTGTGCACAACACAGCACCTTCACCACTGGAATATGCCCCCTGCTGTTGAAACTCCCACTGCCACCGAAATTCCTGGCAGCAGCACAAACCCACCGCTGCCCCAGGAAGCCTCTCACCACCAGAAAAGACCCTCTGCTGCTTCAGGAACCCCCCCCCCCCACTGCTGGAAGAAGACCTCTCAAGGGGGGTTGGCATTGGGCAGATTTGTTTCACCGATGTGCCACGACACACTTAAGTGTTGCAATACAGCAGTTGAGAATCACTGAGCTAAGGTACTTACAGTATCAGATTTCCTCCCACTCACCAATGTATTTATTCTCACAGAACCCTTGTGCATTTGGTATTTTGAGATCTGGAGACAAACTTTCAGCTGGTCTAAATTGTTATAGAATTGGTTATGTAGCTGCAAAGCTTTCTCAGTTAAGAAGCTGTAAAGGAGTATCTACTGTATACAGGAGCTTCTTTAGGTTAGGCCACTTTCTTAGGGTATGTCTACACTGGAGGCTCTGTTAAGTCAACTTAACAAGTTCAACTCTAAGTTGAACTTGTTAAATTGACTTGAAGCATCCACATTCCAAACTCCTCCTGTAGTCCGCCCATGTCCCATCTACACTGACTTAGGTCAACTTCAGCCTCAAGTCAGCCTTAAGAGGTGGTGGTAAATCCACTTAAGGAAGCGCTTAGGCCAACTTAATAAATTCCCAGTGGGGACAGAGATTTCCTTAGGTTGACTTTAGGAAGGTTAATTTGATCTAAGGCTCCAGTGTAGCCATACCCTAAGTTGTTTATTATAACCCAGTTGCAGGGTTTCTCCTTTGTAACCATTTCAAAGAAGTGAATAACATTTTATATAGTGAAAGAAAGATTAAATTTAATTTTGAGCCATTCAGTGCTCACTAATATGAGCTGGAGAAAATCTCCGGTGCTTGATAACCCTTTGGCATCCGTCTTTTAAAGTTAGTGTCTTCCTATCATAGTAGCCTGGATATATATATGGAAGTCAGTGAGAGTGCGGGCACTATACTGAGGTAATCTGATTTTCCTTTTTCTGTATTTACAGAGTGGCCTCTAAAATTGTGTGATTTCCTGAGGAAGCAAAATGCAGTCATCATAAATCAGGTTAGAAAGAATGCAAGTAAGCAGGTGTTTTTGACTTTTGCTATATGAGACTGTGGTTATGAGTTTCTTTGTACCAGTTCCAGAGATATTAGATCACAGCTACCCACTTACTGAAAGATCTCTGGAGAGATTAAAACTTCATTTTTTTTTGTTTGCCTTTGAAGCTTCAGCACACTGCTTTTCACTCTCTTTCCATGCCATTTAAAATTGCTGCATAGTGCATATAATATTTTGATTCAACCAAACATAGATAATGGCATATTATGTCATCTTTGCCTTCTTGGTGGAAGGTCCATTAAAAAGAATTGTAGATTGTGTTACTTAAATTAGATGAGGTTCATATCGCCAGGTATGTGAATGCCTCAGGGAGCCATTGGTGGAGAAGTCAGAGACCCTTTTTGGATGATTGCTCAAGGAATCATCTCTGATTTAGTCAGATTTACATGAAAACCAGATATAGAGCCACAGGCCTCTAAGAAGACTTCTTTAATGCAGTGAACAGAGACTTGTGTTTTACTGAGATAAAGCAGGATGTCATCTGTGAAAAGAACAATTTTATGTCCTTAGTCATGGATTGTGATGCCCTGAATCTCTGGAGACACTCTGATAGCTATGGCAAGTGGTTCAATGGGCAGAGCACTCAGAAGGAGGTGGCAGAGGACACCCTTGCCTTGTGCAGATCTTTAAGGAGACAGTCGGACAGTCATTCAAAGAAAGGAACCTCAGAGTCATTCAAATAAAGAAATGCACAGCCTCTAGTTTTGTCAGTTTAATGAACCTTATTCACAGAAGGCAGTGCCTTGTTATTGTCAAGTTGCACTTTCAGAAAGGAGAAAGTAAAGGCCAGAACTCATTTTCTTTGGACTTTTAGAGACAATTTCTTTCTTCCTTTCTAATTCTGGTGGAATCACAGTATTTTCCCAAGTTCAGTGACCTACCTGCTTTATATAGACTAAGGCTTCTCTCCCATGCGTGTATTCTGATGGCAAACAGAAACATTTATAGTATTTGCTTCTTAGCTAGGAAATGAAATTCAGGCACAATTGTGAGGTAAATGATTCTAAGGCTATGTTCACTCACAAGTGCTTGTTTCGAAACAAGCCTGTTTCGAAATAAAGCCTTATTTCGAAACACCTTATTTTGAAATAACAAAAAAGTGTTTGTTTTCAAAATAAGGGAAAAGGAGGGAATCGAAATAGCATGTCCAGTGTGACATGCTATTTCGAAATAGGAGGGGGGGGGAGGCCCTGTGCTGGGCCAGGGAAGCCCTGCCCCCAGGATTCCCCTGCCCCCTGTGGCTCTGGCCAGGGGCAAAGGAGGGCTCCCCTTGCCCCCCTCGCCACCTCTGCAGGGGGCAGGGAGGCTCCCCCTGCCCCCCCCTTGGGGTTTGGCCCCAGGCAGGGGGGGTTCTCTTCCAGCCGGGGGGGGAAGGGGAACCCCCCGGCCCAAGAAGACCCCCCCCCCCCCAGCAGGAGCCACGGGGGGGGGTGGAGGAAGCCTGGGGGGGTGGCGTGCCCTGGGCTTGGGGGCAGCCCCAGCCGGCTTACCCCCCTTCCCATTGCCAAGGGTAGGGGGGCGAAGGGGGCTGAGGCTGCTGTCCCCCCCCCCGCTCCCAGCAAGGGAAAGTGGGGGGAAGCCAGCTGTGGCACTCTCTGACCCCCTGTGCCCCACTCAGCACCCTGGCCAGGGTGCTGATCCCTGGCCAGGGTGCTGGGGGGGTGGGACCTTCCCCCCCAGGGTGCTATGCACCCTGGGATGAAAGTCCTTGTTATTTCGAAACAAGGGTTGTTTCGAAATAACATGTCCAAACAGCTTATTTCGAAACCACTGGTTTCGAAATAAGCCTCCTTTCGACAGCAAAGTGGGTTTAAGCTGTTTCGAAAGGAGGGCTTTTGTTTTGAAAGGAGGAGCTCCCTCCTTTTGAAACAAGAAAACATGGTTTGGACATAGGGACTTTTATTTTGAAACAACCAATGTTGTTTTGAAATAAAAGCCCTGTGTGAACACACCCTAAGAGAGCTACTTTCTCTGCTCCTTCCCGGCTGGTTTGCTATGTTGGACTTTATGTAATGACAGCAACAATGTGGATAAATAATTGATAAGTTCCAAAAGCAAGTGAGAACTCATATAGGCATGTGACCCCTGAGGGCCTTGCTGGAGCTCTTGGCATAATTAAGAGCTAGGCCTGGCCTTGGCAAAATAGCAACATGTTAGGTATTAGCTAACCCAGTAAGCACATTCCTGACCTCAGTGGATCATAAAACAACACCCAGAGTTCCCAAGCAGCTAGACAAACAAATCCCCAAGAGATGGCACAGGAACACACTGAATCCTCACTAAACAAGGATGGGTTGATAGGCTAATGGGTGAGGATGTTTTGTTTGAACTAGCAGGAGGATGGTGTAAGAGCAGTGGTGCCTGGGTTATCACACAGACCTTTTTGGCATCAGTGTATAAAAGGAGCAGTCATAGGAGGGGCATCTTTGTGTTCATCTATGGGACAGTATCCTGGTGTGCTGATTGAACTGGTACCTTGTCATGGACCACAGTAGCTTACCTGTAGGTCGCAGGAGGCACTAAGACAATGCTCTGTCAACAATAAAGCTGGCCAAGTGCCTTCGCCATCAAACCCAGCCTGTGATCTCTCTTTATGAGCAACATCAAGGTCTGCTGAATCAACATGCTTCACTCTTTGGCAGTGTAGTTAATAAAGGGAGCTCCAAGAACACTGGCTCAAGCAGCATTAACAACTCAGCAGCGTTAGCGACACTCGGCACCACCTACAATGCTGCCCTGTTCCAATTTTGACTTTTTAACATGTAGTTCCCTCTAGAGAGGCCAGAAATATCATTCATTTAATGGAAAATAACTACATACATCATTGCATAAGAGCCCTTGTGCCTGCAATACATAGTAGTATTGCAAAACTGTATACAATCACATGATAGCATAATTCATTTTGATGGTGGAAAGTGTTAAATGTGATAAACATTATCACAGTCATTTATCTAGAACAAAAGAGAAACTGCCGATGCATTAAAATGTTGCCTTTCAAAGGTTAGTTAGTATTAGTATTTATACAAATATTAAGACTCTCCACAACCATTACATGAGCTCGGATAAATACTTCAGTGTAAATCAATCACCAACGATGTTGGGTTAGGAAGAAAATGCCCTACTATAGGCATTACACTGTTGCTGCACAACCGATTCAACACAGTTCGACTTGTTTTTCTGACTTTCAGGTTCTGAAACTTCATGAAGGCTTTGAGTTTTCTACCAATGCACCAAGAAGAACCTCTTCTGTTGTTATACATATGGCTTATTTTCTGGCTTTCGGGTTCTGAAACTTCATGAAGGCATGGAGTTTTCTAACAGATTGCACCAAGAGGAACCTTTTCTGTTATATACATTTTAAAAGAAAGAGTTAGATAATTAAATATCCCACCATGTAATTTCAAGATAATTTTATCCTATAAAATCCAGTGCAGCAAATAATTTAAATTGGTATCCTATTTATGGTTGACAAAACTGCTCACTACCATCTGCTTCACAGTTTTAATAGATGGAGTGTTAACTGCATGTTGCTTGAAATTCATTGCGACTAGGTTAATTAAATGGCTGTGCTTCACTCACTGCTCTCTGGTAATAAGATGACAACCTCATCTGAATTTATTAACCCTTGCCATTTTTAGTACTCTTATCAACCATTCAACCACCTTCAGTCAACAAACTGAAATAAATCACTGTAGCACCAGACATAACCATATTGGCTAACAAAATAGATATTGATTAGCATCTTCTAAAACAAATATGTCAATTCCATCAGATTTTATTTCACAAAGGTCATTGAAATCTTTGGGGGAATTAATAATAGGAGCAAATTATGATGCAGTATGTTATTACAGAAACCCCCAACCATCTTTGCCACTAAGCAACTTAAATAAAGGCTTTATAAAAGAAAACTAACATATTTGAAGTCTCCAACTTCATATTTCTGAAAATATAAAGAAATGAGTTCATTCCAGAAACACTCACCATATGTTATGATTGTTACCTGCCCATTAGCTTGCCAAGAATGGCCACAGAATGAAAGAATGTGATCTTCAGTCTCCAGACCGAGGACTTTTTAATCAGGAAAAAATGCGGAGCAAAAGTTTTGGTAGAAAGTAGATATCAAATAGTCTTCTGTAGTGACTCATACCTTAGTGATAACAAATGTGGTGTTCACTGGGAATTTGAATTGCAAAACAAACTATTCCACTAAGGACTGTGTTTGTGAACCAATGATAGTGGTGTGTCCACTGCACAAGATAGTTTAGTGTTCAGTGTGTCATTCTAAACTGTTCTCTAGTTCAGTGGTCTTAACCACTGTGCCGAGACACTACTGTGTTACCACAGAGCAGTAAGTGTATCACAGAGAGCTGGGGAGATGTCTAGATTTGGTTTGGGAAGGGTGGGCAGGTGTGTCACGTAAGATCAAGGTAGTCCACCAAGTGTGTTGCGACCCACAATGTTGAAAACCACTGCTATGGTTCACTGCAACAACTGAAGTTAAGTGAGGAATGCTGCCTCACTCATCAGCAGTTCCCTGTAGCAAGTTAAGGAAAATATTGCCAGGATTGATAGGAAGAAATAAATCCTGCTGTTCTCCATTGTTTATGCTCTATTGTTCACTATGCTTATTTCTACTGATTGCAAAGTATTAAATAAAAACATGAAAATTCATGGTTTCTTTGGCATTGTGATTACAAACAGCATAACTGGGCACTTGAAAAAGCAGTCGCAAAAGTTGTCATTCACACAATGAAAAGATGTGACTAAGATTTTTGTTCACAGATATTTTATTTAACGCTTGGATCCAACATTAGTTTTGATTATATACTGAAGACAGGTTGCCTACTGCATATAGGAAAGTGCTCCTTCTTGTATGAATATACATTGCTTCATTACTCTTCATTACTCTTTATTGCTGTAGGCCAGAAATATTGCTTTATTGCTTAGGCCAGAAGTATGTAATTTCTTCTTTGAATTCATGGGACACCTCAGTGCACTGCTTGCTTTCTTGGTTTTAGGCAGAGCATCAATCACAGATGAACTCTTCATATTGCATGTCACATGCAAGGTGGGTGAAGGATATACAGAGCAAATGGACCAAAGGACTTTCATCAGTGGATAAAGCAGTGGGAAGTATGCCTCAGTGTTGGTGGCCATTATAACACATATGTCTCAGTGCTACAAGGTGATGTAGCAGCATCAAGGCTAGATTAGCACATGGGCTTTAGGGCCTGAAGCTCTGAGCCTCCGGCGAAGGTGGGGAGGGGACAAAAATCCAGCCCCCTGCCACTCTTCAAGCTGCTACCTTTGTTTGCAGGGTGCGATATTCAACCTGCTGCCAGGCTCTACCCCTGGGAGCCAGAGCTGTAAAAAGTGCTGAAGAGCAGCACAGGAGGGACTGGATTAGAGGGAGGAACAGGGTGAGAGGTGCCAAAGGAGATAAAGGGAGCAGGACAGGACAGGAGGAGGTAAGAGGATGGTGGGTGACAGGAGGGCAGACGAGAAAATGCAAGGGAAGCAGAGGACAGGGAGGTTGGGAGCTGGGGAAGGAGGCTGGACCAGAGGTGGATGTGAGTGTGGGAGAGGCTGGAGAGAAATGTGAGAACAGGAGCTCAGCTGCTCAAGGTGTCACAGCTCGCAGCCAGCCAGCCTCCAGCCCTGACCTGGGCGTAAGAAGGGACCCGCGGAGAGCCTGTCACAGCTGCCTTGCTGTCCCTGCAGCAGAGAAAGAGAGCAGGTCATGAGCCCATAGACCCTCCTCGACTCTGTGGGGGGCTGCTGCTGCCACCGGCAAAGGAGGACATAGGCCCACAGACCCCTTCCATGGTGTGCTGCTGCAGATGGGGGGGGGATGCCAATGAAAATACAGCCCTCCAGATGCCAGACACCCCACTATCCTGCCTCCAGGCTGGCCACTGGCCAGCCACGGGCCCCACAAAATCTTAAACTCTGGGCCCACAAGGGTGTTAATCTAGCCTTGAGCAGCACATCACCCTGTGCTGATAGGGTACAGTATGGGGAGGGGTGACAAAATTAATTCCTGTACTCAGGTGGAGACACACTGAGAGGGAAACAAAAGTATGTGCAATGGTCAGATACCCCAGCTGGCATAAAGTGGTGTAACACCATTGAAGTCAGTGGAGTGACATCAATTTACTGCAGCTGTGGATCCGGCCCCTCATGTTTCACGTCATAAGAAACATTCTTTGTATTCTCTCCCACTTCTTTTCTATAAACATGCTCATTTAGACTTGATCTGGATGGAGGACACAAACTGGTGTAAAAATCAACACAAAGCCATTGCTACCTTCACTGTTGTGATCTTTGCCTGGAATTTTTGGAAACTAGTGATCTCTTCCCTGCATTTTAGATTTTAAGACTTTTCAAACAGAGAGATTCAGGCACAAATGCACACAAAGTCATTTAAGATGTTTAACTTGCCACTGGCAAGTTATGTTCTTTTCAAAAAAGTATCCTTAATCACGCATCAAAGCCACTGGGCTCAGACTCATTCACTTATCAGAGATACATATTAAAAAGTTTCATATGTCAGGATTAAAGCTAAAAATCACAGATGTCTTCCAAGCCTTCTCCTCCTACAGTCATACGCATCAATACAGTTATTATAGGCCTGGCCGATTCTCCCTTTGCAGATGGCCACTTGGCTTCTGTACTGGACCAAGCCTTTGGATCCCATGGATGTGCTACACTCACTGGGTCTGAGCAAAACAAACAAGGAGTCCTGTGTCACTTTTAAAGACTAACCAACTTATTTATTGCATGAGCTTTCATGGGGGAAAATCTTACTTTGTCAGAGGCTTTGAAGATGGGGAACTTAATGCACCGTGCGGCTGACGAAGTGGGATTTTTTCCCACAAAAGCTCATGCAATAAATAAATTGGTTAGTCTTTAAAAGTGACACAGGACTCCTTGTTTGTTTTGGTGGACTAGACGAAAATGGCTACCCCCTCTGGAATTTGTCAATATGCATGGGTCTGAGAAGTGTCCAGACAGTCTCTGAGGCTACGTCTACATCATGAGTGAGGCGGTGAGATCCCCTGACTCACATACACATACTCACAACAGCTTGATGAAAGTTAGTGCAAGTACAAATGGGATAGCAACAGCAGCAGGGTGTGGCTTAGCCATACCAACTACATACCCACCCGTTTCAGAGGTGCAGGCATAGCCATGTCACAGCTGCCCACACTAGTGCAGCTACAGTGCACTATTTATACTCGCTGCGTTCTCATCAATCTACTACGAGTACACGCACACAACCAGGGGAATTGCATCCTGGAGGGGGTATACAAATCCCACACTGGGTTCAAAGAGGTTAAAAAATATGGGGCTCAGTTAGCCACACCCCTCTGGGTCTGCTGACCACATTCCAGCTGGAGGTGCAGATTATAAGAGAGTTCAGAAGCTCAGGCAAAGGATGGTGGACTTGAGAGAGAAATCCTTCAAGAAGCCAGACAGCAGGCTGAGTCTTGAGAAGGGACACGAGAACAGGTAAGGCCCAGAGCCTTTTGCAGCTACCACTAACCCCCTTTGAGAACCAGCAGGTCGCCTGTGCCCTTGCTTCTTTGGATGCCCCCACCCCATTTTTTTTTCATTTGTTTTGAGGAGCAGCTGGCTGTTTGGGCTACAGGGGCCATACCACAAACTGAAGGAAACTATTGGTAGGAAATAGCATAGGGAAGCAAATTTAGACACTGTGCAAACCTGTTTTCTTTGACCCACTTCTAGGGTGCAGACTTCCTGCCTGGTACACCATCTTAGGATGTCAAGCTCAAGTATTCAGGTGCCTTATGCAAGTACTGAACCCCTCTCAAGCCTCTCCAGTAGCTTATGTACACTCTCTCTTGAATCCCAGCCATGTAAACTCTCCTGTCCATAGTTTAACACTTCAGGGACCACATCAGTTAAAGCAGGGAATGCAGTCTTTGCAAAAGAGTGTCTAAAGCATGCACACTTTACTCTTAGGAAGTACATGCCAAATAGACATACCTGTGGAAAAACAATTAACAATTGCACACAAATCCCTGTCTTCAGTGTCCACAGCTCTCCTAATTCTTTTTTAGATTTTGATTAGTGTCCTTTGTGGAGGTGGAAGACAAGGTCCCTCCTATCCCCTTCTGCCCCCTGCTCAGTCTTCTCATTCTAATAATCATGTACCTGTCATTGCTAGAGTGGCTTTTTCTCAAGAGCAGGCTATAACACCTTTTCTTTTTTTTTTTTTTTTTTTTTGGGCCATCCCCAACACCCTCTCCTCACCATGGTTATTAAAGAGTCATTGCTTGCTAAGAGGCATTAGCAAGTCGATAGTCATTGGTCAGTAACCACTGTTGTCCTCCCAGGGCAGAGATTTTCAATTATTGATGGCTCTTGATGATCTGGTTTCAGATCCTCAGACACTGTCTTCTAGTTTTAATTCACATTGAAGGGTACAGTCAGAAACAGAACTTAAAAAGATCAAATGGAATTCTTAAAATAGACACATTGCCCAGACTGTCACAAAAGTCAAGATTTTTGGCCAGCCAAAATGTATCATATTTCATCCTCTGTTTATACATTTTCCAAACATCCATCCCTACCATTCCAGCATAATCAACCAACCAATCTAACAAAATCAAATAAAGTCAAATCTATAATATCTGGCCTGTGTAGAGTACAAAGACCACTAAATTTTCTTAATTCTTTGTTGGGATGGACCCAAACATCCATAGCTGCAACTGGCTATACACCCTAAACCATCCATTAGTTATATAATGACTGCAGACTAAAGGGTACATCGTCCCCCAAAACAAACTAAATTATGAGCTGACCTACTACACACCACAGACTGGGACAAATGTGAAAAATTTGGAATACAATTGTGATAGTTACCACAGCTGCAAGTTTACATCATGAATGTTTCAAAATATAACAGGATACAGGAGGAAAGTTAAAGTTTGTGGAAGCTTATTACTAAGTTTCCAGACTTACAAATATTTCTCTTATTGATGATGTAATTTTTACCTTCGAATTTCCTACATTTCAAACTATTTAATGCAACAATAATTGTATTTTTCCTTAGACAATTGATCTCTATGTATGACTGTATCTCAATCAAGATTTTTTGTATAGGATTTCTCTATAGAGGCAAGGTTAGCTGAATGTATTATTACAGGGCAAGGAGAACTGTCTTGAGTTCCACTTAAGAAGACACTATTATCCTACAGGCCAATAACGCTTTTAGGTAAGTATTATTCATTTGGTATATTGAGATGTTTAGACCCACTATAAACTACTCAAGTTCCCAGATGCATTCTGCTCATGTGTGCTTTTCTAAAATCCTTCTGTCAAAGTAGCCAACACATTGGCTTTAGAGCATTGTGTTCTAAGGGAAAACAAGATGTTACATAGGTAATATAGGTTAACATGACATCATTATTACAAGGCAAAGTTCAACCCTGTGTACAAGGCACATGCACTAATTACCGATAAGTCCTAAATGAGCTTGGTTTTTAGTGCTTCTGTAGGAATTAAATGATGTATAGGCTTGGTGAGCATGCTCTGCAAATAGGTGAGCTTTATTTATGGCAGTGACTTTTCAGAAATAATTTTGATATGAAGAGCGAATGTCTTCTTTCAAATGTATTCTGGTGGTCATGGCAGATAACTCACATCTTCCATTATCTCATATGCACTGTTTCCTTTAAGCTGCGCGGCCCCGCTAAGCCCCCCCCGCGCAAGGAAGGCTGCTGGCAGCCAGAGGCCCTGCTCACAGCTCCTGTGGGGCAGGGAGTTATTAAAACTCCCGCCCACAGAAGCTCTAACAGAGCATGCCCAGAATATCTGAGCATGCTCCATTAGTGCTTCTCCGGCCCAGGAGCTGTGGCAGGGCCATGCAAGGTAAGCGGGGGGGTGGGCCGCCAGGATTGGGCCCATGGGCGGGCGGGCCTCCAGGATCAAGCCCGCGCAGGGGGTGGGGGGCCCCGCGCAGCGAGCAACAGGAGTTGCTCAGCTGCCGGTGGGCCTTAGAGGGAACATTGCTCATATGACTCTCAGTCATATCCAACAGTGTTGTGGTCTCAGATATTCTCTTGTGGTTGCATAGCCCAGTCTATGAGGTGCATGATCATGCACAGATCTCTCAGTGAACACTTGGCATGACTTTGGTCCTTTTCCAATCAGTTTTTTGAATCTGCCTTTGATATGGTTACAATCTTTAGTAACAGTTGCTCTCCCTCATGTCTGTCCTTCACTGTGTGCTTGAAGTTACCAACATTTATGTCACAAGTCGTGATTCTGCTTAAGAGCATCTTTGCAGCATGTACATTGAACATCCTTTTTGAACTTTTCCAAGTTTCAGCTCACCACAGAAAATTCTCTGGGGGGATCTACCACTACAAATTCTGGTAACATAACTTGTCCATCTATGCTGAACTTTGATAATCATTGCCTGGATAATAGCTGATTTTACTCTTTCAAGGATGTTAATGTTTAATACCTTTGTCTTCCCAAAGTATCTTCAGTATAGATTGAAGACTGTTTGTGAAATGTTTCATGTTGCTTGATGTGTCTGTGGTAAATTATTCATTTTTCATGCCTATATAAAAAAAGAGATGCTGTCACTACCACATTGTATATCATCAAGTTTGTTGACAATTTGATTCTGTGCTGCTTGCATATCCTATGGCAACGTCTTATGAAAATCTCTCATAACTGTTGCATTGTTTGATGTTTCTTGATCCAGGGAACCATCACTTGAGATGGTATTACAAGGTTTATAAAATGATTGACATTCTTTAGTTTAGTACCGTCACTGAAAGTTTGGCTCAAGTGGTAGTGGTCAATGGCACTGGTTGGAAGAGGACTTCAATTTTTTCTAGGTTGATAATGACTCCAAACTGTTTGCTTGCCTCTGATACCCTGACAAGAATAAGCTGTTGGATACTTTCACTGTGACTGAATACTAAAGCACAATCACTTGCTAAATGGTCTTCTCAAGGATTTTATCTTTACAATAAACTTTTGGATTGAAGAGTTTTCCATTTGTTCTTTGCTTTATGTAGATGCCCTTTAGATGATTATCAGCTGTGTAATCAAGAACAGCTGTGAAGAAGAGACCAAAGACTAGTGAGTGCACACACAGCCCTGTTTCACATCCCATTAAATAAGAGGAATGTGTTGGAAAGGTTGCCATTGGCTAGTACTTGATGAATCATGACTTCATGGAAGTGATGACTATTGTTCGTAAATTTAGTGGGCCAGCCAAATTTCACTAAAATTTTCCAGAGGTCATTTCGGTGCAGTGTCAAATGCTTTTCTTAGATCAATGAAGACAGTATATATTTGCGTGTTTTGTTCAATCTATTTTTCTTGAATCTGTCCCACAATGAAAATTATGCCTGTGGTGTTCTGACGTGATCTAAATTAACATCAGATCTCTGATAGAAGCTTCTCCAATATCATTTGGCAAGCCTATTGAACAAAATTCAAGTGAGGATTTTACCATCTAGAGATGGCAGAGAGATGTCTCAGTTGTTGCCATAGTCGGGTTTGTTGCATTTATTTCTGTATAGTTTAACTATGATTGGATTTTTTTAAATCCTAAGGAATTTCCTCTGTTTCCTCAATCTCATTCATAATTTCATATAGATAATTGGTGTTTTGGGACCTTTAGGATTAAAGATTTCAGCTAGTATGTTGTCTTTGCCTGGAGATTGGCCTGACGATTTGTTTGACAACATTTTGCATTTCCTCTGTAAGAAACTGGACAATTTCCTTCATGTATGGGTCACTGTTCTCTCTAAGCTGTGTGCGCGTATGCATGCACACAGGTCATGAAACCTGCGCACACAACAAAATAAAGTGTGCACAAAAAAATTCAATAGTGCTAATATTGGTGCTCACAAAGAAATGTTTTTGTGCACATGAAGAAATTGTTTGCGTACACAGTCTACAAGTAATTAGAGGGAACACTGGTATAGGGTGACAGAGTAGTTTTTAGCACTTTTGGGTTAATGGTAGAGGGATTGATAAGGAGTTCTTTCAAATACATCTCTCCTACTCTTGGTTAAGTTGGAGCCATATGAACACTTTAGTGGAGCTGGTCCTGATTTCAGTGGGTTGTAAATGGCCTCCAGAGAGTCATAAAACAACTTTGTGTTATTAGCATTGGCATAAAGCTGTACTGTTTCTGCTTTCTTTTTCCTCACCAATCATCATATAGGACATGAAACCATGTTTGAGTATTGGCTTGCTGGTAGTTGCATTTGTCTTTCTTTGATGTCAATTTGTCTTGGCAAAACAATAAACACACACTTATCTTTTCTTTGAGGAACTTTTGATTTCACCAGCATTTATCAATGACAAAACCAATTCTAGTGTCATCTTCAGCTTTTGCCTAGAGTTTCTTCAGAGGCTTGGAGAATGGACAATTTGAATACAGTCCACTTTTGGACAGTGTTATTGGGAGAGGTAATACTTTCAAATTTTTTCCTCCATATTTTCCCTAAGTTTTTGTTGATGAAATGTGTTTCAACTTTGGTGTGTTCAACTTCAATTTAATCTGTTCAGCATTTCTTGCTGAAGGGCAACAGCATGTATATTGAAAATGGTTCTGACTGTTCTATGGTTAGTCCATATTTTTTAAAATACCAACTTTTAAGGCCAGCTACACCTGGGTAGCACAAAGTGGATGAGTATCCTGGCCAGTTAAACTGTGCTTACAGCAATAGTGCATTATGAGAGCAGCACAAAGCAATCAGAGTTCTGGTGAATGTGGACTTAACTGATAAATGATTTACTGGTTTAAAAGGCTGCATTAGTCAGGGCTAGATTAATGCAAAGGCTGTAGGTGCTGAAGCTCCTGGCCCTGGCCTTAAGGGGGGCTCTGGGCTCCAGCACCTATGACCCCTGCAAAATCTGGCACCCCATTGTGGCAGCCCACTCAGCTGCCCCCCCCAATAGCGCTGTGGGGGAGACGCTTGGAGCAGGAGTCCCAGTACTGGGAGCAGGAACAGTTCTAGCGTTTCTGGCACCCCCCCTGCAGTGCAGCAGATGCTGGCATGGATGAATGACATCATAGCACAGTGCAACTGTGCAGTCCCCATTTTGGCACCCCTCAAACATTGGCACCCCCTTGCACACCTTACTGGGCTTACCATGTTGCACTGGCCCTGACTGGGAGAGGGGGGGCTTGAGCCAGAGCCTGGGCTCTGCACTCCTGGCTCGCCCTCAGGGGTGGGATGAGCCAGCCCTGTTTACTCTGCTGCATTCTGGGGTTGGGGTTGGGGCTGGGGGGGGGCTGGCTGGCATGCGGCATAGCCAGGGGTTAAAGTACAATTTGGGGGGCCCTGGAATGCTTCCACAAAGGTGGCTCCCTCCCACATGGTGGGCCTCCCCCAGACACCAGCTCCTGCTCTCCCATGTGCCAGTGCCCCCAATACTGCTCTCCAGCACAAGCAGGACTGGCCCCGCACTTACCAGCAGCGGTGCAGCTACGGAGGTGGGGGCAGTAGGCCCAAGGTCAGGGCAGCAGTGCAGCTCCGCAGGAGGCAGCAGGCCCCAGGTAGGGGCGTGGTGTGGAAGGGAGGGGTTTGGGGCACGGCTTGAGCCCCCCAGCAATGCCCCTTGCCTCTGCTTCCTGGAATGTGGCTGAACGTCATTCCGGGGCCCCTAAAAATAGAACGTGGAACCAGAACGCTATGTGCTGGGGCCTCCTGTTTTTAAATGGTGGGCCCCAGAATGCAGCATTCCAGTTCCATGTTCTATTTTTAGGGGCCCCAGAATGCTGCGCCCCTAAAAATAGTGGGCCCTGGAATGGTGTTTTGGGGTGTTCCGTGTTACTTTAACCCCTGGGTATGGCCTCCAGTGCAGCCCTCTGGGATCCCCAGGGCCCCATAATCCATGCGTGGCAGTAGTAGCAGTCTCATTAGCAAAGGGTGCGCAGTGAGAGTCCCAAGTCCCAGCGTCTCTGCTTTAAGAGATCCACCTGTACTGCTGCCTCTATGAGCTAAAGAACAGACCTATGAGGATCGTTCAAAGCACTGCTGGCCAAACTATTACACAGATACAGAATCCTTAAGAACAATGATAGCTGGGCCAACTAAAGTAACCAATAAGAACTCTTGCTATGTGCCTAGTCTCCCTCATGCTGCCAAGTCACAGCCATCATATATTCTTGCATATAAATTACTTAAAAAGGAAGCGTGGTGACTGCTTGAGTTACTTCATTGTGAAATGCTCAGGGAGATCAGAGGCTACAAAACCAGAAAGCCCTAGAATAAGGGGAAATTTAAATTTTCCCCATATTGATTGGATGCATGCTACCTCAGGATAAAATGCAGAGATAAAATTTCTAGACACCATTGGTAACTGCTTGTTGGACCAGCCAGTGCTGGAACCCAGAATGGTTGGAGGCAATTCTCAGTTTAATCCTAAATGGAGCACAGGATCTGGTTCATGAGATGAATATAGCTGAACCACTCAGTAATAATGCCAAAGTGCAATTAAATACAGTATCCTTCTAAGAGAGAAAAAATACTAAGGAAGCATCCATCACAGTAGCATTCTACTTCAAAAAGGAGAGAGACAAAAAGGAGGTGACTAGTTCAATGGAAATTAAAAAGGAACTTTCATGAGTGAAGTGCCGGCAAACTGCATGAAAACTACTAAAAAATACCTTAATAAAGACTCATTCTATATGTGTATATAAACAAACACCCCCCAGCCCACCAATCCTCCAGAACAGTAAAAACATTTAAAAAGCCATACCTATGGTTTAACAGAATAAAAATAGAAGAAACAAAAAGACATACTTTAAAAACTGGAAATCAAATTCTAGTGATAAAAATAAAAGGAACATAATCTCTGGTAAATCAAGCATAAAAGTTCAATAAGGTAAGTCAAGAAAGAATAGGAAGAGCTACTAGCAAAAGACAAAAAACTAATAGCAATTTCTTTTAAAATACATCTGAATCAGACATCCTGTCAAACTGGTAGGGCTATAGGGCAATCCAGGTGCTCAGAAAGCACTCGGTGTAGACACAGACCCATTGCAAAGAAGCTACGTGAAGTCTCTTTACTGGTCTTCATAGCAGAGGATGAAAGAGAGATTCCCACACCTGTGTGTTCTTTTTAGGTGACGAATCTGAGAAACTGTCCCAGACTGGAGGTGTTGATAGCAGTGATTTTGGAACAAATTCATGAAGTAACAGTAGTAAGTTACCAGGACAGATGGTATTTACCTGAGCATTCTGATGGAACCCAAATATTGCTTAAATCAGATTCTCTACCAAAAGCCTAGTAGATCACTAATTATGATGCTGACTTATTTAAAAGGCCTCAGAGGGCATTTACAAGCCAGTAAGCTTAATTTCTGTATCAGGCAATTTCTTTAAAGCCATAGTAAAGAACAGAATTATCAGACACTGATGATGTTATAAATGAATATGATAGATTGGGAAAAAGTCAACACTGCTTTTATAAAGGGAAATCATGGCTCAATCTATTAGAATGCTTGGGGGGGGGGTCAATAAATATTCAGACAAGGGAGAGACACTACCAATAGTATACCTGGACTTTCAGAAAAATCTTAGACAAGGTCCAACACAAATGACCCTTAAGGAAGTAAGGAGTCATGGAATAAGAGGGAAGGGTCCTCTCAGGGATCAGTGAGTGGTTAAAAGATAGGAGAAAGAGAATAGGAATAAACAGCTGGTTATCATAATGGAGAGAGCAGTATCCTCGAGGAATCTGTACATATTCATAGATGATCTGAAAAAAGGAGTAACAGTGAGGTGGAAGAGTTTCCAAGTGATATAAAGATATTCAAAACAGTTATGTCCAAAACAAACTGAGAAGAATTACAAAGGGAATCTCACAAAACTGGGTGACTGGGCAACAAAATGGCAGAAGAAATTAAATGTTGATAAATGCAACATAATGCATATTGGAAAACAATCACAACCACACATATGAAATGATGGCATCTAAATGAGCTACTATCATTCAAGAAAGATCTTGGGAGTCATCATGAATACTTCCCTGACAACACCCTCTCCAATGGTTAAAGTATAATCTGAGGGGATCTGGAATCTTCCTAACATCTGGGCCCCCTTCCTGTGTGTGAGGACCTGATTTTTTCTAGATTCTGGAATCTGGGCCCTGCAACTCTGGCCTGTCAGATTTGTGCACCACAGTTCCAGGGCGTTCCAGCTTACTTTAACCCTTGACCCTCAGTGTGAAACAGTAGTCAACAAAGCCAACCATAGGCAGCAGGTACATGGGGCTTGGGACGGCAAATAGCCATCGCCAGAAGCTCTGGTTCTGCCTCATCCACATTCCAGTCTTGCTCCATCCCTGGCCCTGCTCCCACCTGGCTTCCTCCCTCAAAGCTCCCCTGCCCATACCTCTTTGCTCCCATTTGGAGGCCCCTCCCAGCTTACTGCTCATGCCTCTTCACCTTCTCCATCAAGAGGCAGGCAGGAAAGGGGTCTTGGAGCATGGGACCAAATGAAAGCGAGGCCCGTGCTGGAACAAAGGCAGAACATAGGCTGGGCCTCAGGGGAGGAGGTGGAACTGGGATGGGGCAACATTCTGAGCACTGATGCCCCAGCCCATCCTCCCCAAAGGCAGGAGTCATATGTTGTTTGTGAAGGTAACAGAACGTTAGAGAACATCCAAAAAGAAATGGATAGTAAGACCAAAACTATGAATCTCTATATAAATCTATGGTACACTCATATCATGAATATTGGGTGAAGTTTCTGGTTGCTCAATCTCAAAAACAATGTGTTAAAATTATAAAAAAGTACATAGAAGGGAAACAAACAGGTTAGTTTTATGGAACAGCTTCCACATGAGAAATTAAAAAGATTGGATTATTCAGTTTGGAAAAGAAATAACTAAGGTGGTATCTAACAGAAGTCTGTGAAATCATTAGTAATGTAGAGAGAGTGAATAGGGAAATGGTATTTAGCCCTACCCAACACATGAACCAGGGAGTCACTCAATGAAATTAATTAGAAAAAGGTTTAATACAAACTAAGGAAGTGCTTCTATAGCCAATGTACGCTTAACCTGTGGAACTCTTTGCCAAGGGATGCTGTGAAGGCTGAAACTATAACTGGGTTAAAAGAATTAGATAAGTTTATAGAGAATAGGTTCACCAATGGCTGTTACCCAAAATGATCAGTGACATAGACTTGGGATGTCCCTACAGCTAGCCAGCAGCTGGCACTCGGTAACAGGGCATGGATCACATGATAATTTCTCTGGGCTGTTTATTCACTTTGAAACATTTAGGACTGTTAGAAGATAGGATACTGGGCTACATGGACTGTCAGTCTCACCCAGTATGGTTGTTCCTATGTTCTGATGCTTTTTTTTAAGAAGTATTACCTAAACTATTGATCTGAACTGGTCGGTAGCCTACATAAAAATCATTAATAACTTAGTTTTCTTACAACTTAAAATTTCTTCAAATATAGGAAATGCCAAGTTTGGCAAACACATTAGTTCATTGTTGAGATCATTTAGGACAAACAAGACTAATAAACATTAAATTCCTTAAAAAATCTTAGTTGCGAATTTTTAACTATTTAAACAGAAATTAGTTGTAAATTCCAAAGAAGTTCATTCTGTGTTCAGTGAATGCTGGTTTTTGTTGTCCACAGTAGGCATGGTTGTTACATAGGCTGTTGTAGCCCAGCACCTGGTCGAAGAATGGAAGTATTAAAGAATTTTACCTCAAGATAGATAAAAAGGACAAGGCCTGATACCTTAAGTGGTGCACTCAGAGAGATCAGAACAGTGGTATGGGTGCAATTAGCTCTGTAACTATATACATATGGTTCCAAAGAAAATTCCCAGAGAACAAAACCAAGTAACAGAACCTATATCATTGAGGTCCTAGTCCATGACTAGGGCTTCTAAGTCTATGGCAATACCAATAAATAATTTTAAAAAGATCTAAAGA